>JAPFBL010001923.1:0-582500 GCA_026182355.1 Hermatobates lingyangjiaoensis
ATCAATTGACATTATATGAAATAAGTAATAGTGAGAACAAGGTTGGTTAATACTGAAGTAAGGAGGGTGATGAGGGGAGTGATGGTTGATTTGAGGTCACTTAAGAAGGATGTGAGGAGAGCTGTGAAGTCTTGGGAAGGTGAAGGAGGAGGAATAAAGGTGGATACCTTTTGAGGTAGGGATACCTTTTGAGGTAGTTGCTGTTGTTCTGAAGGAGACTCTCCTGCAGTGACGCTGGCTTAGCTGACGTTCTTCTTGACTAAGTTGGCAGGTTCTGAACAAAACAGCAGAAATTAGTTGCTGTTTTCAGGAGTTAAGTTGAGTCATTATTTTTCCTGATCCTCTTTTGCAAATTTTTATGAATTTCACAGCCCCTGTAACTTGCTGGATATGAACCTTTACATAAAGTACATTTAGCAAGTTCATCGATTGTTTTCTGGCAGTCGTCTGACCTATGAAGTCCTACACATTTTACACAACAAGGAACCACATTGCAATATGTTTTACTGCGCCCATAACGCTGACATATCTTGCACTGCAGTATTTGTCTTTTCTTTATAGGGCTTTTCGACAGTAATGTTGCTGTGGAAAAGTTCCTCTAATTCAAAAGTATCTTTTGTTATTTTCTTTCTGTTCTAAATCCATAAAACATATATATGTAAGTTGTTTTGTTACACTATGAAGAACATTCGTAACATGTCTTGCGATTTGGCCCTTTTCGTTGAGTTCATCATGAATAACTTCGATTGGTATTGAGTGATGAATATTTCTTATTACCACTCTAAATGTTTTGTCCTGTTTGAGTTGAAATGTATGAAAGAGAACATTTTGTTCCCTGAAATAGCTATTAATTTTGCTATATCCATCCACTTCCTTAGGGTAAATTGCAACATCACTACCCCTAGATTTGCATGAGAAACCCTCATTACCAATAAGGCTAGTAAGAATGTTGATAAGGTCAGTAAAGTCGGTTACTGACTTAAAGAGTATGGGAGGTGGTGGAGGTAGTTTTGGTTTCGCCTCGTGGTTTATGGCACCATTAGGCAGCACAGAATCTTATTATGTGACAGAAAGGATAGTACCGGTTCAGAAAACTGCATATAAGTTTCACTGGAGGATGGCTATCTTACAGTGGATGACTGGCGTCAAAAACAGCTCGATTCGATGAAAATGTAGAAATTCTTTCTACAGTTGACCGAGAACGTAGTTTAACCGGCTTCGTCTCTTTTTCATTATTTACAAGTGAAAAGAACAAAAAAACTTTTTTTCTCTCTTTTTTTTTAGGTTGGGTGAAGAATACCTGTGTATAGGTAAAGGAAAACTATGACTTACTCACAGATGTGGAAATGCAGAGAAATTGAATTACAGTAATAGTTAATAGACCCCTAGTTTGTTGAACTGGTCCTGGTCACAAGGGATGACAAGCAGGCAGAAAGGTCCTAGTCCCCAGCATCAAGAGAGGTCTGCACTCTGTGATCCTCATATATCCTTCTAACTTCGATTTATTATCGATAACAGCTATATAGAGTTATGGAGGATGGCCAAACAGCTATGGCTGCAGTGACATGGAGGAGAACCATGTTTTTAAATATGTGAATAAATTTTCTGGGTGTCCAAAGAAAGCAAAGATTCAATATAATATAATTGTATTTAAACAATATCACTTATTTTACTACAGGAATAACAAAAAGAAATAAAATACAAACATGTTTAGCAAAAGAAAAATCCTTATTTTACTGCAGGAATAAAAAAAAATACTGTCACATTCAAAAAAAAAAAAAAAAAGAAGCAAATTCTCTGACAAACAAAATACATTTAGAAACGGTAAATTGTTTAATGAGACACTTGTTTCTGCTTATTGTGCGATAACTTCTCTACATCAGGTGAAATATTTGTCGATGACAGGAACAAAACATCGTCCAGGTGGTCGTCACGTAATCTTGTTCTCAAATTACTTTTAGTGTATTTCATTTTGGAAAAAAGCTGTTTACAAGCATATGTACTTCCAAATAATGACATCATCAGTTTTGCATGAGCCATGATATTTTTATATTTTACGCTCGGCAATATATATTTTTTGTAGAAATCAGCAATGGAGTCGATATGAAATTTCGATTTCAAAGATTTGTCGAACTGTAAGTCAATTAACTCCAACTGATATTTTTCTGCCACTTGCTTCACATGTGTTTCAATGGGAGTACCAAATAACTCAAATAGATTTCTGTATTGTCGGAAGTCAGCAAAACGAGAGGAAAACTCGCTTCTCAAATCCTTAATAAAGCTTATCTTTAATAGATATAAGATGTCTGGTATTATATCTCTTGTGATTTTGCAGACTGCGGAAGTGAGAGTAGTTTCCTTCAGGAAGCTGAGATTCCCACAGTCGAAGTTTTCTCTCAAAAGCAGTAATTTGGCCAAACATCTCAAATACAATCTTTTTCCTTCAAGATTCAAAGTGTTCATGTGGGTCGTGATGTCCACTAAAAAAGCTAACTTGATAACCCACTGTGGATCTTGAAAGTGAGAATTATCTTGTTCTTTACTTTCTAAAAACATGGAAATCTCTTCTCTCAATGCATATACTCGTTCCAGCATTTTTCCGCGGGTAAGCCACATAACATTTGAAAAATATATAAGGTCGCCATACTCTGCTTCGATTTGTTTTAGAAATTCTTGAAACTGGCGGTGATTTAGTCCTCTTGCCAATATAAAATTCACCGTTTTCACGACGACTGCCATGATGTCCTTGAAATTCAATGATTTTGCACTCAAAGCTTCTTGATGAATAATGCAATGAAGTTTGATTATTTTCTTATCAATACCTATATGGTTTTGGAGCAATGCAACAAAGCCCTTTTTCTCTCCAACCATTGCTGGAGCTCCATCTGTGATTACTCCAGAAAGCTTTGATATATCTAGGTTCATTTCGGTAATCCATTTTATTATACTTTGAAAAATATCTGCTCCAGTGCTAGTGTCTTTCATAGGAATCAACTGCACAAATTCTTCCACAATATCAAATGTTGGTGTTACACCCCTCACAAACACTGCAAGTTGACAGGTATCCTTCATATCTGTAGTTTCATCGATAGCAATGGAATAATACTCCAGATTGTTTAAAATGCCCTCCAAACCACTTCTGACATTTGCTGCCAGCTCTTCAATTCGCCTTGTTACTGTTCTTGCTGACAAGCTGAAAGCAGAAAATAATTCTTTTTTATGGACAAACAACATCTGCTACCTTTAACAATAATTCTTTGAAGAACTCTCTATCAGTAAAAGGTTTCATCCTTTCTGCAATTAGTTTCGACACCTGGTAGCTAGCTCGAGTGTTTCGGTCACTTTCTTCAACTTTTCTAGTAAAAAAGGATGACTACTTTGTTAAATTATCTCTCAACCGTGCAACTTCTTGTTCTCGTGGTTTTCCGGTAAAACTGTTGTAACGATTATGATAAGTTTCATAGTGCCGTTTAATATTTGAAACTTTCTTCACGACAATGGTTTCTTGACAAATTAAACAAACACATTTTGCTTTTACAAACAAACACAATTTATTTTATGCTCAATGAAAAAATAAATTGTCCAGGCATCGTTAAAAGTTCGGCACTCCAAATCCAGTTTTGTTCTTTTAGCTTCCATGGGCTTGTTTTAGTTCAGAAAAAAAAGATTTCTGGAAACAAAAGAACAAGAAGTATAGTAATCAGAATGAAGATATAGGAGACAAGGAGAAATGTAAAAATAATGAAAAGAACCAAAAGTATGGTAATCAGAATGAAGAAATAGGAATAGGAGACAATGAAAAGAAATGTAAATGCAAATAATGTAG
The DNA here is from genome assembly GCA_026182355.1 of Hermatobates lingyangjiaoensis. Classification (NCBI taxonomy): domain Eukaryota; kingdom Metazoa; phylum Arthropoda; class Insecta; order Hemiptera; family Hermatobatidae; genus Hermatobates; species Hermatobates lingyangjiaoensis. The sequence continues at coordinate 3,827 of JAPFBL010001923.1, forward strand.
TGCGATAGAATATGATAATTTTTAATAACATGATAATTGTGAATATCATAATTGAAGTCACTAGATCAGATTATTATTTGCTTTGTAAACGAGTTTGGTCTAATAATGCAGAGGATTTTCATTAAAAATGGAAATATTTCAGAGATTAAAATGGAGAATAAAATTAAAAAGAATAAAATTTAAAAAAAAAAGAGAATAAAATGAAAAAGAATGAAATTGAAAAGGGATTTCATGAAAACCCCTGTTGTAATAATAATAATAATAAAACTATCACAAATAAACGTTATTATCGAATAAAGATACAGCAAACAACAAACTCAAAGGAAAATACATTGGGAAGGAGGGACAGCTTTGCCTTGTGCCAGGGGTCAGGTAAGACCAACAATCCACGAGTGATTGAAATGAACGACAGGATGGGTATAAAAGAGAGTCATGCGAACCGCAAAGAATCATATCTTCCAGTCGCTGACGAAAATGCATACTTCAAGCTAACATTTGTGTTTGTTGACTGGAACAAAAACACATATAACAAATCGCAGGAAATACTTACGACAGATTTTTTTTTCGACGCAATATATTCAGTATCTGAACTGTCACTTTGGTTTGGTTTGCCTATATTTAGATCGTGTATAAGGATAAGATGGCGGTCCGGGCAAAATTCACTTGCGGGCTGGGAGTTGCCGACCCCTGCCATAAAAGGTTTCTCGATATTTTCAATTACCGGCATATGATATTTTATATTCATTAGGCAATGTATAACAACTTTACTGTCTGTCTTGACGACTATAGTGCTGCGCATGTGGCTCATGCAGTTTTCTTTTCTTCTTAGAAGTCATTGTACAACTTTATATGTATATGGCCAGTTATTCTGCCTGATTAGTGCCACTCTTTTCGTCTAGTTTATAAAACTAGAACGTCATTCTAGTTCTTTCATTTTTTGCAGCCTTCTAATATTTGCTTCAGTACGGCCAGAGTTTCAGTTATGTGAATATTTTGGTGGCTGTATATAGAAACTACGACAAAAGTGAAGTCTCTGGTAGAAAATGAGCAAGTAGTCGTAAATTTTGTGGGTTTACGACTACTTTCTCTCCTCTCTTTCTTAGGTTCCTTTTCTTGTGTATAGGCAATTCTTAAGTTAATTTTCAACGTTAGGAATGCACTATATAGACCTGTTGTCAATGTCAAAGCAACCTATACAGTGGTACCACTCTTACGTAATTGTGAGTTGTATCACAAGAGACCACATGCTCCACTTTGCAAAAAGCGAAAACCTTTCTACTAAGTTAGTATGAGTGAGACTCTGACGAAAACAGTTTTTTTGGTTGAAAGATTTTAGTCACATTTCTGAATTTCTTGTCATAGATTAGACGTTAATGAGCATTTCTTCCTGTTAGCATATATTATTAAAAATATAACCATAATTTAGAGAAACGTGTTTCTTGTTATGTTTCTCTAGCTTCCTGAATAACGTTGTTGTTGCATCTAAACTAAATAACATACTTCCTACTGTCAACATGTTTTAATTCTTTCCTACAATATTTTCGGGACAAGAATGATTCTATAAATGTTTTCTCCTTTTATATAGACAAATTAGAGTCAGTTAGGAGGATTTAATTTGTTTTAGCTATCATTACTTGTGCCAGTAGGTCACTTTCACTACTTGGGCTAGTTCTGATTGGCTATGTGTCGAACCAAATAACTTTAAAATTTTACCACTATTTTCTAATTGTACATTGAAATGTGGTTTCATATTTTCTTCACATAATTTTTGAATTATCAAATTATTCTTTAGAATAGCCATTGTCTACAAATGTTTGTTTCGTTCTTTTTATGTCACCATGAAAAATCTTCCAGTCCGAAGCTATTTTATAAGTTCTATGAATTAGGGCTTTTATAGTTGCTTCTTTGTAGCGTTCTGGACACTCACTCAATTCATTGAAGGCGGAGGTAGCCTTGGTATTTTGAAACACTCTGAAGTTTTGGTGTGGTTGTTTCTGCATATTGATGCTTACGTCGAAGATATTAATTTCCTTATGTATTGCTTTTTCTATTGTAATTTTTAAACAGGATCCTACTTTGAATACTTTTTTTAGTGTTTGAATGTCATTCATACTCTTTGAAGCAGTCATCGTCGTATCTACAATAGACTATTGGCCTGCTGAACATTATAGTGTTTTCATTATGACACATGCACTAATTGACGAACGTCTTCCTGATAGGACCCCAGTGCAATTCAATACGTCTTTAAATATATTGAAACTTTCAATTAATTAATGTTATTAATTACTCATTAAGGAATTCAGGGCAGAAACTCCTAACATATATGTAAAAACTGATATTTCAACATTTCCAAGATGGGAAGAATAAGAATGGACATACGCAAATACATTAGCAGGTTTTCTATACACACAAAAATGTAACACATCTAATCTAAAATGTATAAGGACATCTAAGAAGGGAAAATTACAGTTCACTTCTTCTCCATAGTGAATTGCATTGTGACAGTAATGACTTTGATTTCCTTAGAAAGGCATCATTGAGACAGATGCACGATTTATCCTTAATATATCTAAAATTTAATATATATATGTAACAGATTATTAAATAATATATCGACGGTTTGATAGAAAAGGTGTGTTCTCTAATCGGGATTAGGTCAATTTTCTAGGATAAAAAATCAAACTCTCGTTGCCGACGTTCGGTTTTATTTAAAACCATTTTCATAGGCATCTTTCCATACATTCTTCTTACATCCTCTTAAAAACCCATATTTCTTCTTATATAAACCCTATTCTTCTTAGAGAATAGGTGTGTTCTCTAATCAACGAGAGTTTTTTTTTTATCCTAGAAAATTGACCGAATCCGGATTAGCGAACACACCTATTCTGTCAAACGGTCGATATATTATTGAATCTGTTATAAATATATTTGGGTTTATATAAGAAGAAATATGGGTTTTTATGAGGATATAAGAAGAATGTATGGAGAAGATGCATCTGAAAAAGGTTTTAAATAAAACCGAACGTCGGCAACGAGAGTTTGATTTTTTATCCTAGAAAATTGACCGAATCCCGATTAGAGAACACAGCTTTATATATATATATATATATCAATGATCAAACCACAACTTTTTTTGACTCTGAAGAAGACTGCTTGTTACGGTTGAAAGATCTTCCCCCCCGACGTGCCTTCACCTTGTCGTGGTGGGGGGGCTTAACATGCCTAAATAATGGCTTGAACTAAGAAAGGCACATCCTGGGCGGTGTGCTTGCCTGCTCCGGCGTCCGGGGGTAGCAAGCCTGCCTGTCTGCGCGCTGGTCAGGGGGCGTCCGCCCTTGTAGGTAAAAGGTACCATTTGCTGTGGGCACAACAGCGGCTTTAGTTGCTACCTCGGTCCCTGTCTGGGCTGGTGTCCGCTGGTGGCTAGCCCATTGAGTCATGCGCTGGTCTCGGGCTGGCTTCCGAGTGATTTTTTTCTTCTTCTGGCATTGTGCTTGTCTTTTTTAAGACTTTCTTCCGCCCCGGCGAACTATCAGTCGCTTAGAGACTATTGGTCATATCTATTCGGGTGGGACTGTTGTGGTGGGCATGGGCCGGCCTAACCGGTTGCGGCGCGTTACCGTTTGGATGTTTCTCCTATTTTCTCCCTGCACCTTTTCTTGCTACCTCTGACTCTTTCCCTAACTTACCTTGTTTACTATCTCTCAACTCGCTATTAAGTGTTACCCTTGTATTTTTCCAATTTAATTTTTCCCCTGTAATTCTTGATGAATCCTATCATCAAGTAACCCTCAGTCCTTTTTTTAGAGACTAACTGGCATAAGTTTAAAAGCTTTTGTTAATGTAGGTCGTGGAAGCCCGCCTCCGCGAGGTCCACCTTGGGCACTTCACGAGGACCGTTTCGTTGTGTATCATTAGTGAGCGGACGGTTGGTTCTCGTGACGTGGCGAAAGGGCTCCACGTTAAAAAACATCAACCTATTCTGCTTTATCATGGTATGGCTGAAAGGCCTAGGGACATGAATAAATCAGAACAGGTTGAAAGATCTTAGTATTTTTTCCCATTTTATATTGTGGTGTGACATTGATTGTTATTTCACGTGTTTATGTGAAATCTTTATATATATATATATATATATATATATATATATATATATATACTGTAAAGACACTATAAACTGTAAAGACAGTTTCCACTTCCTCAATCTCCTCAATAACTTCTCGATCCCACCCCACCTCACCCATCCCCTCCTCATGGTTACTATGGACGTCACCTCTCTGTATACTAATATTGAACACAGTGAGGGACTGAATTCCCTTCGTTACTTTCTTGAACTCAGAACTTCCCCCCTCACTCCTTCTACCAATTTTCTAGTTTCCTTAGCCGAATTTGTCCTGAAGCATAATGCCTTCCAGTTTGATGGTGCCTTTTACCTTCAAACCAAGGGTACTGCGATGGGCACTATTATGGCACCTTCTTTTGCTAATTTGTTCTTGGCCAAATTAGAGCAATCTTTTCTGTCTGATCGTCAATTCCTTCCCCTTCTTTATACTCGTTACATTGACGATATCTTCTTCATTTGGCCACATGGTACCCATGAGTTAAACCTCTTCCTACTTTCCTTCCAAAACTTTTCGTCCTCCATCTCCTTCACCCACCAAGTGTCCAGCAATAAAATTACTTTCCTTGATGTTGATGTCACCCTCAACAATAGCAGTTTCTCCACCTCTGTACATATAAAACCTACGAATGCACAGCAGTACCTCCACTACAGTAGTTGCCATCCCACCCACATCAAAAAAGCAATCCCCAGATCCCTTTCCATCCGCATCCACAGGATTTGTAATAACTTGAAAAACCGTAGTTCCCATATTAACTGTTTAAAGGAAAAATTAATTGATCGTGGCTACCCTTCCAATGTCATTGATAATCGTGTCGTGCCGGCTGAAATAGTTCACCGGCACGTACCGAGAAAAGACCACACTGATAGTGTTTTCCTGATATCCACTTTTTTCCCTGGTGCTCATAGGATTGGCTCGGTTATTAAGGAGTTTTTCCCATTGCTCTCCTCTTCTCCTTCTGCCTCATCCATTTTTCCTGAAGCCCCCTCCTTATCATATCGCAAACCACTGAACCTCAGAGGCATTTTCTCTCATCACTCTCCCTTGAACCCTGCACTTGGGAGGGGAATGGTGGAGTGCGGACGGAGCAGATGCCAAACCTGTCTTATCATAAACCCTAATCCCTTTTTTACTTCCCCCCATAGCAATATTAACTACTCTTGTCCTCCCCACACCTCATGCACCTCGGTTAATTGCGTTTACCGTTTGGACTGCACCCAGTGTGATGCATTCTACGTTGGTATGGCCTCTACGCAGCTCAACTTACGTATGAATGGTCACAGGGCTTCCGTTGGTCAACGCAAAAACCTTCCTATTGCTATCCACTCTAATTCCCATGGACTGGATTTTAATCACTGCTTCCGGGTCCAAGTCCTTAATCATATCCCTGTTCAGTCTTCTCGGGTTACTTTAAGAGCTTCAGAGGAGGCAATTATCTGTCTTCTCAAAGCTCGCTCTCCTCCTGGCCTTAACTTGTACCGTTAATTTAATTATTTACTTTTTTTTTAATCATTTATTTATTTATTATTTATTTATTTTTCATTTTTTAATTGTTTATTGCTTCATTTACTATTCTTCTTCTTCTGTTATTTTTATTTGCTTTTATTTGTTCTTTTTAGTTATTATTCTCTCTGTAGTTAGTAGCTTACCTAGGGTGGCCGGCAGAGTGCGCGCGTGTTCGTTGCATTTGGCCTACCACTCAGTTAACTTCAGCTACTCAAAGGGACTACTTCTACCCGATGACGACGACTGTCGAAATATCGTTGTGAGTCTTTTGTGTGTGTCTTTTTTTGTGTTTTCTCTTTCCTGTGTGAACTATATATATATATATATATATACCGTAAATTGCGGCTTATAAGTCGATCTGGCGTATAAGTCGAGGTCTATAATTTGGCCCAAAAATGTTGTACTAAAGGTATACCTTGAAGATAAGTCGACCCCCTAAACTATTACTTTCCCTGGCCCACTGTCGTCCTGAGTCACTAAGCACTGGGCTGTTAATTAAGTTTTATCGACAGTAAAGTAAACAAAATAATTCAAACAGATTGAAATTATCACCAGCTTTAAGCATTTCAACATAAACAAGCAGTCCAGCTTTTAACTTTTCTTGTACTCGCATGTTTCACCACTATACCAGATGAACATACTTTAAAAGCCCTAATGAGCACCGCGGCCACGCGCAGCCACTGCGTATGCCCCCCACACTTTACTATTCGCTCACCAAGCCCAACGGAGCTCTCCAGACTTTCATTTAAAGAACCTGAGCTTAATATCACCCATGGCACCCCCAGCAAAGAGGATGAAGTATGCTGCCAGCTTCAAGCTAAAAGTTGTTGCTTTTGCAAATTCTTCAAACAACTGTGCTGCAGCGAGGGAGTTTGGTGTCAATGAGAAGCTTGTTCGTGACTGGAAGAAAGACACTGACACACTCAAGACAATGCCCAAGACGAAATGTGCCATGAGATCAGGAACTTGCAGGTGGCCTGAGCTGGAGAAGTATTTAGAAGAATGGGTTCTTACACTACGTCAGAATGGCTATACAGTGCTAAGAAATGCCATTCGTGTAGAAGCAGTGAAATGGGGGAAGGCACACCCGGAGGCTAGTATCGACTTCAAAGGAACCGCCAATTGGTGCAGTCGCTTTATGAAAAGGAAAAACCTAGTGTTAAGACAGAAAACAAAAATTGCACAAAAACTTCCTGTAGATCTTGCTGACAAAACTACAAATTTTCATAAATTCGTCATAAACATACGGAAAAAATACGACTTCCCTTTGGCCCAAATAGGAAACATGGATGAAACTGCCGTGTTTTTTGACATGTTGAGCAACCGTACTGTGGAAACGAAAGGTACAAAAACTGTGTTGGTGAAGAGTACTGGACATGAGAAAACAAACTTCAGTGTTGTTTTAAGTTGCATGGCAGATGGTACAAAATTGAAACCTATGGTAATTTTTAAAAGGAAACCCATGCCCAAAATTAAATTTCCTGACGGTGTGTTTGTTCATGTACACGAAAACGGCTGGATGGACCAAACTGGAGTGAAACTATGGATTGAAAATGTGTGGAACCAGAGAAGTGGTGCACTACGTAAAGTGAGGAGCTTGTTAGTGTGGGATATGTTTCGAGCCCATTTAACAACCGAGACAAAAAAATATTTGAAACAAAGCAACACGGAAACAGCAGTGATACCTGGAGGATTAACATCCATTCTTCAACCTCTGGATGTATGCTTAAATAAACCATTCAAGGACCGCATCCGTCACGAGTGGAACCAGTGGATGATAGGAGGTGAAAAAACATACACAGCAGGGGGAAATTTGCGCGCTCCATCTCTTGCTATATTGTGTGAGTTTGTCATAAGATCTTGGGACGCTGTTGCTGTTAAAAATGTCATAAAATCATTCAAGAAATGCGGTATATCAAATTCCTTGGACGGGCAAGAAGATGACATGTTGTGGGAGAACGAGGACAGCGACAAGGAAGCAGACGGTGAATCGTCTGCTGAAGCCAACGCCACCAGCAGCGGTTCGGAGGCAGACCCGTACGATGATTTGCCAGAACAAGATTTCGAGGGATTTTAAATACAGTGTTTTTACATTTACATTTTATGTGTTTTAACTTATTGGTTCAATAAAATATTCTACAGCATTTGCGTAGCTACATTGTTGATGTTCATAACTACAACAGAGTGTCAGTCACCTGCACAACATGGCGGAAGAGGAGTTTGTTCTGCCGAATCAGGAGTTCTTCCTGGCCTCCTAGAGTCCTTTTGCTATGCAATATTTACATGACCCTTGAACATAGTTCTTTTGGGAGTATGTGCAGTCCTCACGAGTGGTAGTTTCTGGTTTTTATCGTAAGTCTTAGTAGAATAACACGTGTAAACACAGCTGGTAGGCCAGGCCCAGCTCTGTAGCAGTTTTCCGGTATCCTTGTTTCACTGGTGCCAATATTTTTGAGGGTTGCTATTTTATACCTACTACATAAGTCGACTCCTAGTTTTGAACATAAGAAAATGGGGCTAAAAACTCGACTTATAAGCCGCAATTTACGGTATATATATATATATATAATAATAAATAAAAACGAAGGAAACACACAGAAAGACACAGACATAACTCACATCGATATTTCGACAATCGTCGTCATCAGGAGGTGCGAAGAGCGAAGAGTCCCGCAGGAAGACAGGGCGGTACTCCGGTAGTACCGCCCTGTCTTCCTGCGGGACTCTTCGCTCTTCGCACCTCCTGATGACGACGATTGTCGAAATATCGATGTGAGTTATGTCTGTGTCTTTCTGTGTGTTTCCTTCGTTTTTTATTTTATTGTAAAAAAGTCCGCTGGACCGTTTCTTTTAATTGTATATATATATATATATATATATATATATATACTAGACTATCCATGACCCTTTGTGTCACTCAGAAATTATAACAATAGGTACTGAAATAAATTCACTGAACATGATTGACAGGGATAATTTTAATTGTTGTTTCTTGTTATTAAGGCCCGAAAACAGATTCTTATATGGCCCAAGATTTTCATATAGTATTCGTAACATGATTCAAGATATGTACACAGTAAGTATATTTAGCAAAATAAAAATCATTTAAAAGTAAAAGAAATCATTTATTTTATCATATAAGTAAATAAAACATCAATTCAGGTTATATACACAATGAAATATATTTAAAACAAACAAAACTTGTAAATTGAAATATTCAATTTATTTTCCTAACATAAAATATAATTAATGCAAGGAATGTGTCTTTATAATATTACCTCAGAACATTTGTATTTTATCTGACATTTGTGTTCAAGTTTTTTTCTAAAATTATTCATTTTTAACCTCTAATGTAGTAGTTTATTATATATTTGTTGCACTTATTTACATCATAATTGCACTACTGTCATCAGCGAGTACGCAAGCCTCTGGGCTACTCTGGCTCCATGTCTTTACTTTATTACCAGTGTTTATATTTCACAAACTTTAAATTAAAAATATTTTTTTTGTTACATTTATTTTTAATATATATTTGTGCTACTGTCATCGGCGAGCACGCAAGCCACTGGGCTACCCTGGCTCCAATTTTGGGAGTATAGTGATAATTTTCTTTTATTTAATATTATTCAGGTAATTACTAATATATTCTTAATTTCAGGTCTCTATCTCCACGGAAAATGCGTTAACACACAAACACACTCACGAACTTTATACATATATAAATAACAGATTCAATTTTCAGTTCAAGTCTAGTCGAAGGTTTTGTCCGGTTAACATTGTTGTTCCTTTAAATAATGTAAATTTTATTTTCATAGGTAAAAAATTCTTACTTCTGCCTATGAAAAAGGTTTTAGATAAAAAACGAAACGTAGGCAACGAGAGTTTGATTTTTTATCCGAGAAAATTGACCGAATCCCGATTAGAGAACTTACCTATTTTATATATAAAGATATATATATTGGTATATGACAAGATTTCACATAAACACGAGAAATAACAATCAATGATCAAACCACAATATATCATATACTGGTATATATAAGGAAAAAGAAAGAAGTGGTTCACGCGAAAAACATCAAATTAGACCGAAAGAACCGACACAAATCACTTCGATATTTCGATTAAAACCCTAATTTTTATCACATAGAAAAAACAATCGACTAAACTTAACTTGATTGTATTTCCACTGAAGAAGTGATCTGATTAAGAGACAGTGGTTAAGGAAATATTTTCTTATTCCTTAACAACATCGTTTTACATAATTTTATTTCATAGCATGAAATGTGGTTTCATGTTTTCTTCACATAATTTTTGAATTATCAAATTATTCCTTAGGATAGCCATTGTCTACAAATGCTTGTTTCGTTATTTTTATGTCACCATGAAAAATCTTAGAGTCTTATGAAATTAAGGTTTTAATTCCATAAAAACATACAAGTTTTTAACAAATAAGTATGTTTTATTTGATATCGAAATCAAATTCTTTTGTCTTCCTACCGTTTTTCTGTGCTATTTATTTGAAGTACATTATATATGAAATAACGAAACTAATAATGTAAAAGCAATATTTCACATTAATATTGAATAAAGAGGGGGTATTAAACATGATTCAGCGATGAATCAGAATGGTGGGGGTTGAGCCTCGGCGTCAAACTGCCGGTCAGTAGCGCCCCCGACGGGCTGTGATCAATATTGAAAATGGGTAGGCAGCCTGCGCCCACCTATAAGGTTCTCATCTTAGGGGATTCTAACGTCGGCAAGACTTGTATTATGCACAGATACTGCGATGAAACCTACTATGATACCTACATATCCACCATAGGTCTGATATATTTGTCTTATTGTATTAATTATTTCTCTATTGAACTATCTGTAAAGTTTAAAAGCTTCGTTTTATATGCCTCAGAATTGTTTATTCTATAACAAAATATTTCAGTAAAAAACAATTCGAAAGTTATATCGTAATAAATAAATGTGATACTATTCTTGTTTGGTGTTCTAAGACTCAAACTAAGTGAAAAAAATGAATTTTTTTTGTTATCTTAATATAATTCAGACTAACTTGATAATGTACTTTATTAAGAGAAAAGATAAGAGTTTCTAGTAGAAATGAGAATAAAATGTGAAATTGCTTTCTGTTATCAATTTTTTATCAACAAAAAAGTAAACGATAAAAGTGCAATAAGTATGCATTCATTTAATTTGAGTTGCAATTATTGAATTAAAAAAAAGTTAAATTTGTTGTAACTCAACTTTAAAACCTATAATATGAAAAAGTTTGTAATAAAAGAATAATCTTTTGTTGGGTGAATTTTTTGGTTATTTGAATCAGTGACTAGCTAAGTTAATTGCCAGTGTTATAACGATTTATCATTAAACTTACAGTCTTAGCACTAATTTAAATCCGCAACAAACAGTTTTAGTATTGTGTAGATTAAGAGGTTTTGACGTTAGTATTATATAAATAACTTACGACATACCTTATGAACTATAAACAATTATCGAACATGTTATCATTTAAATTTTTTTTTTTTAAAATCTAATGATTCTGAAATTTGGAAATACTGTATAAATGTATTTGTTAGCATTGAATCAAACCAATTTTTTTTTTTTTTTAGATTAAAATCTACTTGTATTTCCTGTTATTTTTTCAAAATTTAATAGACTAGTTAATCGACTACATTAATTGGCTTGTTAGTTCTGAGGATATATTCTCATTTCAATAAAGTGTGCTGCTTAAGTAGAACAAATTTTTCAATATATTTTGATGAAAATTATTAACCAGCTTATGCAATTTAACATTGTTTGGATAACAGAAAAGCAGTTCTTGAAATTTCGTCCAATAAATCATAACGACAATATTTGATATTTAAGTAATCATGTGCATGTTAAGCAATTTAATAATGAAAAAAAACCATTAAAACTACAGTTGTCTACATTATTTGAAAATGAAATTGTCGATTTTATTAAACTGAAATATATAAATACATTATTTACTCGTTGGAAAAGTGATTCCAAATGCCAAAGTGAATATATTAAACAAAAAATATTATGTAAAAATAATAAGGTATTTTTTTATTTAAAACTAGCAAATGTACCCGTCTTTGACGGAATCAAAAATTCTATTATACTTGGTATTCCAACATATCAATTATAGTATTATACTAATACTATAATTAGAAATTATAGAATAGTAGAAAACACCATTATTAGTACAGTGTTAAACAAATGCCTCTGTATACACTACATTAGCTGTCTGTCCTTCAGGTTCATGGAAGAACAATCAGTTGAAACCTCTGACTATTGAGCAAGTAAACTACAGTTGACCATGTGAGAAAAACTTGGTTTCGCTAACTTGAATTCCTGCGTTAGATAAAGTCTCCCTTTGCGACTTAGTTAACGTCATTGCGAAATAGACTCTGAGGGGACCTTGCAATCATTTGAATGGAAACAGACAGTGGTTCGGAAGACTCCCCAATACCACATCCAGTCATTATGTCCGCCTCTATGGCATATGTGTGTAGAGCACGAACTCAGAGTCGTGTCCCGTTGAACAGTTTTTGGGTCACTCATGTTTCGTAACATGAAATTTGTTACTGCTATAAATTGCAGCATCATTGGTGCTCCTACTTTAAGTTTTTACTCATGAGCAGGCAGTCCAGGAGAAATAAATTCAGAGTCAAGAAATTCAATTAGATAATGAACTGCTTCTTCATCACTAATCCAATCTCTTTACTGACTTGTAAGTTCTTTCCTCGGCTTCATATAGCGTAAGAACTTGTTTGTTGATTTCTCATGCCTGTTCATATTAAGGGCTGAGAATTGCTCGTTTACAAAACATTTATTCTCAATAGATAGTACATCCTTAACTCTGTGAAACACCATTTCAATGATTTCAAATACGCAATATATTCATGTGCTCAATTGAAATTAAAATCAACTAACAATACCTACTTGCCACACCTGTGTATTTTCAAAAGAAACTTGTCTGTGAAGTTAGGAAAATACAGCTAAAAGCCCCATAACTTCGCTTCTGTACTGAATTAATAATCTATTTAGAGCCCATATTTTAAGTTAGGCACACACAAATCCAGTGTCAATGTTTCAGCTCGCTATGTCTTATGGTGGCTGAGTTTACTTGTGACAAACATTTTTGCGTTAAACGTCCATAACTTCACTTCTACGTTGAATTTCCAATCAATTCATAGCCTATATTTTAAGTTAGACCTACACAAATCTACTGTAAAAGTTCCAGCTTTATATGTCTTATGGTAGCTGAGTTTACCTGTGACAAAGTTTTGCGGACAAACCGACAGAAATTTTTCTAAGGGTGGATTCGGTTTCTCCAATGTATGAAACGTAAAGAAAACTTGAAATGAGTCAGTTCTAAGCAATGTACAGACAAAATCATTATTTTATTTATAAAGATGCGGTGAACTTTTTTTGGCTACCTATCTGAGAATGTGAAAATGCTTTTCTCATATATATATATAAAGCTTTCACATAAACACGTGAAATAACAATCAATGATCAAACCACAATAAGAAATGGGAAAACAAGACTAAGATCTTTCAACCGTAACAAGCGGTCTTCGTCAGAGTCAAAAACCCAACCCAAAACATCTTGGTCTTGTTTTCCCATTTCATATTGTGGTTTGATCATTGATTATTATTTCACGTGTTTATGTGAAATCTTTTTACATATATATAAGGAACAAATAATTCCATAAAAACATACATTTTGAAGTCTTGATAGGCCGGGAAAATGTCTTTGGGGGAGTTATAGTGAAATAAAAGAAACAGTATTAAAAAATTGCTCATATTTATATAATTTAATATTGTTACGTTCTTAATAATACAAACTAGATTACTGAAAATAAATATCCTACTCTTTATGAGCTAATAAAATAAGTCAAATGAAAAAAAAAATGTCTGCCTAACCCAATCATAGATTCATTTAAATTGAATTTTTATGTTCAACATCATCTATCAGCTCCTTCAAATTATTTCAAAAAACCATTTTTTACAAACTCCTCTATTTATAACATTACTTCTTATTAGACATAGAATACTCGCTCATGTTGAGGCACAGGTCTTTCTGCTTAGAAAATAGAAAACTTCTTCAAGCATCTTCTAATGGCAAAGTGAGCAGTTTTTGTTTAGCTCTGTCTATCCATGGTCCACTATTATTGAGTATAAGTATAGAGTATCTGATCATGCTTTAAATATCAGCCCGATATCTCTGAAATCTGTATAATTATCATTCAAATATGATTTCGGAAAAAATTAATTTAGTATTGTTGATACTTTTACTACCATAATTCTTAATTTTTCATTTATAGATTTTCCCTTTATTTCATTTAATGCTAGCTTTGTTTTATCCATCCATTCATTTACAACTATTTTTCCATCCCTAACTTTATGATACTATGTTTTATTGGTAGATTGCCTTCCCCTCTCCTCACTCCAATGTTTTAGCCATCAAACTGTTTTCCTGGTAAGACCTTTTAGCACATATTTTTTTTCAATTTCCCCTATTTTCATCATCATCCACGGTGCTCCCGTAGAGGCCTGGGCCTGCACCACAGTTTCCCTTCAGAGTTGTCGGTCCTAGGTCAAGTTCCTTCACCTACTCATACCCATCCTTCTGAAGATTTTCTCCACCTTTTCCTTGGACGTCCCCTCAACCATCTACCGCCTGGATTACCTCAGTAGATCTTTTTAACTACTCTTTCCTTCGGCATGCTTTCCAAATGGCCTAGCCATCTTAAACGTGTCCATCGTACGGGAAATATTTCCCCTATTTTACTTGTGAATTTAATAATAACATCATGATATGTTCGTCAATAGTCTTTACTTCAGTCTCAGTATATTTCAAATAAATGCATATCGTTAGTACCATCAAGTTTAGTTGAAATCACATTAGTTAATGGTAACCTCTTACCCCGTATACTGGAGTAGGGTTGTTCCACTGGTTTCGTATGCTGTCCAACTTTGAGAGAACTGGTTAGAGTCACTGCGTCATGGTTACTTCATCACAAATATTGCTCATATCCATGATAACTAGGTTTTATTTAATGTATTAATTATTTTTCTTTCATTGAAAATTTACGACGGATTTCAATTAAAGTTGACATATATTGCGACGTAATCTAGCCATGCCTACGTTGACATATAAAGAATTGCAAAGTTACTAGAACAATAATAAGTGTCCCATGTGCCATAGATGGTTTAACAATAGTAAAGTAGTTACAATTTAATTAAGTTAAAGTTAGGGACCAAACTTATTGCATTGCGAATGGGAATAACACAGCCACTGGGAAATTTCAGCAAGTCCTTTGTATAATTGAGTTATAATCATTTGAAGGACATTTATGTAGTTTTGGCAATGCATAACTTGAGAAACTTTCATTATCTAATTACAGTGTTTGAAAAAAAAGAAGCTATTGATATTATTCCCGTAAATGAACATCGATACTTGGTATTCTGATGTTTCAATGAAAATTGTAAGCATGCAGGACTAATAGTGGTTGATTAGGCAATGTGTTATCTAGTATATATTATCACATTTTTTTATTTCCATCTCATTGAAGAGGCAAAATGCTCGTTTCTATAATTAGATGTTCGTAGTTTCAACATTCGGTTATAAGGTGTTAGGGCATATTGTGTAATCATTCATCAGGCTAGGTTAATGTCGCATCATTAATTAACCTATTGCTCTAAAAGTATTTCATCTTTTTCTTATCTACCCAAATACTTTTTGGGATATCTCTGCTTTTATGAAAACTTATATTGGCATGCTCTTCCTAAAGAACCAAGGCTTTTTGAACAATATTATCTGGTATTTCATTATCGTATGTGTACCATTTTAGTGTATTATTCTTCTATACTAGATATTCGAATGTTTTATTCGTGGAATAACTTAACACATAATTTTTAACGTCAAATCTTGGGCATACATTAAAGTATTTTACTAGTGAGCCTTATCACTAGTTATCCATTATCACAGTTTCTGTGTCATTAGTTAATGAAAATATATATAAGTAGGGTAAAAAGCTAATGAAATGGTCCCCACATGTAAAAATTTAAAAGTATAAACAACGCGTTTCGAACACGTAGTGTTAATTGTTTATACGATTAAATTTTTATATGTGGGGACCATTTCATTAGATTTTTACCCTACAATGAGTAAATACCACATAATAACTGATTGCACTACGTTAGAATATATATAAGTATATCAATGATCAAACCTCAATATGAAATAGGAAAAAAAGACTAAGATCTTTCCAACACAACAAACGTTCTTTGTCAGAGTCAAAAACCCAACTGAAACACAAGATGCTGTAACATCATGGTGAGGAGTTCAAAGGAGTAGGAGGGAAGAGTGATATTTTAAAAGAGTGTGAATTGTAGGAAAGGACAACACTCTTTCAAAATACCGCTCTTCCCTCCTACACCTTTGAATCCATCACGATGATGTTTCAGTTGGGTTTTTGACTCTGATAAAGACCGCTTGTTGTGATTGAAAGTATTAGTCTTTTTTTTCCCCTCATTTCATATTGTGGTTTCACGTGTTTATGTGTAATCTTGTTATATAATTATATGTCTAAATGAGTATAAATTTGTGGTGAATCCTCTTTTGAAATGCCTTAATAAAGTCTACTCCATACTCAGTATCCACTACCTTCTAACTGCTAACTCTTCTGGGTATTATCTATTATTTGTATTATAAAATATTATTACAACATATTATAGCTTATAATCTGAATAAAATCATCATTACTTCTTACCAGGTGAATAATCTAAATTCAAACTGACAGCAAAGAGAATAATCTTGTCTTCTCTCATTAATTGACTTTAGAGATACGGCCCATGAGATAGATATCTTGTATGTTTATTTTAATATTCGCTTTTACAACTTTTGAAAAAGGTCTTCTCATTTCATGAAAACGACCAGATGAGTAAAGTTCATCAGTCAGAATGTCGTAAATTTCAAAACTATGGCATGAACTATATATAAGTATTAGCATAAAATAGTTATTTTTTCCAATTTTATTATAATTTGTGTTGTAATTTCTGTTGTATAGATTCATGTTAAGAATTCACAAAAGTATTTATAATGCTCAAAATTATTTTTAGTTTCATTCTTAACTGTCTGTATAGATAAAAACTGAATGTGTTAATCATACTATCACATGACAAAAATGTCATATATGAAAAACAATTAGGTTTCCATTTTAATGAAATGAAATTCTAATGAAATACTTTTGTGAAAATGATAAAACTAACAGTTATAAAAATGATACGAAAACTTGCACTATGACTGTCACATGAAGACTAACTATGGTGTTCCTCTGTATTTTCTCTTCTTGAAGGTATAAAAATTGCTATTATTGGAGAATGAATGCATTTGTTGGCAAGATGGTTAAAATGAATTGAATACGAATCATGCTTTTTTTTACTTTACAATAAGTAAAGTATAGCGATGATGAAAAAAATCCATCTAATAGATTTGAAGGATTAAGGGATCTGGACGGATGTTTTGATTTCCCCAAAGCCCATTTTAACGTTTTTTTTCTATGATATATACATACATATATATATGTGTGTGTGTCTGAGTGGGTAGTTGTGTATCCAAAAGTTTGTGTTCATGCTACACACAAAAAAATGAGCACTGTATTTAAGCAATATTTTATTATGGAAATGTTACTTTTCACTTGACTATAAGTAAAGTATAGTAATCGTGAAAAAATTCGATCTCATGATTATTACGGAAATACATATTTTGAGGTCCCAGAAGTCGTTTTAGGAAGTTTTTTCGATGATGACCTTCATCGGTGAGGTGGGTGAGTATGTATCCAAAGTTTGTGGCCAAGCTATGGTCCAGAATTTTGATGGATCAAATTGATATTTTACACAAACATGGGTCTCATATTTACATGAGCCCTATTGTTTGGAAGCAATTATGAATGAAGGAAAAGTCTTTTTTTTTTTGCCAAAAACCTGTTTTTAGACAACATTTTTCTTCTCTTAGACTACTAATTCTAGAGTCATGAAAATGTATTATTATCTTAAATGCTACAAAACCAATAAACGAAAATATACTCAAATTTTTTAAACAACAGGATGTATTATTTTTTCAATAAGATGTATACATTTTGACTTCTAATTCAATCTGAAAGCTTGTGAGAGCGATACGTCATACCGTTTAACAGATCAAAATAAAACCATATTTAAAAATAGAACATTCTGGTGAGGATGAGTTAGGATAATTTTTTTAAAATTCTATTCATCAAAGGAGCGTTACAGTACATTTTTTGTTTTCAAAAAATGGTTTTTGACGCTAAACGGCTCATTAAAAAACCATGAATTTGGCCAACAATTAACAACCATAAAAAAGATTCATGTAATTTCCAGTACACCAAAGAGCAAAAACACTATAAAAACTGATTGTTTATCCAAGATTAACGGATCACCTGCTACACTTATCGAATTTATGATATTTATTAACATTGTTATATTGACTTTGAAATTTTTTGAGTGAATCCACTGAAATAAAATTAGTGTTTAGAAGTATTATGGAAAAATTTAAATAATTTATTGACTTATATAAGATATAAGAGGGATAATATTTTTACATATGTAAAATCATTGCTAAAAAGCATACGTTTCTGTTACTTTCCATGATATGATGGATATATTCACAAAATGCTCTAATCAATCTATATAGTGTACCCTTGAACAAAACTTAATATCAGATGCAAATAGTTTTGTGGTTATGAATCATAGTATCTTTGGATAATATTGAAGTGCGAGGAATGGACTCTTTATTCAAGAAAGAGGAGTTATGTTTGTTGAAAAATATCCAGGTTTTTAACTATTCTAGTGTAATAGTTCAGATCTGTAATTTTTAAATATTTCAAGCTTCCAGCTATAAAAGTTTTATATTATACTGAAAATCCGGCTTTAAATTTGATTTGAAAATGCAAAACTGACTAATTATTAATATATTTTTTCTCAATATAAATTTAGAGCAACCTTATAAAAAAGTACAGAAAGCAGAAAAAAGATAACATTCTCTAAGAGTAAATTGGATGTTTGACAAAGGGAAAGAAAAGTGATTTTTTAAAAAACACTAGCATGCCATAAAATTCCCAGTATAATAATTGTATAGAAGACCAAAAATGTAAAACATAATTCATAATCAAAAACATTCTTTGAAAAGTAATAAATTAAATTATCCCACATCCTAAATATAAAATTATCTTTTAAATATAAAAAGACATTTTTTCTTAAATGTTTCAGACATTTTTCAGATAAAATAGGAATATTTTCAAGTACTTTCATTTTGAGTTTTGCTTGCTATAAATTAATTTAAATATGTCATTAAAATGTATGAGAAGTTTTTCACTATAACCCGGACCCAAGTTCTCATTAGTGCATAAATCATTACTTCCAGTTTCTAAAATTACTTTAATTCATTCATTTCATCGATTAACGCTCTAAAAAAAAACCATTAATTGCCCTTTTTTGACCCATGCAAAGAACTAGTGTATAGTAATAGTGAAATCTATCTGACAATTAGGCTTTTACGAATCGTCCTCATTAAATGAGTCAGTAATTCGGACACACCGCAATATGGCCCATTTTGGGGGTAGATAACACAATAGAATTGATTGGTGTAATTTATTAGTTTCCTAAAATGAGAGAATTTTGTGAAAACTCATATCATAGAATGTATAATAGCGCCGCCAGAATAGTAGATAACGCCAGCACTCTCTAAGAGCCTGGAAGGCACGGTTAGATCAACTGCTGGAACTAATAGTAGTGAGGTTTTGTGATGTCATCAATGGGAAGAAAAAGTTGTAACAATATGAATATTGTTCAAAGTTTGTCAAAACTCTCATATCCAGTTTTTATATTCCATTACACAATATTGTTGAACCTTCAAATTATAATAAAGATTGTGTAAAAAAAGAGAAAACATGTTCATTCATATCTGTGGGAGATTTAGTTATAATTGTTAACAGACAGTACACATAGGTATTAATACTAAGTTAAGTGCAAAATTTAAAGGCCTTCATAGAATTAAAAATATCTTACTTAACGGCCAATATGAAGTTAGCGTGCCCAACGGCTAAGAAGTGGCCCAGATGCGCTAACCCTGGTTTGTTCCTTAGTACCTTCTCAGAGAACCATACACAGGGTACGGATCACCGTCTCAGTCTTGGGATAGAATCGTAGGTACTCTCAGTGTGTATCTGTATGTGTATGGTTGTGGTTCGTCGTTATTTGCCAAAATTTGTCGTTACACCTCTTCCGCTCCACACGTTAGCTGTCTTTGGCTGTTGTTAGATTGTTGCAATACATTCTAAAGTTCTTCGATTAAAACATCTCTATATTGGTTGTGATTCACAAGATTCTAAGGCATGTTATCAAAATCTTCTTCAATATCTAAGAAGTGGTCCAGAGCAATTCCATTGGGACTTCGGAACTTTTATCCTTTATTAACCAACGTTTCGGAACTGACCCTGTTGATTTACCCTTCTGATATTATCCCTTATTAAGATGCTTTTTACCAAAGATTTCTCATATTACTACAGATAGAATCTCATATTAGTCAATTTTAGTGTAATATTACCAATTTTTAATACAAAGAGTACACTATGTAAATTTATTACATTTTTGTTTGACAAAAAGTTTTTTGTATAATTCAAATGTGGACACAGGTGTGATCTGTGTCAATCATAAGTCAAAAATTTTATATCAAAACTGACTTTTTAGTTATTCAAAAAAGTTGAAATTTTTTTCAGGTAATGCTGCTATTAGTTCTATAATAATTCAAAAGTTTTATTACTCTAGCGTTAGTAGTTCAGAAGAAAAAAAAGTTGTCTAAAATCACATTTTACAAAAACATCTGGAGTGGCCTACACTCAACTTTACTATATGTACACTAATATTATACATCTTGGGTATATAATGTCCCATTCACGCAGATTATAAATGTCTAAATGGGAGAGGTTTATTAGTCTTTCATTCCGGTAGGTAGTTGAGATAGTGATTGATCCACTTACACTTATTTTTGTATATTACACCACTGATGCATATAATATCATTAATATAACTACAGCAGTATAAACATTTTTGAAAAGCAAAAGTGTAGATTTCGTGTTACGAAATAATTTTTTACAGGAGAACATGGCTTTTGTTCCAATAGCTAGTGCACCCGTTGCTTAGTAAGAGATACATAATTTTACAGTAATAGTAATACTATTCTGAACAATAAAAAAATACATAATATTTTTTATTTTGATTGTCATCATAATATAATTATTTATTATTCACGGCATAAATTCTTAATGTTTTCTTCAAGTGAGCAATCGATAAACATTCATACGAAATTGCTATACTCGTATAAAGATTGGCAGGAACACTGACAATAACGTGTTGAATCAATAAGTCAGTGAACCTCAAGACCAACTATCTTTTAAGATACTCTTTCACTTCTTCCTCTTCACATTTTTTTCTAGTAGCTAGTGCAGTAGATAAATCGGTGTTTTTATGATATGATTCGACAAATACAGGCAGATCTGTGTTACACTTTTTAGCCAAGCTCTTTCTGGTATTCGACCGTCTTCACACGTCTCGCGTTGGTTACTATGTTTGGCCATCCATAAGCCCAGAAGTATGGGTATGGCCTTACAATTGTCAATTTTGTCAGTATAGTTGGGTGTCATACGGCACAATGTGACTCTCTTAGAGCTATTCTTTGCCGTTATTCAAGCATCTTCATTTTGATTTCATTGGGCCAGTTACTCCTGAAAATGGATTCATGACCGTCATTCATTCTTTTATCAGATATTTTGAAGCCTCTCTTATTGTTGACTTAATTACAGCAACCGTAGCAGAGATATTTTACAGAAATTTGATATCAAAATATCGTGTTTCTTTCAAACACACCAAGACAAACAATCCATATATAAGCTTTTTCCTGAATATGATAGGTTCATTAGGCTTTATCAAACCTAAACTATAGGGTACTATCTTCAATAAAGTATGGTGAAATCGTTATACCGATCATTGAAATCGTCTCTCGTAGAGAATTCTAAAATGAACTATCGATTTATATTTTCTTCTACTGGGACTTAGTGCAGTTGTTCGAGAATACCTTGGTGTTGCAATTTATTTCTTTGGCACGTCACTATGCATTCCTAGCTATTTATTTTACCAATCACAAGATACATCAACCCGTTTGAAAATGTGTTTACAAACATTGATGAGGTTGTAGTAGGACGATAAGAGGTTATGCTGCACAGCTCTTGATTAGGTAACTTGGTCAAGCGTATATACAGTTCGTATATTGTACCATCAGTATGGTTACTTTATAATTGTATCTTGTACAGTGCAAACTATAGTTACAGTTGTTAATACATCTCCATATTTAACACTTGCAGATTATTACTCAATAAACAATGTATGTGCAGTATACATAATGTCCATATTTACTACACACAGTTTGTTATTCAAGAAATGTTTGTCTGTCATTGTAGTGAGGGGCTCCAAACTCTTAATATATATATATATATCATTAAAATTAACCGCAGTCTCGGCATTCACGATCTTAAGACTGAGAGATTCGATCCTACGAACTAACCTCCTGCTAACAGGGTTCAACTGGAAAAGGAGCTGGCCAAGTGACATGTTAAATTAAAATCGATGACTCATGCTTAGTCATTGCTAATATATATATATAGGATTATAATATGACGAGTAAAAAAGAAACTTATCTGAGTTTTTAGGTTTCTTTTTGCAGTTACACTCTGTATTATGTTAAAAGAAAATTATGAAACGATTTCACAAAACGAACGCGTGAAAAAGCCAATTATGTACAAAAGTCAATCCTCATACAAAGTATTATAGAGCTAACATTAATTAATCATTGTTTTTATTAACTTAACTCTGGTGGGTACAATTAGATGTGATCATTGTTGACGGAGCTTAGTAAGTTGTTCCCCAGCCGCTTACCCATTCTAAGGGTTAAAGTGCAGATTGAATTTTCTTTTTGGACTTGAAAGTATTCAGCTTACTTGTTATTTCAGTTTTTTGCTTCATTATTCTAGTTTTTTGACAGCGTGCTACCTTTAATGGTTTTTGAACTTTTTCTTATTTTCATTATTATTCTAATGATTATTTCTATTATAGAGTGTAATATTTTATTATTCTGACATTCTGAATATTATTCATGAATATATTGAAAACCGAATAAAAAAAAAACCTGAGATATTTTAATCAGAGACTGTCATTGTCAAAGTTTTATTTCGAATGAGTAACTGTGAGGACTTGACAACGTCATATTATTATAAAAGGCCATCTTACGTTGTGAATCAGTGTTATAGCCACCCGACCGGCTTTGTACGTTGTAAATCTTCAAGTGGGACTGATAATTATCGAAGATTTCTGGGAATAAATACGAATAAATAAATAAACCCCCCTTGATGCACAACGCGTGAAACCGGTCGGGCTGCTATAACACCGATTCTTGAGATAAGGCAGACTTTTATAATAATATGATGTTTACTAACCTCTGTGGTAGAAACAATTTGCGTGAATTTATTTTTCACTTGAAAATCACATAAATTATTAAAACAAATGTTTAAATATTCATTTATATTACTAATTACTTCATCTTTTCTAGACTTAAAAGTGGTGGAGTGCCCATGTTTAACATGATCATATTTACTGTTATAGAATAGAATAAACTGCATATTTAACAAATATTTTTTTCCCCTTTTAGGTATAGATTTCAAGCAGAAAATTATCACATTAGATGGATCTCCAATCAAGCTTCAAATATGGTAAACATAGAGTGCGTCATTTAAAATTGATTTCTTTCTTGATATTTTAGAAGTAGAGTAGTGAGCTACATTCTCTACCCAACAATGTCTAGTTTCCTATACAGCTATAAGTATTGCCGTCTGAGCTTTATATATGTTTAATATTGATAGATTACTTACAGATGCACTATCTTAATTTTTCAAGACGGTGATAAAAGAACGTTGTAATGCCTATTAGGCCTACACGTGTCTTTACCACCTCGAGGGAAGACTCATTTTCTTGTAAGTTTTCCAGTTGAAGTTTTATGATAAAGAATCTCAAAAATGATTTCATATTAGAGTATAATTAAAAAACATGTTATTTTATAAAATTTACGTTTTTGGCAGTTGATTGATGCCAACGTTACGTTGATACGTTTTAACAGGCTGTGCTCCCTGAGTGTAGACTAAAAATCCTGAAAACTTGTATTTAGAATTAAAAATATTTGTCGGGGAGGTCAAGTAATGTTAGTATTAAAACTTAAAAGACATTGTTCAAAACTATAAACATGTAATGTACAGTACATTACACTGTGTTTAGTCCAACTCTAAATGAACAATGAACTTAAATGATGCTTGATTGCGTTATTTGAAATGTGACGGGAATAACTTTATAATAATTTTATTATATACTTGCATATTCTTACTGCCACTAAGGTTAGTATGTTTCATATTCAAAATAGGGGAATCCGTGATACCTCATAAGATGTTCTTGGAGTCGTTAGAGTGCTTTTGGACATTGTCTATCTTCGAGTGCAACTAACCGCTTTATAGGTAACAGCTCCTTAGGTTAGTTGCGATCGAAGATGGGCAACGCCTGAAAGCGCTCCAACGACTCCAAGAACATCTTACGATGTATCACGGTTTCCCCTATTTCTAATATAAAAAAAGGTTATTATAGTCGTTAAACATCATAAGTGTTGAATTTGTTGAGTGATTTTCATTAATGTAATAATGAAGATAAACTATATATTGGTGTCGAATTTTTTTATTTTTTGAAAACTATTAAGGGCCCATTATAAAGCCTTTTCTTTGAAAATGAACTAAAAAAATAAGTGTATAATTTTAAAAAGATTGAACATTTTGTATGTTATGTGTCTATTTACGTATTCAATGATGGAGAGTGTGCTTATCTTGTTTTCCTTTCAGGGATACAGCGGGCCAAGAACGGTTCCGAACTTTAACGACAGCATATTACCGCGGTGCCATGGGGATACTTTTAATTTATGACGTTACCAACTTGGAATCCTTTAACAACCTTACGTACTGGATCAAGAATATTCAGGAGGTACTTTACTTCAATATTTATATAATTAAGATAAAATATTATAGAGAATGTGTTTATGTTTATAGTGTGATGTTCTTATATTATGGTTTTTTAGTAGAAATAGGTAAAACCGTCATACCTCGTAAGACGATCCTGGAGTGGAAGCGCTTTCGGACGTTGTCCATCATCAATCGCAACAAATCTACTGAACTGTTATATGTGGGGTTGGTTATCTGTTAAGTCCACTGCTATCCTGATATTATTATTTTGATATTATTTAGTTGTTTTGATTTTTTGGTTTTTAGCTATTATCTAGTTGGGTTTTTTATATTTTTTAACTTCGTCATCCTGTCTGTCCAGTCGTCTTTTTATTTTTATTAGTGATTTACATAAAATATCGGATTGGTAATTTATTTGTTCATTTATTATAAAAACAGTTCAGTAGGTTTGTTGCGATTGAAGATGGACAACGTCCGAAAGCGCTCCAACTCCAGGATCATCTTACGAGGTATGACGGTTTTACCTATTTCTAATAAAAATCATAATAACCTCAGTGGTATTAACAATATGCATGTATTCTTATATTATGTTTACATAGTAAGACTGTTAATTACATTTACCCTCCAAACTGCAGATATACTCAGTTTACAGGATTCTTAGCAGTTGGTTTGGTTATCGATGTTTGGTTTTAAATAACCATTACACTTTTTTGTAGTCACAAATGATAAATGACCTGTGATAAAAAATTGACAAGATTTCAAAGTGTTGACAATAATTTAAGTTTTAAGCTTCTTTTCATACAGTAGTACGATAGTATTACGATAATGACAAGCTTATTATGAACTTCAGTATCATTTTTCATCCTTGTCTGAAGATAACTGTGCTATATATATACTGACACTAAAGTAGAAGTAAAATGCTAATGAAATGGTCTCAACATATAAAAATTTAATGGTATAAACAACGCGTTTCGAACACGTAGTGTTCTTCCTCAGGCATTAACTGAGGGTGAGTGTCTGTGGTACCACTCAGTTAATGCCTGAGGAAGAACACTACGTGTTCGAAACGAGTTGTTCATGCCATTAAAAAATTTTTATTTATAGAGACCATTTCATTAGCTTTTTACCCTACAATGAGTAAATACCAAATAATAACTGATTGCACTACGTTAGAAAGTAGAGGTTTTCTCACTCTATGAAACAGCCATAGTGAGAAGAATATCTTAAAGATATCAGCAACACATTACACTAAAATTTATTTATTTGGTTTTATCATTATTTGACAATTATTTTTTGGTTGTTTTAGAATTAAATACAAGTGTGAAGAATTTAAAACGAACTTAATTGTTTAATTTCAATCTGTAATGACCTAAGTCCATGAGTAATTATTTAAAGAAATAATTCTTTAGTAAGTAAATAGGCTAATCTCCTTACAAAGTAAATTGTTACAGTAATATATTCTTTAACACTGATCAAAAATGTTGAAGAGTATTTATTCCAAAATTCGCAATAGGTGATACTGTATTTATTGGCGATGGGAACTCCATACTTATAAAAGTTTGCTCTCATTGTATTGGAACAGCTTGAAAATTTCAAATCGAATTTCTGATGGTGGATTTTGATATTTCAGTTTCCACTAAAAGACTTAAGGAGATAGATATAATATAGCATAATTATAATATAGTATGATAAATAATTATAGTACATTTTTAATACATAGCATTATTTGTAGGAGAAATTTTGTATGTAAACGCTTTTATAAATTGTTTTAATATTTTTAAGCAAATCTGGTTTAATATATCGTGCAAAAAATTAAAAATTCATTAAAGTAAAATGTTATAGAATGCCTGTCCTGACGTTGTGAAAGTACTTGCTGGCAATAAATGCGATGCCTCGACTCACCGTTGTGTTTCTAATCGAATGGGTGAAAAAGTAAGTAAATAAAAAATACATTTATACATATATGACTAACATATGTATCAGTATCCATTGTTATCCATTGCTATCCAGCAGTTATCCATTTACCCCAATATGTCAGTATGTAATATATATAACAGTTCAAATTGAAGATAGGTAGCACACAAAGTAAAGAAACACACTTACAAACTCGAATTTTTGGGCAATCCGTCTTCAGGAGAAAAGAGAAAGGGAGACCAAGCACGTTGTAGACGCAACGGCTAGTAACCAGTTTGTCCAGTTTCGATCGTCTTTCCGTTTATCAAGTGAATATATATATATACATAAAGATTTCACATAAACACGTAAAATAACAATCAACAATGAAACCACAATATGAAATGTGAAAACAAGACTAAGATCTTCCAACCGTAACAAGCGGTCTTCGTCAGAGTCAAAAAACCCAACTCAGTTGGGTTTTTCCTCACGGCCATGAATTGCACCATGCTCCCTTTTTAATTACAGGTTTTCATATGCTTTTATTGTATTGCTATAAATGGTAAATTATTTATAACATTCAAGAAGTCTCCATAATTTATTATCTAGTTTTTCTTTTTCCAGCTCTGTTCCTCCTTGCAGTGTAGTGATTTTTGTTAAGCAAGTTTCTTTTTCAAAAAGTCTGCTTTCAAATGTAATGTGCTGAAATGGCTGATCTGCATCCTTGCATGAGGAGTGTAGGAAGCAGATCAGACTCTCTGGTGGAGTTTATCATTCAGAAGCGATAATGATCTTACCAGTTTCTGGCATGATCTGTTAAAGCCGTAGTTATCTTATATATGTTCACTTAATATTAATTCCGTTTCAAATTCTAATGCTAGCTATATTTTTTTTTAATAAACCCTTTAATAGGTTTAAGCCATTTGTTTCCATGTGTTGTTCTAAATATGGGGCCATCAGCAACACATATGGAGTATATGTGTTTTTCTTCTTCGCCAGGGAAATGAATGCCCCATATAGAAAAAATATAACACTTTCCAATATTCTGGACTTTTGGATGAATCCTGTGGACACACTTTGAAAAAAAAAGAAATATTTTGCTGCTCGCAAAATCGGTGTGGTATTCACAGTCAAAATAGTAGTCCTGTTTTTGAAATATCTTCATGCTGTCCTAAACAAATTAATGGAACATTAATGAAGAATACCGTTTATTTGAATCAACCGCTCCTGTTACATCCGACGATATTAGATGTACCTACATCTTTCTATGAAATATCTTAACTACCTATGCCTTTACTATTAATTCGTCGACTGTTTTTCTCTGCCATGTAAACCCATATAGGTTTTTGAACATCAATTTATTTTTATTAAACCACATTTATTTATTTTTTATACCACAATAGTATTCTTTCAATCAGTAATACCTCCAAAGGTTTTTCTGAAGACGATAGCAAATTTTAGGACTGTATTTCGACTGGTCATTTTCATTTTATTTTTGAGGTTTTAATAGCAGAACTATATTTGACTTTTTCCAAGTAGTGAGAAATATCTTTATAGCAAACATGTTTTGGGACATACTTTTTCAAATATTTCTCTCGAACAGTTTTAATATGTCCAGATATTCTAGAGGTATGATTCTCTTTAGAGTTTTCTAAAATATTTCTTTTTTTTTTACTCGTAAATAGATCATCTAAAGAATCCCCGTAGCTGTATTGTTAAGTTTTTGTTTTGCTTTGATTTCTCCATTAATTTTAACATTTTCTGTTCGTTCTCACTGTATAATCTGTTTTTTTTTTTAATTTTGTCGTAAAGAATACAGTCTCTGTTTGTTTTTTTCTGTTTCTACACCACATTCTAAACATCTGATGAATGTTCAAATTGTAGTAATTTTTCCACAATTCTTTCTTCAATTGATCTATCGAATATGTATTGTTCTTTTTCAAATATAGCGATTACTTTTGATTTTCTTAATTCTTGATTGTTCCGGAATTTTTTCCGAAAAAAAATCTAACCTTTTCCCTTTTGTCCAAACTAACCTTAATTTAGATGTCCACAGAACATCTACCCTTGCTTTTATTTAGATATCCTAACATTTCTTTATCACAAATGAATGATAATATTTAAGTTATTTTTTTAATTTCCTCAATAAAATTTGATCTCTTATATATTTTCCCTGTATTCGAATCTGACGGCCTTGTTTTTTTGACATTTCCTGAATTTTTCCAGTCATAATGTTATCAAATTTATACCAATCTGTGAGTTTAATTTTGTAACGGCAGTTTATGGTTGATTTATTTGTTGTTGTATTATTCGTTCCTATAATACCATTGTAGATCACACTTTTTCTCTCGCGTTAACACCAATTCCTTTCAGTTACAGTGATCGATGTGCACAACGTGAAACTGCAATCTATAATTTTGCAACCTGTTTTCGAATTCGTGTTTTTCGAAATGTTGATCGTTTCCATTAGGATTATTTAGCATGAAAAGTGAGTTGGCTGAAGTAAAACCTTCTAGAAATTGTCCTCTATTATTTGTTAATTCATCGTGTTAAGTTATTGAGCTAGATTTCCATATATATCTATCATAAGTTATTTCTTCTAAGATGATTAATCATTTTCAACTTTTTGTATATCATTTGTATCATTTTTATCTCTAAAATAAGCATTTATTATACCTAAATTTTCTGTGCTTGAAAGTTTCATATCAGTATAGAACATGCCGCTATTAAATATTTGAACATAGCTATACCAAATTTTAACCGTAATCCCTGCTCCATAAACCATAACCACATAAATGTCTAGCCTATTCGTTAAATCAATCGTGCTGTAATTACAGCTTTTGACTTTCCATATTTTGGCTTCAGTAATTTATTTTCCCTAGCTTTTGTATAATCACCTTTATTTTTCTCATTGAAAACCTGACATTGCTTCCGTCACCGAGGAGTGGGTTTGGAAAGATTTTTTTTTTTTTTTGAAGTTTGCTTAGGTTTATAGACAAAATTTAATATAGATTAAATGTACAGACACTACTAATGTACAGCGGTTTGAATAAAAGTTTGCTAAGACCCAAAGTAGGCATAGTGCGCATTTTGAAGTAGGAGAGTCGTACTTGGAGATACACAACATACGAAACCTGTTGGACGTCTACAACAACAATCACGAGCTGTGACGGATTTGTATGATATATAATGTTTACTAACTCCTGTAGTATTAACAATATACATGTATATTTGTATATTAAATAGTAAGTAGCCTCTTGAAAAGAGAAAATAATTTGAAGTTGAATAGTAACAACAAGGTCATACAAATATAACAAACAATCGCACTACTCACTTATAAACTAAGAACGACTATGCCTATTAAAAAAAAAAAAAACACGAATCGGTCACTTGTAATCAAAGAATAGTGAACATCAAAATTTTAACATTTTCACTAGCAAATATCCTTCGTGTTGTGTGTATTGTGTTTTATTAAATAAAACATGCCCCACAAAAGGACTACACGTACTTTTGAACTTACATACAATGATTAAAATTATTTAAAATTAAATCCATTTCAATTATTAAAATTAATAGACTATACTTTTTATTATTAATAGATTAAACACATAACATAAATGAATGAAAATATGTAGTTAAAAGTGTCAACCGTGAAATAGAAACAGGATCAAATTTAAATCAGTTTTTTAGTTCAAATCAAACTTTCATTGCCGACATTTCGGTTTTTATTTAAAAAAATTTTCGAATACAGAAGTAAAAAATTTGGAACAGAAAAACTCAACTATTAATTAGAATTTATTTTTTTAACAATTTCAGATTTCATCAACAAACTGTCTAGTTCAGAGGTTCTTAACCTTTTGGGGGTACCGAACCCCACCAGTTTCATAAGCGCATTCATCGAACTCTTCTTTAGTGAAAAATAAAATATGATTTTTTTCAAATTCAAGTCATAGGCGTATGTTTTTTTATGTTCCAAAAAATGAACCGTGCATTAATATTATCTTGTTCAAAGAACAAAACCAACACAATACATGAAATCACAACAAATTACATGCGTGCAAATCAGTGTGACTTCTGCTTTTGACCTCCTTGGTGGAGGCTTCGCCGAACCCCTGAGACCAACTCTTCGAACCCCTAGGGTTCGATGGAACAGAGGTTAAGAACCACTGGTCTAGTTTGAATAACCACGCGACTCTGAACTGCAATCAAGCATGACAGTTGTGTCTTGCTGTAGAGTGTTAGAGATGCTAAAGTAAATGCATTGTGGTTTTTGTGTAAACAGTCTAAAGGTGAAACAGGGTGATGCAAATTTACTGGCGTTGGCCTACATTTTCCTCTTTCACTTAAAATTGTTTTTAAGATGCTGTGTATAGCTGAATATGAAAGGAATACTGATTATGATTTTACTATAGTTATAGATGGTTCCAAGGAAAACAGCAATGTAGGTTGTACAGTGGTGATTTCTAACAAGCATAGTAATGATATACTAAACAGTACAAACAGGCCTTTAACATCTGCAACAATCAGGCAGAAATGCTAGTGTTAAGTATGGCTCTAGAAGTATTGAAGTTTTAACAATTTATTGGAAGCAACAGTGCATGTATCCTGACAAAGAGTCAAATTTCTCTGGACATCTAAAGAATGGTGGCAATCATCTACCTCTGGTAGTTGAAACAAGAAGACGGCTATCGAGGTGGAGTTGGGCATCCACTTCGGCTGGAATAAAGCTCATTGTGGCATACTAGGCAATGAAAGAGCCTTTGGCTTATGAGTAAGCCAAAGAAGATTCTAGACCAGAGGTGGGGAACCTTTCTTGGAGTAAAGGCCATTTTAGCACCGTCCACTTCCCCAAAAGGCCACCAAGAATAGATAAGCAAATTCTTATATAATAGTTATATTGTAAAATACTTGATCTATCATTATATTACTTGATCAGTACATCTAAATCTGTTTTGCATCTTTCAAAAGATTCAGTAGTGTCCTTACTGCCTTCGTTTATTACATTTGTTAACCCAGGAAAATTATTTTCCATAAGCTTAGACTTTTCAAGCAATGATTAATGAATAGTCTTCTTCCTAAATTCCAGAATTTTTTTGTCTTTATTACCATAATTGTAATTCTTTATATTTTGAAACATTTTTCTCAACAAACTGTAGAAGGCCACATTTCACGGTTCAAAAGGCCACATTCGGTCTTAAGGCCGCGGGTTCCCCACTCCTGTTCTAGACACACCAAACTGACTACCAGTTACAACCATTTTCCAATATCTGCAGTTAAAATTCAATTATTTAATTCAAGTATCACGGTGTGGAACGAAATGAATGAAATTGGCTTTCAACAGATAAGAATGAGACCAACAAGCTGTTCGCTCCAGATGTTATTAGATAACTTCATAGTTATTAAGTATTAATTATTACTAATACTTGTAACAACATACAAAAGGACCCAATTATTGAGTGTACATGACAGGTATAATTCATTACTTCACAAGTTTAGGATTTAAAATGACCCTCTTTGCTCTTGTTCTTCAAGAGCCATCCAGATCGTATATCACATCACATCATAGTGGAGTGTTCACATCTGAATGCAATTAAAGCCCCACTCGAGTGCAATTAGAGTGACTTTAATTTCTTACTTAAATTAGAACTCCACTTTAGTACCGCATAATTTATCTGATGGGACTACATGCTGTCCCCGGGTCAACAATTGATCTTCATCAGTTACTCAAATCGAATTTTCTACCTTCTGCGTCTAAGTTTGTTGATGTTATTGATTCTGATGCACTTGTCTATTAATTGTATTTGATATTTACATTGCAATTGTGAAATCTTGAATAATTATATTTTTTCCTAACTGTATGTAGTATTGTAATATGGAGTATAATGTTAATAAAGTTTATTATGCATACAACCCGTGTCCTGTTTTCGTGTTTAGCGCATCAGCTTTACTATTCTACATTTTAAATTCAGTAAAAATCCAATTTATTAGTGCAGAGATATATAGTCAGTACTTGACAATGTAACACGCGAACTTGGAGCCTACTGCTACTAAGAGTGGCGTACATAACATTTATCTCCCACATGAAACATTAAGGGTCATAGTGAGCTGCGATCCGGAGATCCCTTATACTAGTGGCAAACACTATGATGATGTTAGAATTAGTAATAATACATTCCGTCATACCTCGTAAAGTCTCTGAAAAGCTCGACCGGTTTCGGATCCGTCTGGATCCCATCTTCAAGAGCACCTAACAGACTGTGAATGTTGTTTTCCTATAACCTACCTATATATATATCTACATTGTGTAATCAGTGTTGTGTGTATAGTTAATTTTTTTCCCTATTTCTTTAATTGCTATGTTTTTTCCTTTTATTTCTTATTTCATTATCTATTTCCAGTTCCTTGTGTCGTCTTTTAAATTCACAGTCAGTTAGGTGCTCTTGAAGATGGGATCCAGACGGACCCGAAACCGGTCGAGCTTTTCAGAGACTTTACGAGGTATGACGGAATGTATTATTACTAATTCTAATATTACTAACCTCAGTGGAACTAACCCATTAACTATACTATGATGATGGTCTAGTAAAATGGTATTTTAATGAGTTATAGACATCTTAATTATTATTTTATTTTATTATTATTTAATATGTTACATACATTATATATTTGATGTTATATATTAATATTTGATACCTTAATCATAATAATATACTATATAATATTAATCTAATTTTTGAATAAAGGTGATACGATTTTTTTAATGTAACATAAAAACGTTCCCAACGTTGCCCAACTTCAGGTATAACTGATCAGAGTCACTGCTTCATGGGTTTGTAGAACTTATTAAATGGTATCCTATATTATTATATGATATAATAACATTATTAATATGATGCATGTAGACTTTTTTATTTATTTAGTTATTATTTACTGAATTTTATTATTTAATTCATCATTCACAATTCTGTCCAATAGTCTTTCCAATCTTATAAGCAGTTTAAATAAAATGTTCGTTCGGATTTAAATAATCAGTTTAATTTAATAATTTTTAAATAACTTCAATCTTTTTTATTTTATTATGTATGAATTTTATGCAATTTTTATTTCCTGCAACCACTTTTCTGTTATTTTAAAAATTTTGTTTAGATGGCTGAGGACTTCAACATCCCGTTCTACGAAGTTTCGTGCAAGAAAAATATCAATGTTGAACAAGTCTTTACGTGTTTAGCAAAAATGATGAAAGAACAAACATTTTATCAAGTAAGTTTATATTAAAACCTCGATTTTCCATGAATCTTGCCAAAGCAGCAGTCTACTTGTAACCTTCTAGGAGAGTAAGAACTTGGCGTTATTATTGTTCAGATAACTTATTATTAGATGTCTATTCTGTTCTTTAGGTTTATATTTTTAGATAATAAGTAATTTTTTTTCTAATAATACCCTGAAAATAGTATATGTTGACTGAAACATGTAGGTAATTTTAGTGTAAGACTAGCAAACGTACTCGTCTTTGACGGAGTCACAAATTCAATTGTACATGGTATTCCAAAATATCATTAAAAATTATAGAATAGTAGAAAATATCATTATTAGTACAGTGTTAAGCAAATGCCTCTGTATACACCACATTAACTGTCTGTCCTTCAGGTTCATGAAAGAACAAAGAATTGGAACCTCTGACTCTTGGGCAAGCAAATTACAGTTGACCATGTGAGAAAAACTTGGTCTCACTCACTTCAATTCCTGTGGTAGATAGAGTTTCCCCTTGGGACTTAGTTACGGTCATTACGAAACAGACGCTGACAGGATATTGCAATCGTTTGAATGAACACGGATAGTGGCTGGGAATCAATGGTATGCGTGATATAAACACAGACTCCCCAGTACTACACCCAGTCATGATGTCCGCCTCTATGGCGTATCTGTGTAGAGCACAAACTCAGAGTCGTGTCCCGTCCCGTTGCACATTTTTGGGCACTCAAGTTTCGTAGCATGAAATTTGTTACTGCTAATCACTCTCTTTACTGTCTTGCAAGTTCTTTCTTCGGCTCAGTATACTATAAGAACTTGTCTGTTGATGTTTCCTGCCTGTTCGTTAGTAAGAGTTGAGAATACTCATTCACAAAGCTATTAATTCTGAATAGGTAACACATCTTGCTACTTGCTCAATCTATTCAGAGCCTATATTTTAAGTTACCCCTACACAAATCTAGGTCAAAGTTTCAGCTCGCTATGTCTCATGGTGGCTATGTTTACATGGACAAACCATATTTTTGCTTTAAACGTCCATAACATCTCTTCTGCGTTGAATTTCTCTATAAATTTAGAGCCTATATTTTAAGTTAGACATACACAAATCTACTGTCAAAGTTTCAGCTTGATATACCTTATGGTGGCTGAGTTTACTTGTGAAAAAATTTTGCGGACAAACCGACAGAAATTTTTCTAAGGGTGGATTCGGTTTCTCCAATGTATGAAACGTAACGAAACTTGAAATGAGTCAGTTCTAAGCAATGTACAGACAAAATCATTATTTTATTTATATAGATTTATTTTAGCGATAAAGTAATGGAACACACAAATTTAGTAAGTTATTTCTGTTGTTCCTGATAGTTGGAAGACATATGTGAGAAGGTTAGAAAAACTATTCAGAGAATAAGTAAGGTTAAACATTGGCAACATTTGTAATACAAATGAATTTCTGGAATAATTAAATCACTTAATTAATTATTTGATTCTTGATTATAAAACCGGAATATATAACAGATTTATATGTTTTGAGATCCCCAAAGTCCCTTTTGGACGTTTTTTCGATGATGTTTGCGTGGGTTGGTATTTATCTCTAATCTTGTGGGTACGCTACAACCCACACCGTTTGATGGATCTAATTCATATTTTACATGAAATTGGGTTCTGTTGTACAGATGTGCCCTATTGTTTTGGAAAATATTACGTGATGATAAAAGTCTTTTTATTGACCAAAATGTGATTTTCGATATTTTTTTTCTCCTAAACTCCTAAATCTAGAGATTTGGAAATTTGTCACTAACATGGAACTGAAAAAAACAATTTAGGAAAAAACTTCAAATTTTAAAAGCAGTAGAAAAGGTATTGTTTTTTAATAAAATGTAAACATTATTACTTATGATTGATTCTAAAAGTTTGTTGGCAAGATAAAAGCCATACTGTCTGACAGTTCAAAATTAAATAATACACAAAAATAGCACATTATATGAGGATGCGTTGAAAGCGGTTTTTTTAGTTCCTATTTATGTAATCTGGCTTTTTTGTCTTGAACCGTATTAGACTGTAGTTAAGTTGAAATTATAGGGGTGAAAAAAGGTAAGTAGCTTCTTTTTGTTTTCTGGTTATGTAAAATCCCTTTGTTTTCGTATCTGATATGATGCTGGTAGATAAAGGCATGGAACTTAAATAGTTTTTCCTCAAAAACAAAGTAATAATTTTGAAGTTTTTTTCCTCTTAATTCGTTTATATTTTCCTTATTTGTATTGTTTTGTAATTTTCTTGATGGGTAGAGTGTACTTTAGAAGACCGAGATTTTAAAGGGACAAACGTTTAAACAGAGGTTATAAGGGTTTCTCTACGTCATATATTATCATATTTCTTTTGACCAAAAATCCTCAAGAAATCCATCTTTGAACTTTAAAATGAAGGAAATTTAAAGCGCAACGCTGTTCCATTTCCGAAACCTTATACTGGTCACTGTTATGATGTAGGGAGTGTGCAAAATGAAGGACTCCCCTCCCATTGCACAAAACGAACGAGAGGTATATAGATGAAATTCATATAAATGTTTAGAATTTTATTTTCGAGTTTACTTTTATAAAAGTCAGTAAGCTGTTCTATCCATGAGTCTCACGAACAGCTATTCCAGAATGCTTTCATTCATTATTGTACATTACAAGTATATAACTTTTAAATGCTTTGTTTCCATCACAAATTTGTTATAAATTTTATGGTATTAATTTAATTTCCTTCTCGCTGAATTGAACACCGTTAAGAAGTACATGAATTTTGTTAGGTGTTAGTACAAGTTAAAATTAAGAAATGGAAATATTTCTTACTTCTTATGCTACCTTTAATTCGTAGACATTAATTTAGATTCTTAATGCTAGCTCTAGGTTAATGTTAACGTGTTTTAGGATGTGCCTTGTCAGAATCCAGAGAACCACCGACCCAATGGCAGCATCAAAATTGAACTTAAGTCCCGTTTCTTTGACCAAAACTTAAAAGAATCATGGAAATGTGCCTGTTGAATGTATTTTTATAATGAAAAAAGATTATATATTAACAAATGAAAAATTATTTTTTGACTAACTATGTGTGATGGTAATTTTATGGTGTAATGTTTTCCTAAAATTAGGTCATTCAACGACTATATAACTGTTTTTTATTATTTAAGTAGAAGTTTTATATTGTTGTTTCACATTTGCAATTAAATTTAAAAAACTGGAAAACAAAATTTCGAGTTTTAATGGGTTCTTTGTTTAAGAAATCTACAAATCAAATGAAAAATGTTTCACTTAGTTTATGATGGTTTAATTTTCTTTTATTAATAACTAATAATATTTTCTTTTATTCTCAGAATAATATAATATTATTATAATCTACAATATTATATATATTAATAATATTATAAAGTACCTACTATAATATTATTATTATATCGCCCACAGAAGTTTTTAGAAAGGAATTAAAGAAGAATGTATAATTTCCAATCAAAATTATAATTCTATTTCGTTACTTAGTCATTATTTTTCATGTGTATTTAGAGTTTTTTATTGCCTCATGTTTTCGTTGTTCTATGTTACTGCTAGTCCTATTGTGTTTTCGTTAGTGGTAATATCTCTTATTTTATTAACTAATTCTATTGTATTCTTTCAGGAGGATAGCTTTTTATTTTATTATATGGGTTTTTTTAAGGTTTGTAAGCGAGTGCTTACAAATTTATTGTGGTTCTAATCGGAGCTCCTCTATACAATTTTATGTGGGCTCTTAATTTTTGGTGTTTCCGGTTGCATGCTAATTAAATAAAATCATCATCTTTACTAATTACATTTGAGCAACCCTTAATTGTTCTTTTGTCGTCGGTTTGATATTTATTAGTATGATCTGAGTTCGATTTTTCGGAATTATTTTTATGTATAAAATGCTCAGTTTTTTGTTAATATATTTGTTTTTATCTAAAATGAAGATCGCTCAAACATGTGATAACTCGACGAAAACTGAGTTTATTTAGAACACTCTTAGAAGATTGAAGTAATTCCGAGACTGGTCAAATAAACAAGAGATTTACTAGTTAAGATTGTACATTCTTCTTTGACTCATATCAATTACTTCCAAAAATATTATTGGAATAAATTTAGAAATAGAACGACAAACCTATAGTTTAATAAATTTATATCTAACTCAGAAAAATATTAAAATAATGAAAAATTGTAAGAAGCCATTTGGAATTGGGCACATAATGCCATATCTTCTTGATTGATATTTTCCATGGAGGTAATTTAGTTTTGTATGTTTTTTTTTATGAAGTGGAAATAAGTTACATAATGTGGAGTAAATTTTTCTGAGTATGGACATACATTTACAATAAAATAAATGGAAACAATTTGAAAATTCAACGAATTACTAAATTAAAGAAACTGGAATTAAGTAATGCTTATTTATAGTATTCGAAAAGAAAATTTTTAAGTACTTTCTTTTGTTTTGAAATGTCATTTAATAAAGACGATCAGCATAAATCACGATAAACTGTGATTTGAATTGGTGTACTTATTATTGTGGTTACATCTATTTTTGAAACATAACAATTATAGCACAAACCTAAATTTGTTAGGCTTATTTAATTGCAATATTGCGCTTTTTAGACGTTTTATATAGTTCTGTTGTAAATATTTGTTAGGTATACCGTGTTTGTTATTACCTTTGTAAAACAAACTTTAAAAAACTTGTTGTAATTTTGTGTTACCAAACTCGTCACTATAAATTCTTCTTTACTTTCCTATCAAGCACATGTTGCCTCCCATAATATAGTAATAAATAAAAAGGATGTGAATCTGAAAATGAATTGTACTAAGTGAATTGGTAAAGTGGTATGGAAATCTAATGAATTAATAGTTATATTGAACTTCAAAAATTTATTAATGAACCAATTTACATATAAACTTTAACTGCAGCAAATACAGGATTTTTTTATAATTATAGAAGTGTAATTTTATATATTTTTGCAGATATGAAAATGTTAAGTTTTCTTTAAAGATATTAACTTTTTCTCATTTCTTAAAATGCAAACATATTACTTCTTAAAATTTGATATTGAATTATTAGGATTATTTAATTGCAATATTACGCTTCTTAGATTTTTTATACTTTTTTTGTAAATATAAGTTAGTTAAATCATGTTAATTATTACTTTTGTAAATTTTAAAAAACTTGTTTTCATTTGTTTTATCTCGTCAGTATGATATTTATTCTTTGTAGTACGACCTGTAAATAAGAATAAATATATTTTTATTGCAAAACAAAATTATTCAATGCAAAAATATAATTAGTTTTATTTTTGTTATTCTAATACAACTTATTTCTTCAGTTATGACTGAGTGAGCATAACTTTTATATTCCTTTTATAAGGGCTATTATATAAGGGCTATTATAGTCCTTTTATAAGGGCTATAAGTTGACAAGATTTGTTAAAACATGTATACAATAATTCATGGGCAGTTAACTGAAATATTTATATAAAACCTAGTCACTTAGTAGATGTTTTTTTTTTTAAATTTAAGAATTCTATTAACCAGTAGAGGTTAATTCATTCTTAATTTAAACTAAATCTACGTTGCACCAGCGCAATATGAACTTTTGATATTATATTATGATGGATAAAGTGTTAATACTTATTTTATTCAATTGGTGGCTATTTCAATGTGTACTTATGGAAATTTTTTTTAGAAGGTGTCAAAATATTGTTTTTAAGGTTTTTTTTAGTTCTTTAAATAAAACGATGAATACCGTTGATATAGTAATTGTAAATTTCGAGTTATACACACTCAGTTATTTGCTGAGATCGTTAGCTACTTTATCTATCTAAACTGATTATTTATCAAATTTATAATGAAAATGTGGAAATGGTTGGTTAGTTCAAAATTAAAAGTTACTGTTACTTATAACAA
This sequence comes from Hermatobates lingyangjiaoensis, assembly GCA_026182355.1. Taxonomy (NCBI): domain Eukaryota; kingdom Metazoa; phylum Arthropoda; class Insecta; order Hemiptera; family Hermatobatidae; genus Hermatobates; species Hermatobates lingyangjiaoensis. The sequence goes on from JAPFBL010001923.1 coordinate 43,681, forward strand.
GTTTTATATTATTTAGCATATTTGAATGATTAACTTTAAAATCCTTTTTTCAGCTTTCTTTAATATTTCTGGAACTCTAATTAATGTTAACAAGATATGGACGTTCCTAGTTGACACAAAATAATACCCATATTTCTAATGAATTCAAAACTAATCCCTTTAGAATACTATAAACGACTAATTGTTTTTTCTAGTTAAGTACATATTCAAATGTCCGTAGGAAGTTGAACATTTATTTTCCATGAACGAAGTGTATCTTGAAGAATCGAAATATATATTTCTATTCATAAGTTACTTAGAATATAACTTCTTTCAAAGAAGAATTAATTCAAAAAATGCAAAGACAGTTTTTTGAAATTAATTTTGGAAGCTTTTAACCCTGAGAATAACTCATCTGTTTAATCTTGATTTTGTTTATTTCCATTATTGATATGTACTTTAATATTTGTTTGTTTTTAAAACACCCTCGGGTTATATTTTCTTAATTCATAACTGAAACTCATTGTTCTGTTTGTACTTATTAAACCTTTTTGTTTGAACTGCTTTGTTACTTCACTGAAGCAAATCAAGAGTGAACTTCACCTTATCATTAGTTAATACTCCTTTGTTCTACAGTTGAAATGTTTTTTTCAGTCGAGATCGATTTCTTTCACGATCACTATACTTTACTTATAGGAAAGCAAAAATTATCAGTAAATTCGACAAGTATAGTAGTTGATCCGTTAGCGTAGGATAAACAATCATTTTTTATTGTTTTATTGCTCTTTGCCGTGATTTAAATTTCATGAATTTTTTTTATAATTTGCTAATTTTTTCTTCCATTTTTGGGCAAATTTTCATGGCTTTTTAATGAGCCATTTAGCGTCAAAAACCAGTACTGTAACGGCCCTTTGGTGAATGAAATTTTAAAAATGATTATATCAAGTTATTTTCCACCTAATGTTCTATTTTAGGTATAGTTTCGTTTTGATCCGTTAAACGGTATGGCTCTCACAAGATTTCAGGTTGAATTATGAGTCAAACTTGTTACTTTTTATTAAAAAAAAAAGATATATGCCGTTCTTTTAATAATCTGAGGATGTTTTTATTTTATTCCCTTTGCAGATTGAAAGATTACTCCGAAATTTCAAGACTCTAGAGTTAGTAGTTTAGGAGAAAAAAAAATGTTATCTAAAAACAGGTTTTGGCAAAAAAAAGAGATTTTCCCGTCATGCATAATTCCTCCCAACCAATAGGGATCATCTACACTATAGGGCTCACTTTTGTGTAAAATAGCAACTTGATCCATCAAAGATTCTGGACCGTAGCGTGGTAACAAACTTTGGATGCATACTCACCCACCCACAGTTATCATCGAAAAAACTTCATAAAACGACTTCTGGGACCTCAAAACATGTAATTCCGTCAAAATCTCGAGATCGAATTTTTTCACGATCAATATACTTTATAGTAAAGTAATACAAAGTTTTAAATGGGAAACTTTATCTTAAATCATCAGAGTAGACGGAGGTAAGATAAACTATGTAAGAGATCCATTGCTACTGGAACAAAAGCCATTTTCTCCCGTAAGTGATGATTTCGTAACACAAAATCTACATTTTCACTTTTCAAAAACGTTATTACTGTTGTAGTTATACTAATGATATTATATTCATCAGTGGTGTGATATGTAAACATAAGCATATATATTGATAAGTGGATCAATCACTATCTGTACTACCTCCAGGAACGAAAGAATAAAAAACCAAAAAGATTATATATATCCAAGAGGTTATATAACCAAGAAGTTTATATTATGTTTACTTAGGCAAGTTGTATGTAGGCCACTCCAGATGTTTATAAATAGTGAACCTAATCTCCTGGAAGGGAAACGATTTTTATAATTAATAATACTATGATTATGGTAAAAAAAACTCCCATTTAATCAATAAACCAGACTATTCTTATAAGTCAAGTACATTGCCCGTAAGTAGGAGATAATAACTTTGTTATTTTATAATTTATACCATCCTATATCTCGTTTAATTATATTCTCTTATTATATATTCTCTATATTATAGAGAATGTTTAAAGGCTTGTTCCTCTCCCATAGTCCATAGATACCCAATTCTTAAAGATTCTTCTTTTGGAATTCAGTTCATACTTAGAATGTAAACGATTATGACAACGTAGGCCCAAGTACCTCAAAGAATGAAGAGAATAACTACTTAAGTTAAAGTGAATAAAACTAAAATAAATGAAAGAAATTAACAGGTTTTTTGTCAGAAAAATATTTTTTAGCTATGTCGAAACACTAATTGTGAACTTCTTTAACTAAACACTAACCATATTTTAATGTAGATAAAAAAAATAAGATCCCAGTAAGAATAAGTCAAACAAAACAAAAGTAAATAATAATCAAAATGCTGGAAGAAGATTGTAATTTGATACAATCAGAATTAATTCTAATGGCCCAATAAATTCTAAATGTCATCTAAAAAGGAAAAGTGAAATACAAAGACATTCTTTTGCCTTTATATTGTTCATATAAGAACTAATAAGCACGTAATGTAGCACTTCTATTTTATCATACATTTTACTAAATACCTTAACAATTATATATTGTATAAGACATTTCAATCATAGGTTTTTAAAAAACAGTTTATAATCATGGTTAAACAATGTAGTTCATTATTAAATATTCCTTGTAAGAATAACGTTATAAACAGGATATCTAACTTTTTTTTTCATTGCAAACTTCAATTATATAGTCAAATAGAAGTATTTTTTCCTTTCATTTTAGGGTTCTATAAATAAACTCATTATCATTGTTTTATTAATTTTAATATCAATAAAATATAATATTAAATATAAAAGATGTACCAAATTTATTTAAATATAGACAATGTTAAGTTCACTCACACATACACTAATATATATAAAATTACTAAACAGTCCAAACCGGACAGATAAATAGCTTAAAAAAAAGGAACACATGAAGAACGAGAACACTTACTGGGATCTATATTTCGAAGCGAAGTTCGTCATCAGGAAGAGAGTAGAATTGAAGAAGAAGAAAAGGTACGTGTGTTCAAGACTATGGGTCGCCTTTCACCTTTCTTTCACTTTTCTTTTTCTTTAATTCTCCTCTCTTCCTGATGACGAACTTCGCTTCGAAATATAGATCCCAGTAAGTGTTCTCGTTCTTCATGTGTTCCTTTTTTCCAGTTATATATATATAGTTAAACGCAAGTATTAATATTTTAAACGAAAAAAAATATTAGTAATAAAATATATTAATAAATTCAACATATATGTTCTAAATTATATTATAAATAAGGAGGTTTAATTGAAATAGTTATTTTTCAATTGTTTGTGTATTACATTTCACTGTATACATCCAGCGTAAAAATTACCATAAAACAAAAAAAGAGGAATAAATGAATAATATATGATTCAGTGTAACTAAATATTTAAGAAGTGGTATGCATAATTCATAAAGCACGATTCACACCATGTTTATTTTTCTATTTCTTCTTATGAACATATATATATATATATATATATATATATATATTAAACCACAAAAAGAAAATCTGAAATAGGACTAAAGTCTTTCGAATGGTCATCAGCAGTCACATTTGAATCAGTTATTTTGGTCGAAAGATTTTGTTCTCATTTATGATTTTCTTACTGTGGCTTAGCAGTTGATTTTTATTATACATAGGTGTTTACTTTGAAATCTTTTCATACACACACCTATATATATATATATATATATATATATATATATATATATTAATACAAATGGTCCACAAGGAAAACTTCTCAAATTATCCTTGATTCTACATTCAACAGAGTGTAAGTAACCCACCAGTCCTCAAAGACAAAATCCATATTTAAAAAGAAATGATCAATATAATTTTAGTCAATAGGCGAACTTATGTATACAGAAAATTTATGATTCAGTTGAAAAATAGGTTCATTTTTTAAAAATAATAGCTCCATAAAAAGTTCACAAAAAAAGATGTACTTATTTTAGATTTTAAAAAATCTTCCTTTGGAAAGGACCACTTTTATTAAATCGTATTCTTAACAAACTGACTTCCAAGCAAATACAAATGAAATTCTGTTTCCTGATTATCAATCAATAATATTTCATTACCTACTGGCATGAAAGAATTTAAGAAGGTAGGACTTCATTAGAGTTTGCCTTTGCTCTGAATTAGATATCAGATGGAGCAACAGTATAAAAAAAAGGGTTATTTGTTTTACAAAACTTTAGCAGGAATACCTTAAAAGATAACTCAGAGTCTTTACCAGTCATCTGTTAAGGGTATTTCTACTCTCATGACGACAAGATAGTCGAAATATAGAAGTAAGTTGTGTCAGTTCTATCTGTGTTTTTATATGTATGTAATTTTAATAATGCATCGACCATCTAATAAAATAGGACTAAAATGAATCAGAGTTAGGTCAGTGTTCCAGGCGCACATCAAACTCTTAATGTCGACGATACGATTTTATTTAAAAATTTTTGATAGGCAAAATTAAGAATATTTGAAATTGAAAAACTATTGTTTTTACTTTTTTAAGATTAGGCCAATATTTCAAGATCGGAATGTGTCTCTCAAATACGATCAATTCATAAGACATTTAGGAATAGTAATATCATCAGAGTTAGAAAACATTAAGACATACTTATTTTTACATAAATAACCATAATTCTTTATTTATGAGTACTAATAATTAGGTGGACTTAATATAAATAACTTAAGTATTAAAACTATTTTGAACACTTTATTTAAACTTTTTTGAAGAAGAAACGCATATTACATAAATAGTTTAACTAATTTTATAGGAATACGTATCAAAATTAAAGGCAAGAATAAGCATATCACTGTATGAGATTTCGGAAAAACATTTAGAAAAATGTAAATCTTACCTCTATTTAAACTATAATAATTTGAATTGAACACTATTTTCAATAGGTTCAATTTATTAGATAAAATAGAATCACAGAAAAATTTCCTTTTAATTAAAATTGGCAAATACTAATATAACAACCTAACCTACAAATGCTATTCATACAGTCAGTTGCAGAATCTAGTGTAAGAATTTTCAGAAAAAACAAATACTTAACACCATGAATAAAAATAATAACTATAAAAACGAATATGTATTACATTACAATATATATCACATTCTCAACTTACATTTCATATATATTACGTAAAAATAAATGTCAACACCAAACATACTTTATAAAATGGAGATACCTTTTTATTAGTTACTTGAGATAGTTAATATCTATCGAAATAGTTATCTTGTAATATATACCGTTCATCCATAAGGAAATAAACCGCAAAAAAGAACTAGGATTTAGTAGTAACTCTCTTTATTACTATCACAAAACAGTTGATTGGTTTCAGTTCTTTGTTATGATATGTTATTTTTAATCACACTGCTTTATAGTAAATTAATTCAGAATAATTCATTAATTGTGCAATCTGTTATAGTGTAGTATTTACTCATGTTAGGAAAAGTATTAAATCTCCACACAAAAAAGTTATTACAAGAAACTAAACAACGCGTTTCGAACACTTGATGCTCTTCTTCAGGTTACATCTAGAAAACTATATATGCACTTAGAGCTTTGGGAACATAGGGTCGAAGCCCCTATGCTAATTTAAGCCATTTCAATATTATTCCCTTTATCACTCAATAGTATCAGATGTATTCGTTTTAATTAATTCGCCCCTATGTTCCCAAAGCTCTTAAATGCATATATATTTTTTTCTAGATGTAACCTGAAGAAGAACATCAAGTGTTCGAAACGCGTTGTTTAGTTTCTTGTAATAAACTTTTTTGTGTGGAGACTTAATACTTTTCCTAACATAATCCAAAATAATATATAATATATACAGAAACAAATAGTTCATTGCATGTATCTCTACAATTGAAGAGCAGCTTATAGACTTCTTACTTGTAGATATTTTCTAAATTATTCACTTTATGTATATAAAAAATAGAGCGATTTTTAAAATAAACGGATAAAATATTATTTTTAGATAAAACGAGAAACATCTCTTAAATGTGTCTTTATAAAAATATTATACCCCACCCCTAAAAGTTGTCTATGATTACGTAAATCATGAATGGTAAATTAACATTTTGATATATACTATTTTTTGATTCACCAATTAGAGTGTAACGAATTTAGTATAATAATTATTATACGGTTAGTTTTCTCTATTTTTGAAATCAAAACACCAAAAAATACAATTGCTGAATTATCACGTCTACTGTTTACTGATCGAAACAACGCTTTTTTAAATGTTTGGATAATTATATTACGTTACCCCTAAAGATCTGAGTTCTGTTAAACAATCATCGAGAAAGGATTGGTTAGAAAGAGCTGCAACAGGTTCTGTCTTGTGATGAACTCCAGCCCATGTAACAACATCTTCACGACCAGTTGTTACCGACCTCCCAATTGTGAATACCAACTTTCTATCAAAAGCAATCTTCAACAATGCCAAAACTTTCCTGGCTTTGGTATTATCTGGTAAATAACAAACTCTGGGAAACCCTACCGCATAGTACGGTCTCCCAGGGTTTGGATGTTCTTTGCCTTGGATTCCTGAGACTATGCTAAAACAGTAAAATAAATTAATAACATTGCATATTTCAGAGAACAAATATATGTTAGAACATATAAAAAAACCTTACTCTAATTAAGAGACTATCTTTGTACCTTAAAATGAACATTTAATAGAAGAAATATAATCATTAGTACCCGTAAAGATGGTTCATCCATCAGGAAAGGAGGGAGGTCAGTGTGTGGGTATAAGAGACACAGTGTTTATCGACCGGTGCTGCTTCACCACTCCTGCTAATTTACGTAATACACCTTCCCTTTTCAAGGCCTGCAAAATCTCCTGCGCGTCTTCGCCGGTGTTAGATTCTGAGAGAGCCTGACTGTAGGACCTCTCTGGTTGAATTGGTCTCGTTGGTTCCTTCGCTACTCTAAAGGTTTGACTAGTCTTTGTTCTTAAGTCATTAAAGACTTTACATCCTTTATAATTAGCTGGATGTGGCCCAGTCACGGTGTAACGGTGTTCTATGAGCATTTCAAACACTGAGGCGCCTCATCACAATATGCTTTTTTTTTTTTAGGGTGATTGTAGTAATGCTTCCTAAGAACCATTGTACTTTCCCCTTCTGTACTGTAGTACCCCAGTTAGCTTCAGCGTTTCCAAGAAGCTCAGCACTTTTGCTGGGTCCAACGGTAAAAGCTGTTCTATGGTTTTGTTGAGTGTCCTGAAGCACCTGCCTCTGTGTAGCACAGTGGCTTGACAATCAGCCAGCAGATGCAGCGGTATTCCTTCCTCAACCTTGCAGAACCTGCCCAAACCATCATTGATAATACCCATTCTTCGCAGATGGTCATTAAGTTTGCAGTGACCCTTTAGAAATCCGGTTAAAATCCTTAGATTATTCCTGCTTCTTTCCATACAATAAAAGATTTGCCTATTTTCAAACTTATTGAGAGTATCTTTAATTGTTTGTGTCCTTGAAGAGAATCCCAGTATTGCTTCCCGTTTCCCCTATCCTCTTTCTTAAGGAGTTCTTGTATAGTGTGTTGTCCTATACTACAATATGGTTCTGAACCAATATGCGATTTCCGAGCACCTTCCCTTGCACGTTCGTCTGCTCGTTCATTTCCCTCTGATTCCTTCATGTCCTGACACTCAGCAGAGAGAGTTCCTCTTACCCAGGATATTGAGTATGGCTGTATTATGCATCATATTAAGAAAAATACAATGAATAAGTTTGAAAAATTATAACATTGCCAGTGTTTTTGTTTAGCACTATGATGTAATATCTTCCGAAATGGAACACTGAATTGGTGTGAACATTGATAATATAAGTTTTTTTTTGTGTATGGGATATTATATGCCCATATTCCGATAGGGGCATGAAAATGGGTAAATCTATAAGTTTTTTGTCTCCCACAACTATGTGCCATATTCCAGTAGGACACAGTATACAGGTGTAACGACTGATAGTATTTTTTCCCGTGTAATGGTATTATGTATTATATTACGGTGGGCACACTGAACATATGTGATAATTGATAATTTTACATTTCTTGTGCATGTTGGTATTATGTACTCTATATCAACCAGGTACACTGTACAGGTGAGATCATTAATCATATTAAGGGTTTATTGTGTGCAAAATTCTGAAAGGGTACACGGTTTAGGTGTAACAATTTAACGATTTTTTTACTGCATGTGCTATGTGCCACATTCTAGTCGCATACACAATCTAGGAGTGAAAATGGTAATATTGGGATTTTTTAAGGTATACCGGTGTTATGTGCCATATTTCAGTAGGACATGCTGTATAAGTGTGGAAAATGATAATAATACGAGTTTTTGTCAAAAGTGGAGATAAATGTGTCATATCTGCCGATGGAGTAAACTGAATAGGTGAGAAAGTAGACAATTCTTTTGTTTCTTACATCCGTATCAGTGTGCGATACACTGCATGCGAGTGAAAATTGATAATACTATGAGTTTATTGTATATACTGGTGTTATGTACCATATTCTGGTAAGGCATATTTGTAACTACTTGTATATAGTGTCAAGAACATTGACAGTCTTATTATTTACGTTAAACGACTGAATAAAATATTATTTCAACGTTAAAGGATCAGAGGTTACACAGAGTGTAGGACCTTAACCCAAGAAATCGTAACAGCCAGGGATTTAACAAAAGAATGTGATTAATACTGTTGAAAAGCAAATTACGAAGTGTACAAAGAAATTTAAAAAAAAAACACCACTTTGTAACAAACATACAATTAAATATAAAATTTATAGTACCAAAAGCATAAAATAATGCAATATCCTAAGAGTATTAACTATTATAGATTCAGAATGAACAATTGTTTTATATAATTCTTTAAAGTAATTAGATTTATGAAAAAGTATTAAAAACTGACTGGTATGTGATTTGTATTAAGGAGGTTTTAGGAAATGCAGGCAACTCAGGTGTTACAGTAGTCCATTCCATGGTGCCTTCAGGTTGATTGCCTCGTTTTTCTCCATATATTTTATGACACAAGGGGCATTCTATGTATAACCACTGTAACAGTTATACATAAATAGTACCATATATATATATGTATATATAATAACTCTAAAATTACACATTCCCTTACAAATACCCGAGGGACGACCTTTGAGTGATCATAACATTTTTAGTCATCCATTTAATAGTAAGTAAATCTAATTTTGACTTTGATATATTCCTAATTAAGTTTTCCAGATAATCTTTCAAATAACTTTAATATAGAAAAAAAATACACTAAGTGTCCAACGATCTAATTAGAGACCTTTATTAAGTTTACAGGAATGACGAAAAAATGCACAATTCTCATATGATATAATATAATTGAAAAACTACAATATACTAGTGAATTAAGATTAGAAACAAAATTTGTTTTCCTAAAATATTAAATTTAATCTTTATCCTTTAATTTGAATTTCGGCAGGTTAAACAATGAGCCCATTAAATGTAATTACTATAATACAATCTCAAACATACTTCTGTTAACCTAAATACATTATTATGAATCAAAATTGTGATATATAAGACATAAAAGTTGAAAACTTGCCACTCAAATTAAATATAATATGTCTAATACTTAACATATGAACGTAACATATAAAAATCTTCTTAACACATGTAAATTTATGTTAGTTTCACTGACTAGCCTAGGGTAAAATGTTTTTGCTACTTCGTTATTTTTATTATTCTTATTCCTTAGTTTATCGACTTTTTTTATTTAGTCTGTTATATTTTTATACAATTCTTTTTTACTTTTTCATTTATAATTTCAAGAGCAATTAAAAAATTTTCAGTTTGAAATACGTTAAGTCAGTCTAATATGTTCAGTGATTAGTTGCTTGCTAGTTCGAAAGCCAGACAGAGTCTGTCAACCAACAAGGTCATTGCCACAGTTTTTTTGGGATGCACGTGGTGTCATTCACATCGATTACATCGAGAAAGGTAAAACGATCACCGGCGAATATTATTCAAAGCTTTTGAACAGATTCGACGTTGATTTGCAGCAAAAACGGCCGCATTTGGCAAAGAAGATAGTGCTATTCCATCAAGACAATGCACGTGTGCACACTTCTCTAGTCACGATGGCCAATATCCAAAAATCCCATGGGATACGAACAGCATATTCTCCTGATTTAGCCCCCTGCGACTATTTTCTGTTTTCAATCCTAAAGAAATGGCTGGGCGGTAAGAGATTTGAGTCGAATGAACAAACGCGACAATTAATAATTAAAGTCATTACCGAAACAAACGCGTATTTTGAGAGCTTTGAGAAAACGTATTATTTGGAGGGAATAAAAAATTTAGAAAAACGCTGGACTAAATGTATCGAGCTAAAAGGTGAATATGTAGAAAAATAAAATGTTTCTTTGCCGAAAAAATTTGGTTTTATTAAAAAAGTCACCGACTTATCAAACCACCTTCGTACTAGACTTCCTAACCTAATTCAGCTGAGATTTTCTGAACTGCTAGTAAAATTCTAAATGCAAAAATTAAAAAAGAATTAGGAAAAAATATGACAGACTAAATAAAAAAATTGATGATCTTTTGAGTAAGAATAATAAATAGAAGGAAATAGAAAACAAAAATACCCTATACAATTTAATAAAAATAACGAATAATAATAATAATAGGAAATTCAGATTTACTCGTATCTTGGCACCACATGTTTGAAAGGTATTTAGAACCATTGAGAGGTATGATTATTACTAGTTTCACTTAAAGATGCGAAACCGGTCAGGCTATTACAACTGCTGTTTACGAGGTAAGACGTCATTATGTATTGACGTCTAACCACAGAGGTTGGTGAGAAGACCTAGAAACAATTATCCTTTTAACGACTCGAGTGCTAATTACTTTACTTCCTGCTAAAATAGTGTCAACAACTGCTACTTAGCTTGCTGCATTGGTTCTGGTTTTTAACTTATATATTTATTTAAAACATTTTATCTTCTTTTACTTAACTCTATGTCTCTTTTAATTTATTTTAATAATTTTTCATCATTTTGTGACCAATTCACTTAAAAAAACTAATTTAACTAGAAGTTAAAAATTCCAATTTTTTTTATACTTATATGATGGTTTCCTAGAATCAAAGCTTCACTTAGAACCTGAATCAAAAAAATAGTAAAGAGCAGTATACGTCATTATATAAAATATCATAACAAATACCTGATGAGAATTTGGTTGACTGTTAAGCATCGAGTTAAGACAATCAAGGTGGAGAGAATGACGGCAATGTGTGAGCTGTACAACAAGTGAATAGTTTGACTGATGAGAGTGTTTTCGTAAACGGACTTCCCCAACCAATTTTCCTTTAGAATACTGATTCCGAACAGGTAACCCGTTCTGATTAGGAGAGCCTGAATTAATCATGCCCACAGACATCGGTATCAAGGAACCGTAGCATACAGGGCAGTCTACTTGATCATCTTCGTCCCAGCAGACAACACGTACATATTGACAAATTTCTGAACTAACAGCATCAACCCCTACAAATTAAATAAAAAAAAACATAATCTATACTTTTAAAAAAACAATTAGGACAACTTACATTATTCAGTCATATCCATACAAATCAACGAACTGAACATTACATCATTATCATTTAGAATCTTGTCTTCTGTGTTAGTTTGGTTTTGGATCTTGTCCATCATCAAAAGTAACTCTCTTAAGTGCCTCATGTTGATATTATAAACCCTTCCACTTCTAGGGAATGTCCACCCTAGGTATTACTGCAATTAAACAAGCCAGAGACCAGTATGATCGTACGATTCGATCACCTCTTCAACTTCGATGGCTGGTTTAGTAAGCAGTCATCGGTAGTAATGTAAGTGGCTTTAATACAACCTCCCACACGCAGAATTTTGTCCTGGAGAGATCTCGATCCTTTGAAGATGGGTGGCTAGATACTAAATCCCCTTTGTTATTCTGAAAAGGGTCACGTTGGTCAGTTTGTGCAGGTCTCATGGTACTGAATTATATATCAAGCAAGCCTAAGACTGGACACTGTATCCTCAATGAAAATATCTTCAATTTGATATTCCATCAACACCTGGATATTGGATTGTACAGATTTTCGACTGATCAGCAGTTGTAGTGTCATATTGAACATTTTTATTGATAAGATATGTAAAGTACTGCACCACAGAGCAAGTCCTGGAGTCGGAGTGGGGATTTTATGTTCACCATTAAGCATTCATGATGAAATAATAAATAATAATTTTTTATTCTTGATTATGATGTATTTATTATCACTTTTAATTATAACCAAACAAAATGAATAAAAACAAACTGAAATAACTTCCTGAACTGATATTCCATTAGATGACATCAACATTTCATTCATTAAACTTAGTGATTTTGATTCATAATATAATTATTAAATGAGTGTTACAAATCTAATTTACTAGTCAAAATCTTACCTGATTTCATGATTAGCAATTACACAACCTAAATAATAGTATTTAAATTAATGCTACTGATTCCATTACTGAATCATAATAATTCGACAGAAATGGATTTCCAAACTCGTCGTCAATTGCTCTGAACGCACATGCCAATAATACTCATAATAACTGGCAAATGCAGTATTAACACTAATAAGCAGTTAAACAGTAATAAAGACCATTGGGAATAATTTACCACTCTTTCTCTAAACGATGAACAGGAGAAATTTGAAATCTCACAAATATACAGTAGGTTAAACATTTTTTTTTTTAAATTTTACTCTGATGAAGAGGTTGTACACAGAAGAGTCAAAGGGTTACTATTAAGGTAGACTATTACTATTAAGTCACCACGGTGCGTGTCTGAATGGCACATTTGTTATTATTGCAACAGTTTACAACAGGCAAGAGTTGTAATTTACTTCAGCATTAATGGTAAGATTTAACACTTCACAGAAAGTATAATTTCTTAGGATGACTTTTAATAATTAAATTGTAGAAAATATTCCATAAACTAAAATCATTCATTGTATGGAATTGTTCAAGCCACATTAGAATTAACCAATGAATTAAATTTACTACATATGAGTTTTAAATTACGTTAGTAACATAAAATAGTGAGTATACTCCATATTTTGTACTTAAAAATTCACTTTTTAAACATATTTTGAATATTTAGTGTTAAAAAATCTTTCAAAAATTATTAACGAGAATTTATTAAATGAGTTTTTACTAAAACAGAATTTATTTATTATTATATATCTATAATTATATCCTATAATTATTTAAATATATCTAATAACTAGAAAATATAGAAACTCTTCTACGGGAAGGAGTTCTAAGGCAATATATAAGCAATAATAATATATTAGGAATATTTCTAGGAATACCAACAGTTATAATGATATCAATTTTTCATAATGCCAAACATCAAAGGAACTATTTCCTATTTTTTTAAATAAAGTTTTATTATACTGTTTCATAATACTTTCAAGTCACTGTAAAACTTTTAACAACATTGCAAAATAAATACATAATAGATGCCTTCAAAGTAAATATATTGGAAAAAATATTCTCAATTTTTTATAAAATAAAATTCAAACCTTTCAAAAAATAAAAATTAGATTAATACAATTAATAGAAACCAAAGAGCATTGAGGCACTCTCAAAACAATGAAACAAAGGTGGTAAAAATAAGACATTATTTTCAACAATTTTACTGACCAACAATATCTCCATTTCCTTCGGTAAGAGTTACTTTAGCTGCAGATAGGAACACATCATCATTTTCATTTTCACTGGTTATGTCTAATAAGTCCATTACCTTTAAAACAATTCCATGTTAAAAACCAACTAAAATGATTCCATTAATTTTTTCTTAAATTTAAATTGACTGATCTTTAAGTTAAATCAAGATCAATATTAGCAATGTTTAAACAACAGAACATTTTAATTAATATTAAGTATGAAATAATAACAGAAATTCCCTTTACTTTTAAAAATTCGAATATATTTCATCAAAATTATTTTAGAACATACTCGTAGTATTAAGTTAAAACTATATTAAAATAATTTGAAAATTAAATTTTACTTGATTTTGTTTTGTTTAGATAAAGAAAAAAAATTCTGAACCTTGGTTGAATCAAGTTGAATGGATTCACTTATAGAAGAGGTATTCATTGATGTGGTAGAAGATTCCTGACTACCACTCAGGTAGGTAGACACAGTGTCAACACTTGGTCGTCTTCTGCCACTCCTAGTACTACTTGAATCAATATCTAATAAGGACGACTTGCTTGCTTCTTTCCTGCTATCACTAGCCCTATGATTGTTGCTACTACTTTCATTGCCATATCCCTTATTTTGACCTACAACAAAACGAACAAAAAAAAATTTATTGTAAAGAATGCATCTTGGTCAAATATACACAATAATAATCTTGATTAGATACAAATCAGTCATACTTAAAAAGTGAATTTACTTTATCTAGTACTGGGGACACATTTGTTAGAAAATCACCCTGGAATTCTTAAATTGGAGCAACACTTTTACTTCACTGTATTCGTTGTAGGTGTTCCATAATCCTCGATAAAATACACTCTTATTACCTTCAATAGTAGTACAAAGGCATATTAACGAAGTTACTTAGGACATGAATAGCAACAAAATGTTTCTTAACAAGAACGAGTTAAAACATTAGATCCATATTTAAAAGTTTCAATGCATAAAAATATATATACCTTTAACATAATAAAATAAGAATGGTTAACTTTTTTACTCCTACGGGATATTAATATTGCACAGTTGGCTTTGATCATTGAAGAAGATTAGAAGCTTATAATAACCAAAACCAAAATAAAACACAATTTTACCAAATATATTAAGATTGTGAAGTATTGTTCTCGCAAAACTGGTAGTGTTCTCTTGCATTCCTTTGCTTTTTTTGGAACTTTTCTTACTAACGAGGGTCTTCTTTAGTCCAGAAATCAAACAAGAATCATAAGGGTTCTGACATCTCCTTCCTGCAATAAAACTACTATAGTCAAACAACATTCAAGTACTAAAATACATTGTAAATAAATGTTACTAATTATTGAATTAAAAATGTTTACCATGTTATTGAACCTAAGACAATCACTTTGAGGAAGGAACAATATACACAATAGAGGTACCTGTCATGACTGTGACATCCTCAGGAGTCAGCTTAACCAGAGGATAAGGTGCCTGCTGAACTCGTCTAATATTTCTGACAAATCCTGTGTTGTTCTTGACTTGAGTTAGGTTACAGAAGTTTATGATGTATGGAAATCCGAGGTGACTCTTACTTACGTCAATTGTTTTTTCACCCTAAAAAGCATTGACATTTTACTGTTCCCATCAAGAAAATTCCAATTACTCTACTATTAATAAAAAATGAAAATGACAAAATGTAACACTCATGGGTTAGAAGATGGAATTACAGTTTTTGTGCCAAATCGGAGAAGGTGAGGATGTTTCATACGACAAATATTTCTTTTACTTTAACTACTGATGGTATATGGTGCTCTTATGGATTTGGTATTCTAATAGTAATAGTACACAATGATAAACATTATTGAAATTTGATGCTAAGAAGAAACAGTTTACAATGCTTAAGGCTGAAACACTATGAATAAGTGGTGTAAGTACAAATTGTAACAAAACAAAGTTACAAACTTACTTTTGCCCATGCTGTTTCAATCAACGATTGAACATCCATATCATAAGTATGCCACTCAGAATTGTCACCCGCCCATTCCCATTTTGAGCCTTTCCCTGCCGGAGAGTCTGGAGGATAGAACATTCTCCTAACGTTGTAAGGCATTCCAGTGTTACAATCTTCATTACACTGTTGTTTTGTTAAAAGATTGATATAAAATTTGTCAAGAATTGGATCAGCATCACTTAAAATAACTCTAGTAAGTCTCTTACAGTGGGCTCTTTCAAGTAACTGAGAAACTTCTGGGCTGTAGGGCCTCCACCTTCTTTGCCTGTTTTCCCATTCCCACACAACTACAGCATGCACCAATGACATAGCCCTTAACCATAATATAAATTGTGGGAAGCTAAATTGACCTAAATCCAGTAGACATTAACTCCAATATTAACTTCAGTTCAAGTTTGGAAAAGTAAATTTTTACTTAAAAATAATAAATGTCAATAACTAATATACAATACATATTAAAGAAAACATTAACACTATCCGATGCAAACACTTATAATGACTCGAATTGGAAGACACAGTCCTGGCATATTATGAAAACCAGGTGGGATACAAAACCTCCTACTATAAACATAACAAGACAATGTTAACTTGATTAAAATTTTGTTCATTTTCACTAGACTACAACATAAAATACTAAATGCTGCCACAATATTTTAAATCCATTGGATATTATATCTATATATTTTTTCCTTAATTTTTACCGTACTTGCTATAATGAATATTCATTAATTTTAAAAGTAATCATACAACCTGTAGTGGTATCCACAGATAAGTAATCTTTGCTTATTTCTTGAATATAACGTGGCTGGATTATTAATCCTTATCATATTGAAACTTCATTCAGTAGTTTTTAAGTTCACAGTATAATTTTGAAACCTTGTGAAGAAGTTGAAATATTTTTTGGGTCTGTGGTTATTTTTTTCAAAATCATAAGAATCTATTTTATAAATGTCCTAAAAGTCTTTTGTAATCAACATTCGCTTCTCCTCAAAGTTTTTTAAAGTAGCGAAACAAGCAGCGAAATGACTGAATTACATACATTCGCTTAGAAAATTGCAGTTCAAAATAATTTTGTATGTAATTTTCTAATATCAGTTGGATACAATATGAAACTGTGTTGATTGATTTCATTTGTCAAAATATGGAACATATAAGAAGCGCCCGCTTCTTTGGAATAGGAAACGGGTGCTTTTTTTATTTAAACCAATGTTCTAGAAAGTTTGTACCAATATCTCCTTAGCTACTGGGAAGTAGGAGTTACTCTCAGATACTTTTCCAAACAGATACTGCAATTCGCACAGTGACGTCAGAAAAGACCCTGTTCAGTAGTACCTACATATTCTTGGGCTCAGATCACAGTCAGCACGAAACATGGATGGATGAGTGTAAATCCATCTAACCGCTGACATTGTAGATTACCAGAGTACCAGAGGTTCTACCTCACATAAATAAGGGATTCATCACCAGTTGTCACAGCATTTGAAAACAACCAATTCATAGTATTTTTTTTGGAAATGTGCAATTTTATTTTCACATATTCCCCATCTTTGATATTCATTAACAGTAATTTTGAATACCACATGAGTTTTTTACCATTAGTGTTCTTTACTAAACATATCTTTTAATAAATACTTGTTCAGGAACGTTAGAACTTGATTAAAATTCATTAAAATGCAATTTCTATAGATCGATATATCGACCATTGAAATGAACAGCTGTTAGTTCTCCTTAATGATTTTGAAAGAACCAATGATGTTTCTTGTCTGGATAGATTATTTGACGCCCTGAAGGATAAACACTACATTAAAAGATAAACAGTAATAGTGATGTAGTAAAGATAGATGGTGATAGCAAAATGTTGATTTTGATAATGTTTTGTTTATTTGCTTTGCTTGATATGGTTTCTTTACGATCCTACTAGTAAGTAATATCTGAGTTTATTTTAGATATTGTTCTTCTGTGTAATAATTCTTATCTAAATAAAGGAATGGTAAGCCAAAGGAATATTTGAGGATTATAACAGTAGGCTATTTATTGTAACCTTACAAAGGCTGTTCTGAAATGGATTATTACCTAAAATATATTAAACGCTTTAACAACATAACCAGCACCTTACAGCGGTCTTTCAACCCAAAGAATCATGCAAAAAAAGTTACACAATACTACTCTTAATAGAGAAGCGTTAGTTAAGGGAACAACGTTTCCCAAGTGCTAAAAATAAAATAAAATTCACTTCCAGATCATAGAGTCCTTGTACATTAAAAACATCCAACTGTTGATGTTGTTATTAAAGAGTTTAATAATTTCTAATAATGATAAATTTCAGGACCCCCTCTGTAAGGTCATACATCATTGCTCTACAACATTCTTCTGTTTACATAGTAATAATATGATGTGCAGTAAACCTCTGTGGTGCTAATAGTACGCATGTAAATAATACAGATTAAGAATATCTAGAACTAACTCAAATATAACTAATAGGATCGTATAAAAACTAAAAAGTAGAGCAAATAAGCAAAATAAAAATTTTCTGTTATTATTATAGATAACTTAAAAACTTTTAATGAATATTTTTTTCGGCTTCACAATTTTGTAATATGTGATAACATACTCTTTACCTCCTACATTTCAATCTTCCTTTTCTTTATTCTGTTTGATGTCAGCATCGTAGCCATTAATATACTGATTTATTAATGTGTCTGCCCTTTAAGGTAATCACCTCAAAAATACTTTTTTTTTATATAACTGTTACAATCATATATTTTATAATATATTTTTTTTCTCTCCATTAATGGCTGTTATCAAATAACTGTCAGTTGATTTAGTTTTGATTAGAGCTAAGCTCATACCACAAGGAACCACGAGGACGTTCTTGCTGATGCAGTCCTCAGTCCATGATTGTGCATGACACATAGCATTTTTGAATGCAACGTCGAGGTTCATCACTTGCAATTCTAAATTCCTCGAGATTGTGTGCTTTAATACTGCCTCGAACTGCATGCTTGTTGATGCATAGATTGTGTCTGAGTACCATGTGATGGTTTTCTCTCTTTAATAGTTGCTTAATTTTGCTTATGAAGCACTCCGATTACATAAACCTTGTTACTGGTTACTGATCAAAGGTTTATATTAGCGAAGGAAAATTTTTATTTTTCAATATAAAGGACAAGTAAAAGCGCCAGTTGTTGCTTGAATCCCCACCAAATAAATTAATTTAAGCGAAAGAAGTGGTAAAAGATCAAGATGCCTGTCTACTATTTTGGCATGTACCACGTTGTGCATGGCTAGCTGACCCTTGACCCTTGCTAGATTCCACATTCTAGTTCAAACCTTCGTCCAGATTATATCGTCCGTTGATAACTCCAGCATCTTCCACAGATAAGACAACTCTCTTTTAAAATTATTGTGTGTAAAACTCAGTGCCATACAGTCTCAGGTTTAGACTTATAGTTAGTGTTTGTTATTAGAATAGAAGAGATCTTAATTTGTTGATTAAGTAAAAGTCGGTGGCTTATAGTTAGTGTTTGTTATTACAATAGATGAAATACTTAATTTGTTGATTAAGTAAAAGTAAAAGTCGGTGGCTTATAGTTAGTGTTTGTTATTGCAATAGAAGAAATACTTAATTTGTTGATTAAGTAAAACTGAAGGTCGGTGGCAGGTAGCTGTCAGCCATTGCATATAGATAACCGTTATTAATAGCTTAAATTCACTACTGAATTTCAGTATTCGTGTGAGTGGTTATCGTTGGTTAGTGCTATTCTGAGTGAAATAACTATTTTATGATTAAAACTTTGTAAATTATCTTGTACCTGTTATTAATCATGTTATTTAGTAAGTTTCTTATCATCAGATATCTGAGAAGTGTGGTTCTAGTGTTCCATATTAGAATGTTATTCGTTCTTTAAGTCTAAATTGTTTATTAGTAACACATACTACCTAAATTTCTGTACTCTTAATTGACTAATAAAATTTAATATTTAATTATAGTTGTATGCATTTTTGGATAGCGTCTGTTCACCATTACAAATAGCTGTTATTAGTTCAACTTAAATGTTAAATTCCATATTTAATTGGTAGTTAGTGGTAATTACTATTTGGTGCTAATGTTGAAATAAATAATAAATTAATTCTTGTAATTATTCTTATCTTAAATTATCAATCTTTTTCTATTTTGTTTTCTTACCAACTGAGCACAAATATGTGCATGTGATTCTAGTTTTAATATTAGTTCTTTGTTTCTTTATTGGTCTTAGCTAGTGTTTAAAGTAGTAAAGAAAAAGATTTGAAAAAAATTCATTTTGTATTACTTGTTTATTATATTTATATCATAGTTTTGATAACAGAATATCATCTCTCCGTCTTAGATATGATTATTATTATTTGAGGGTAACTATAGCACTGCGTCTTAACAAACTATTGTACTCCCCCCCCCCCCCCCCCCAATCTGTACTAAATTACCCACCAGTTATCTTCAACTCCTCCAAGAAGCTCAGCACTTTTACTGGGTCCAGCAGTAAAAGTTTTTCTATGGTTTTGTTGAATGTCCTGAAGCACCTATCTCTGTACAGCAAAGTTGCCTGACAGTCAGCCAGCAGGTGCAACAGTGTTTCTTCCTCTTCTTTGCAGAATTTGCACAAACCATCATTGATAATGCCCATTCAGGCTCCCTACGTTTCGGGAGACTTGATTTCATTTCTCTTTCTTCCGGTCCATTAGGTGCACTTGTGGGAGGTTTGCTCCCACTAGTTAGTGCTTTTGGACCCTCTGCACTTCCGGAGGATGCTCCGAATTCTATTTGTAGTTTTTTAATTAGTGTTATTGTTTATCAATAAATATTCATTTTGTTTATGCCTAAGTGTTCATTTAAGTATTCTTAAGTTTAGTTAAATTAGGTTAATACTAACGAACTTTATACTAGTAAATTATATTATAACTGTGTGAGCTTATAACCTTGCTGTAAGTATTATAGTTTTCCTGGTGCATATAGAAAGTAAATTATTTGTTTTTTATTATTTTTATATTATGTTGTATTGAAATTTCTAGTTGGCAAATTTTTGTAGTTGTTATTGAAACCTTCTTTACATACTAAAGTTACAATTTTAATTCTTATTATTCTTTATTTTGCATATACGTAAAATAATACTAATGATATTAATTGGCAGTATCAGTTTTGAATTTGTTAATTTCAATAGATTTCATTTCTCCGGACTTCCTTCTCCTTAGTATCACACAGGGGAAAATCCCTGAAACTCTGTCGGTGGTATTTTGTCCGCTCCGGTAGAGCACTGCATACCGGAGTAAGGCTATTTACTCAAGAGGGTCGCCTAGTACCCTTGAGGCTCCGTTCGTAATACAGTAACCCCTGTTCCATCCATCCTTCAGTATGAATCGCATAACGCCTTGGATTGGGATGCCATCTTAGATAAGTATTATCACTAATTATTTTAGTAATGTATGTTTCATAAATTAGGTATACCAGTTCTTTTATATTATTTGTTGAATTTTTGTGAATAAGATACTTGTCTAGCAGTTAAATAAATCTTCAATCTACAGTGTTTCTCATGGTTCAGTGCTATATGTTATTCGAATTCTATTTGTAGTTTTTGAATTAGTGTTATTGCTTATCAATAAATATTCATTTTGTTTATGCCTAAGTTTTCATATAAGTATTCTTAAGTTTAGTTAAATTAGGTTAATACTAACAAACTTTATACTAGTAAATTATATTATAACTGTGTGAGCTAATAACCTTGCTGTAAGTATTATAATTTCCCTGGTGCATATAGAAAGTAAATTGTTTGTTATTATTATTTTTATATTTTGTTGTATTGAAATTTCTAGTTGGCAAATTTTTGTAGTTGTTATTGAAACCTTCTTTTTATACTAAAGTTAAAATTTTAATTGTTATTATTCTTTATTTTGCATATACGTAAAATAATAATAATGATACTAATTGACAGGATCAGTTTTGAATTTGTTAATTTCAAATTTCAGAGTTACTCGTTAGGTATATATAGGAACTGTTACGATGTTGGGTCGAGCATGGGACTCGCGGAGCTGGTTCTCCAGGTCCATCAGGCCAAGGACTTGCTCGCATCTCTTCTGTGTTAGGGCGAGGAAATGTAAGTTAAAGAGTTCCTTACAAACAATGCTTGTATTGAGAAATCGAACCTCAACAAACCAATTAAACGCAAGAAATAAAAAGGAATCCTCAGGTCAAGTATCCTTAAGGACAAGACAGAAAGAAGAAAGAAAGATAGGAATGTAGAGGAATATACTGATCGACCAATGACGAGTGCACAGAAGACGGCTTCGTCTCTTCCCCCGGTAAGTACTTCAAAGACAATCAAAGTAAACAAAATAATTTTTTTTATTCTTTCAGAAGTTAAAAGTTGAAAGAAAATCTTAAAGTGGTAGTAAATGAGGACACCTTTGACTTCCCAGTCTTAGCGCGTACGACACCTCGATCTCAACGTCAAACAAACGGCTCCACAACAGAGAAGACAGCTCCGCTGTCTGTCCTCATCAGAGAGATGGCAGACTGCTAGATGTTTAGAAAGCAGCCCCCAGATTCCTTCTGAAGCCGATACGGATCACATCTGGTTGGTTCCCAGGTATGCCTGTCACGTGGTTCCAGGAAAGTGTATACGACCTGTATGATCTTAATCTGGTTTCTTTGTACTCTTTATCCTTAAAGTTACAATGAAACTGATCTTAATATCATTCACCATCAAAAAATAGTTTTTCATTGACAGAAAAAAAAGAAGAAGATCCTTTTTATAACATGCTTCATTATATATTGTCATATGTTATATATTATCCTGTAATATATGATATATTATCCTATTTTGTGATATAATTATGCTTAATTATATATTATATATTGTCATATATATTATCCTATTTTATGATATAATTATGCTTCATTATATATTATCCCATATAATGAATCATGTTATAAAAAGGACCTTATTCTTTTTTTTATGTCAATGAAAAACTATTTTTTGATGGTGAATGATATTAAGATCAGTTTCATTGTAACTTTAAGGATGAAGAGTACAAAGAAACCAGATTAGCATTTCTGTTCTAATCGACTATAACTATAATATTGTTTTGAACTATAACATAAATAATCCTGGATAACTATAAATTATCCTGGAAAATGAGTACAGCAAAGTAAAATGGTTTGGTTCAGAGAGGATAGGCTGTCTTAAAACAGATTTATTAATTTAAAAGGACTGGTTTACAATAAATTGAAAGCAATTTATTATAGAAATTAATATCACTTTTTGCATAAAGACAGTTACATTTATTTGTGTAGAACATAAATGTCAGTTATTTTTCTTGATGAAAAAATATTTTTGTTATTTATTTTTCTAGTTTATTTTATATAACTGGATATTCTCTGGTAACGCAAATAAGTGATAGAAACATGTTTGGAATATTCATGAAAATTGTTGAAACAGTCAAAAGAATAAAGATGTGTTAAGAAATTATTTAAGAAAAAAATATCAAAAAGTAGTCTTTTTTTTAATACTGAACATAAAATGAAATGCTTAAAGTAGGAATTAAAATTAATGGTTTTATTATTAAGACAAATGCACTATTCAATTGAAGCAGTTGGATTCTTCATCCGAGGAGGAGCTCTTTTTACCCAGTTCCATGTACTTATAACTTGGTAAGGGTATAGACTGTGGAATTGAAATGTTTATCTAAATTATAATATATTATTTAAATAGTTTATAAAACGTAGTTTTTATAAACTATGTTTTAATTATCTATATTATCTATCTATATTGATATACAGTAATGTTTATCAGGAACCGGTAAGTTTTTCAGTTTGATCTAAATGTCGAAAACTGGCCGATTATTGATTCACATTTTTATTCTATATATTCAGATGTATATATTCATATATACATGTAAAATAAACTGTGACATATAGAAAGAAACGTAACAAACGACTCAGTTTTCAATATTTTGACCGTTATGGCGGTTCTCCTCAGGAGAAGTGAATTGACGGAGGCACGACAGTCAACTGATATATATATATATATATATATATATAGGTGTATAATGTAATCGGGATTCGGTCAATTTTCCAGGATCAAAATCAAACTCTCAATGCCGACGTTTCGGTTTTATTTAAAACCTTTTTCATAGGCCTACAAACAAAGGATGACAAGAAATCATATATAAACATCAACATATAACTAACATCAAAATGGAATATTACAGTTGTGAAAAAACAAAAATATATATACAAGTAGAAGTAATAGAAAAGCAATAAACATTTTTATGAACTTACAGAAGTCAGAATTTTTGAATTAGAAAAATGATGAAATTTACATTATATAAAATGAAGTAACAATAGATAGTTAGTGAACTAACATCTTAACTGGTCAAAAACTTGGACCAGACTAACTGATTACAATTACATGTAAACCGAACACTGTTCACTCAAAGAACACAAAAGGAACTAAGGAAATTAAATTTCACTAAAATCAACTTAATACTCCTGAATAAATAGTGTTCAAATTGGTAATGTCACTTCTATGATTAACTGAACTTAGATCTTTTTTAATATATAGCATTTCGAGGGTCTTTCTTCTTTGCTCATCTTGTTCTTTATCTACTATAATTGCTTCTTCAAAATCGAACATGTGACCTTCGTTTAAGGCATGGAATGCTAAAGCAGTGGCGTTACTTTTATTAGTTCTTATTGAATAAGAATGTTGATAAAGTCTTTCTTTTAAAAAACGACATGTTTCTCCGTAATAACGCTTGTCGCAGTCTTTACATTTGATCGCATAAATGAGGTTACTTTGTAACTCCTTTGGTATTTTTTGTTTCAAATTTGAAAATAAAGACTTGACTTTTCTTTTGTTATAAAATGCCAATGTAACTTCAGGTACATTTCGTTTGAAAACTTTTCTAATTGATTGTGATAAGCCCTCAACATACGGAAATTTGAAATACTTTTTATTTAAAACTTCAAGTTCAGCATGATTTTGATTGGAATGTTCTGGTTGTTCTCTTGTATATTTAAACCAATAACGTTCAATTAAGTTGTTTGGATAACAATTTTTCTGCAACAATGACTTTACCCTTTTCTTATTTTCTTTTAGAAAACATGGACTACTAATTTCAACAACCTTCTTAACTAAATTTTGAACGCAATTCAATTTTTTAGCGTTCAAAATTTAGTTAAGAAAGTTGTTGAAATTAGTAGTCCATGTTTTCTAAAAGAAAATAAGAAAAGGGTAAAGTCATTGTTGCAGAAAAATTGTTATCCAAACAACTTAATTGAACGTTATTGGTTTAAATATACAAGAGAACAACCAGAACATTCCAATCAAAATCATGCTGAACTTGAAGTTTTAAATAAAAAGTATTTCAAATTTCCGTATGTTGAGGGCTTATCACAATCAATTAGAAAAGTTTTCAAACGAAATGTACCTGAAGTTACATTGGCATTTTATAACAAAAGAAAAGTCAAGTCTTTATTTTCAAATTTGAAACAAAAAATACCAAAGGAGTTACAAAGTAACCTCATTTATGCGATCAAATGTAAAGACTGCGACAAGCGTTATTACGGAGAAACATATCGTTTTTTAAAAGAAAGACTTTATCAACATTCTTATTCAATAAGAACTAATAAAAGTAACGCCACTGCTTTAGCATTCCATGCCTTAAACGAAGGTCACATGTTCGATTTTGAAGAAGCAATTATAGTAGATAAAGAACAAGATGAGCAAAGAAGAAAGACCCTCGAAATGCTATATATTAAAAAAGATCTAAGTTCAGTTAATCATAGAAGTGACATTACCAATTTGAACACTATTTATTCAGGAGTGTTAAGTTGATTTTAGTGAAATTTAATTTCCTTAGTTCCTTTTGTGTTCTTTGAGTGAACAGTGTTCGGTTTACATGTAATTGTAATCAGTTAGTCTGGTCCAAGTTTTTGACCAGTTAAGATGTTAGTTCACTAACTATCTATTGTTACTTCATTTTATATAATGTAAATTTCATCATTTTTCTAATTCAAAAATTCTGACTTCTGTAAGTTCATAAAAATGTTTATTGCTTTTCTATTACTTCTACTTGTATATATATTTTTGTTTTTTCACAACTGTAATATTCCATTTTGATGTTAGTTATATGTTGATGTTTATATATGATTTCTTGTCATCCTTTGTTTGTAGGCCTATGAAAAAGGTTTTAAATAAAACCGAAACGTCGGCATTGAGAGTTTGATTTTGATCCTGGAAAATTGACCGAATCCCGATTACATTATACACCTATTCTATCCAACGGTTGATATATTATTGAATTTGTTATATATATATATATATATATATATATATATATATATTAGTATATTTAGGAAGCAGTCCTTCATTTATACAGGTTTGATTAAATAATACGCCATATTTACGGTTGATTAGTTTCCTTGTGTATTTCTCAAGGGATCTGAATAATCTTCTTGTACAAACATCTAAATTGAATAGAACATTTCCAATGGTTCCATTGTCTTTACATCTTGCATTTCCACTAATTTTACTATTGTCACAACAGTCACAACTAGTACTATTACTATTACTACTACTACTATTATCACTACTACTATTATCACTACTATCGACATGTTTCGACTGCTCGTCAGTCATCTTCTGGATAAGGAAATTCTGGAAATTCTGGATCAGCAAAGAACCTCCTTATCCAGAAGATGACTGACGAGCAGTCGAAACATGTCGATAGTAGTGATAATAGTAGTAGTAGTAATAGTACTAGTTGTGACTGTTGTGACAATAGTAAAATTAGTGGAAATGCAAGATGTAAAGACAATGGAACCATTGGAAATGTTCTATTCAATTTAGATGTTTGTACAAGAAGATTATTCAGATCCCTTGAGAAATACACAAGGAAACTAATCAACCGTAAATATGGCGTATTATTTAATCAAACCTGTATATATATATATATATATATATATATATATATATATATATATATATATATATACAATTAAAAGAAACGGTCCAGCGGACTTTTTTAAAATAAAATAAATTCAAAACGAAGGAAACACACAGAAAGACACAGACATAACTCACAGATATTTCGACCATCGTCGTCATCAGGAGGTGCGAAGAGCGAAGAGTCCCGCCCTGTCTTCCTGCGGGACTCTTCGCACCTCCTGATGACGACGATGGTCGAAATATCTGTGAGTTATGTCTGTGTCTTTCTGTGTGTTTCCTTAGTTTTGAATTTATTTTTATATATATATATATATATATATATATATATATATATATAATATTAATAGATATATTCATATATAATTAAAGTTACAACTAGAAAACACAAAAAAAGAGACTTGAGACTCACTGTTATCGATCTTTTCGGATGTCTTCCCGTGAGAGTGAAAGGCCTCAGAGCATTTATTTTTAATGTTTTCCTATTTCTTTGTGGTTTAAAATTTATATATTTAAACGAAGGTAGTACACAGATAGAAAAAGGAATAATTTATTTCTATAATAAACGATCATCGTCGTCAGGAAGCGAAGGGCCCCGCAGGAAGGTAGGGTGGCGACTCTATATATGTATATATATTTATTTATGAACACAATAAGAAATCAGAAAAAAGACTTAGATCTTTTAAAAACCCGACAGTTTGGTTTTTTACTCTGACGAAGACCGCATGTTACTGTTGAAAGATCTTAGTCTTTGTTTCCCATTTCTTATTGTGGTTTGAACATTGATATGATGTATATATAATATAAATCAATGATCAAACCACAATAAGAAAAATGATAAGATTTTTCTTATTGTGGTTTGATCATTGATTGTTGTTTCAAGTGTTTATGTGAAATCTTTTTATATAATATAAATATATATGAAAAGTGAGTTTTATCTGTGTCTATCTTTGTATTGCTTTCGAAATAAGTTATTTATATATTGATATATAAATTATATATATATGCATGCATGTGTGATATAATAAACCCAGCCACTGATCAAAATATTAACATATACTGAGTAATTAAGGTCTTCTACCCCAAGAATATGGAATTTCCTTTTGCATTTCATAGTTGTTTGTATATTCTTGTACAATTTATCAAGGTTAAACTCAAACAAGAACCACTGCAAACATTTCTTTGCATAAAGAAATATGTATTTCTTTATCAAATGTTCTTTGGGTTGAAGCTATAAATAATAGGCTTATAATGTCTAGAAATTTTATAATAAAATCATAATCAATGTATCTTTTTTCTTAATTTCGAATGGGAAAAACACAAGTATTACTTAAAATTAAATTGACTATTTTTTGATGAGTTAATTGAATAGACTGATTTTTAAAACAGTTAATTGAAGAAGGTGATTTAAAAATTCAATCACAAGGCATCCTTGAAAAGGTTATCTAAAGCTTGACATTAAAATTTTCTATCGAGATTCTTAAAATGTGAAAATTAAGACTAGAATACTTTCTGTGCTGTATAAAAATATTTAAGTATCTGGAAAAATTTCATTGAAGGGCATTTGGCTGAATATTTGATTGATGATGGTTTTGATTATTTCACCAACAGTGCTACTAATCGTCGGGTATAAATCATCTAAGACAGCCTTCCAGTTTTCATTAAGAAAGGTGTCTAAAGTAGATCCTGAAAAAAATAAAAGTAAGTACTGTAAGTAAACACAGAGAGTTAAGAAAAAATGTTAGCTGGAGCTAACTGTAATAATACAAAAGTTACATATAAATAAAAGAAAGGTTTTATCTGTACATTGAAAACAGTTCTTAGAACTGACTCATTTGAAGTTATCTTTACGTTTCATGCATCAGAGAAACTGAAAATACCATTAGAAAAATTTCTGTCTGTCGGTTTCTCCGCGAAGTTTTGGCAGTATCTTTGAGACTATAAAGGCAACAAACGAAAAATATCCTCAGATTTTTAAAACAACAGGAAGAGATAATTGACAAGGTGTTTCACAATGTTCAATATCTGTCAATCTATTCAGAATAACTGGCTTCGTGAACGAGTAATTCTTAGCCCTAGAAATGAATAGGCAGGAAAAATCAAGAAACAAGTCCTTGTACTATATCAAACTGAGGAAAGAACTTACAAGTCAGTAAACAGAGTGATCAGTGGTGAGGAAGCAGTTCATTATCCAATTGAATTTCTTGACTCCGTGACTGCTCCTGGACTGCTTGCCTATGACTTAAAACTTAAAGTAGGGGCTGTTACGAAACTTGAGTGCCCCAAAAATGTGCAACTGGACACGACTCGGAATTCATGCTTTGCACAGATACGTCATAGAGGCAGATATCATGACTAGGTGTGGTACTGGGGAGTCATTGTGTATACCACGCATACCATTGATACTTTTTAATTCAAACGGAATTTTACAATTTCCCGTCAGCGTATGTTTCACAATGATGGCAAATAACTCACAAGGCCAAACTCTGTCTACGGCAGGAATTGAAGTGAACGAGACCAAGCGTTTCTCACATGGGCAACTGTATACTGCTTGCTCAAGAGTCAGAGGTTCCAACTCTCTGTTCTTTCATGCACCTGAAGGACAGACAGCTAATGTGGTGTATACAGGGGCACCTACTTAACACTGTGCTAATTAATATATTTTTTCCTATTTTATAATTTTTCTAATGATATTTTGAAATACCACGTATCTTCCCTGCATTTTTGTAAAATACCCGTCAAAGACTCGTCTGCTAGTGTATACATATTTTAATCTAACATGAAATTATTCGTTTTTTTTTAACATGAAAAAACGTTACAAATATTACATATTTTTATTCTTGTTTTAAGATTATTGAGCCACAAATATTAAAATTCTCTTTTCTATATAATAAATTTTTTATAATAATAAATATTAAAGAATGGTATAACGTCCTGAATATATTCCTGGTGAAGTGATGACAAGGGAGATGTTTAACCTACCTGGGTCATTATTCCAGGTAGAAATTAAGACTCTTTGGCTGGCTTCCGTTAGAAAAGACACAGTAATTTAATGTGCCATGGTACTATCCATTTTCATGGAGTGGTTCATGAAGGTCATTTGTAAACGTGAGTCTTTATGCATTAATTAAAATGAATATAATATATGTCGTCGCCTGCCTTCGGAACGACTCACATCTATATTCTCTATAACGAGGCAATCGAAATATAGTAGTAAGTTTCTGTGGTTTGTTTTATGTGTGTTCTTTTGGTAATAAGTGATGAGGGTGAAATGTCAGAAATTTATTGATAAAATACAAAGTTGAATTGAGGTAGGTATATTTCTTTTTGTGGGTATCCAAAAACGTTTGAAGGTCATCTGCTTCCCTTTAGCCATTGTTTGACTGTATGGATATTGAATAAGATAATTTTGTGACATACTTATATATAATCAAAGATATTGAGAAGCCTACAATACGAGTTAATACTTGAAAAGGTCTTTCTTGTTCAAATTAGATTCAGGACATGTTCAAAAATAAGACAATATAATAAAATTTCTTGGAATTTGTTTACAGTGTAAGGGAAAACAATGGTTTTGGGTCACCACATAATTTTTGAATGAACACCTCCAGTTTCGTCTCTTCTTCTTGGCTGTACTCGGCTTTTACTTTTGCAGTATTTATGTGCGCATGCACTTGTGCATGTTTATAGGTTATAGATATATCTAAGTTTATTTGCAAAGTAATATTGAGTACGCAGAGTACATCAGGTTTTAGATTCCTATCAAGGAATAGGTACTCCGTGAGAACCTAATATTAAGTCTTTCAAGAGGATATTATAATCACTCTTGGTTTCTAGTCGTAAGTTTTACTGCTGGTGAAATACCTGGTACTTAGCAAAACAATAGTCTTAGTAGTAGTATTATAAATAATACTAGTGTGTCCCTAGTCATATTAGTGAATAGAGATTAATTATCCAAAATTGGGCGTCACTAGTGAGCTTTCCGTTACCGATGGTTAAGGAACCAAATCTTTGTTATTTGGGAGATCGAAAATTTTATGCTATACTCTCTCATTTAGGATTTCTAATGTAGACTATTAATGGGCGCCAACAAATAAATAAGCCACATTTCTCTTAGAACAGCTTAGAAGTCAAGACATAATCCTTTAATTTTGAGCATAGAAAAATAAAGTATCTAAAAACCAATAGGGAATATCCGAAGACGTAGGTGCTCTATGTGTTGTGGAGTCGTAGAAGCTGGACTCCATAACTTGGGCGTATTCCCATCGTTATGTTTCCTCCCTTCAGAAAGGAAATTTTATTCAACTTTTTTTTTTTTTTAGAAAAAGACAATTTTTAGGTATCAACATTTTAACTGGTTACCTTTATTTCTTCAGAATTAAGTATATGAAAAGAATTATAATACCTAAGACAGGATCCGAGTTGAAGAGATTTGAAAGTCTTATATAAAGATGTTTGGTGTCAAATTGAACATTGTATCCATGGACAATTGCGAATTCAATACCTCTTCTTCTTTCGATATTGAAATCAAGCCTCACTTTTACACGGCTTCCTTCTACAAAAGAGAAAAAAAACTTAAGTGGTATACAAGCAACATTACTATAAGTAGATGTATTCATTCAAATTATTTTATACTTTATAATCTCAATTCATCCATTATTGCAAACATGTAATAATTGATTATAGAACTTAATAGTTGTCCTGTTTAAGTTATATTTTGACTCGAATATTCAAAATTGGTTAAATTTTTCTCAAGCAGTATTCATATCAAGACAATGTTTGATACAGACTTTGAAGTTTGTAGAATCACCAAAAGAGTAGGTTAAAATTAATACCTGTTTTGATATAAGATACCGTAAGTACGTATTCTTTCTTTCGATATTATTCAAAACCAATGGAATTATTTACCACAACAAGAACTGAATGTTTGTCAATTTTATTGAGACATGCAGATTTGCTGTAACATTTTTGATAGATTCCACCCATCATATATCATGAAAAATGAATTCAGTGGACCTCAAATGTGTAAATCAGTAAGAATTTCAAAATATATTTTTTCAACATCATTATACTTTATTGTAAGCTACAAAAAAAGATAGTCTCACCTCCTGTATACACATTCTTAGAAAATAATTATAATTTTTCATGTTTATCATCTTGTCTAAGCATTATCTCATAATTAAATTTCAAACGTATAACGTATATATCATGCATATTTATAGTTATTCTGCCAGTGACGTAGCAACTATTTTTGCGCCCGGGGCGATCGTAAGATTTTTTTTTATTTTCGTTGATACTAAGGAAAGAACAGTAAGTAATATGTACAAAATAATATTAAATTAGAGTCAAATTGATTAAACTTGAGAGAGAAATCAGAGAAAGAACATTTGTTTGAAAAATAAAATTAGTACCAAAAGCATAAACAGCACTACATTGATAAACCTAGTGTCGGCCTAGAAAATCAGCTATGGTTGTAATTAGGTGCATGAAAATCGTGTGACATCTCACATCTGATTTTATTTTATGATAGTTTTCAGCGTGTAATGATGGGTCAAACAGAAGTGTTATAATCAATCTACGTATTGCAAGCTTTAACAAGTCATAATATTAAACATGTAGTTTTTGGTGTGTTTAAGAACCCTATTGTTGTTGAGTGATATTTAAGCATAGGGAAGATACTTTTTTGTGAAAAACACTTAATGAAAAATCGCCTACTAATTTTAAACTACTTTTCCGGTGATTGAAGAAACTAAAAATTTCGTATTACGTACTGTCTTACTAAGAGTATTTTATGAGTTTACAATAATACCAGAAGAAATGCTACACACGAATAATAAGTTTCATTTGATATAACTTGTCAGATTGTTTTAGAACAATTATTCTATTTTTGTTATAACTGAATAATATATATAGTCACATTAAAATAAATGAAGTCGTTAAATTGAAAGTTTATGAGTTTGATAATTTTCCATAGATTTTGATAATACCATATATCTACGTGATAGAAACATTAAAATAAATCGGATATTAAATTGATTGTTAGAATTTGATCATATGTTTACTTATTCTAAAGTGCAGTCAACTCCAGATTTTTTGGTAAGCAATAAGTTTTCAAAAATCAACAAATTAATCTGTAATACTAATCCGTTTGTTTAATACTGTAGGTATTTCTATCGTGCGACAATTAAATAAACAGAATAATTATTTTGTTAATTTGAATCTATTTTTCATGAACATAAACAAATTTGAAATATCAATATTTTTTCAATTGAATATATTTGAAGCTGTATGGTATATAAGACAATCCATGCATTATAATTAAAATAATCATTTTCTAAAGAAGAGATTGCATTTGTATTGTTCTTTTATAGGATGAATCATACTCATTGTTTAGAACAAAGAAGCAAACCTATTGAATATAAATGATTTAATTCGTGCGAAGCATTGGAAAAAGATCTTAGAAATGATGATCTTAGCAAAAAAATCATGGTTATATTCTTATTCTTTTAGTATAGAATGCTCTTTATGAGGGTAAGATTGTGTTATAAGATCACGCTTCCATTAAATTATTAATCTTAATATTTTATATTTAAATTCTTAGTTTATGGATTCAAATTAAAATTATCATTTTTTTTAAATATTGAAATAAAAGTAAATGTAGCAAAATAAAGCAATGAAGTATAAAAAGTTACTAAAGAAAATAATATTTTAACATGTAACTATATATATATATATTGAGAAAAGTGAAACTCACTCGCTACAAGGGACCCATTTCCTTTTCCTCTGACTGGAAGCACCAATATTCTTCCACTAGCTTCGTAGGTGCCTTCAAGTTTTAGGTCTGGTAAAAATGCATCCACTTCAAAATTATTATTCTTCAGATCAATTCTGTGAAATTGAAAATAAATTGAACCATTTACAATGTATAAACGGAAAAGGCACTATTATTTTCCAAATGTAGTTTATATAAAGATTTAAAGATCTGGTGTGGCATACACTCAACTTCACTATAAGTAAATATAATACGAAACTGGGTGATAATCGAGTTTTTGTTTTACTACATGAGGCTAACGTGATAAAGTTATTTCATATCCTCTGGTAAAATATTATTAAACATATAGATAATCTTGATAATGTTACCATACCTGCCCTGTTTAGCTTCTGTTTATCATTTTTCAAATTAGCTTAGTATTTTAATTTCTTTATTGAACTTTTAATTTTCCTTAAACCTTATCTCTCAATTCTGTTGTTTACAGGTATGGTTTGCTAAAATTCTTATTCCTTGTTAAAACGATTGCGTCTTATCCATATAGAATGTGTTAAAAGTTATAAGTATTGTTAAAAACATAATCTCCTCTTCTTTATTCTACATATATTTATAAATTCTTCCATTGAAGATATAGTAGTTTCTTACAAATGTAAGTTTAGTTGGAATCAGTTTTTTAAACTAAATGGTAGTTTTAACCACATTCTGCTTTCTTCTTCATCTATTTTTCAATTGCTCCAACTAAAACTAAACAATCATTCCGTTGTATTTACTAACATTTCATTTTATTATAGATAAAGAACTGTAGTCATTTTTAATGAAATATTACTCTCTGACCCCACCCAGTCAAACTCACAATATTTTCCACTTTCTCCCCAGTTCATTCTCAAATCTTGTGAATCTGACGAAGACCGTTTTTTAGACGTTGATATTATCAGTTTGAATAAATAAATGGTTGTCCAAACAAAAAAAAAAACTTGAAATTTAGAGACAAAATTAGTGGATAACATTCATGACTCAATAATTTTAGTTCAGGCTGACTTCAAGGGAAATGTAGAGAGTTTGTGAAAACAATGAAAGATTTTATAAAATCTTCAAGACTGCATGTTGTCAAAATGATTAAAAATCGTGACTATTTATTTCCTTTTTGTGTTATTGATTTTTCAGTTTAATTATATATACAGAGTGGGTCAAAAGTCACATCGGGCTTTTAACCTTTAAGATCTTTTTTATTGTTGTAGTTATAATTATGAAATTTCAACACAACATAAACAAAAGTCAGGAAATTTATTTGGGTAACTTTAACAAAGGAACAAAATAAAAATTATTTATGAAAAATAACATCTTTTAAATGTCGACCATTCTCATTCTGGCACATTATAGCCCTTTCCTCAAAGAAATAAGGCCCTATGATCTTATCAGCCATCATTGCACACCAAACTGTGAACTTTATTGGATGCAACTGTCTCATTTGAATTATTCTTGGATTCTCTGATCCCCAGAATCTGTAATTTTGAGTGTTAATAAAGCCATTCAAATGGAAATGAGCTTCATCAGACATCAGCAACTTTTGAATAAAATTTGGTTCATTTTGTGCCAACTCTTGAAGTCTAATTGCATATTGAAGCCTTGCTTCGTAATCTACTGGTTTCAGTTCTTGGACCATTTGCACCTTGTACGGAAAGAGTTTGAGGTTATGAAGAATTCTCCTTAAAGAACTTCGGGATATCCCAAGTTCAGTTGAGCGTCTTCGAGTTGATGTTGTTGCAGTCTCTTCAACACTTTCCCTTACTCTTTCACGGTTTTCATCTGTTCTTACATTCCGAGGTCTCCCAGTTAGTGGAAGGTTAGTTACTGCACCTTGTTGCTCAAACCGACGAACTATGCTTCTTATTGCATTGTCACTAGGTGCATTTCTCACTTGGTAATGACGTCTACATGCTTTTTGAGTTGAAATAATTGACTCACGATTTTGATAGAATAATTTGACAATTGGCGTTCTTTCTGGAATGCTGTACTCACTTTTCCATGATTAATTTCTAATGATTCTAATATAATATTATCTGGAAAAAAATTAATAATAACTATATTTAGCAAATTGACAGCATATTAAAAACCCGAAGTGACTTTTGGCCCACCCTGTATATATCTAATACAGAATCAAGTATTTTAGGAAAGTGTGATGGCGTTTGCTTTGAAAAAGGTATATCAAACTTCTTTTTTAGGATTATTATAAAAACTTCTTGAGTGGAATAATGAGAATAATCCTATCACTTTTAGTAAAAATAGTTAACTGGTAATAAAAAGAAAAGTTATTGACTGGTTCAAATGCGTCCTGCTGGTTAAATTGGTTATTTGTCCTTGTTAACTCAGCGCAGACATGCACATTCAACCTCCTTAACTTTCCACTTCCATTCTCTGGGAACAGTTGATATTTTTGCCTATCACAGTAAATAAATAGAAATGATTGTTTTAGTTAAGAATAATGAGGAAGTATATGAAGAAATAAAGTAAGTTTTGTATTTTCTTATTGCTAAAGATTGTGATTATACAGTATTCTGCTTTGAATGAAATTATGATTAAAACTTGTTAAAGAAGAATATGAGCAGTTTTCAGTAACATGAAGTAACAATAGAATTTAAAAATATGTATAGCTTTTAATTTTATTACTTCCTGATATTACTGCACATAAAGCATTATACGGAATCCAGGATAAATTTTGAAATTGGTTTCTTTAATTCTTTCATGTCTAAATGGATTGAATGCAGATTCCACGTTGACTGGTGGAGGAGTTACTTCTATAATTTATTTGATCTACTGTTTCAACTGCTTTATCTAGAATGATACGGGTGAATGCTGCTAAAATTCTTTGTATATCAGGAAATAGGTGATGTGTGAAAACATGTAACATCATATCTTCAGGCAGGTTATGCGGTGAATCATTTCCCTGCATATCGCAAAGATGTAACAGTTTTCTAGCACCTAGTTGATCAACGGATAGTAGATTCTGTATTTCTGTGAGAGATGATTAACCAGGCACTTTCTATATTAGTTCATTTTTTGTACCATATTAGTCAATTTAGTCTATATTTCAAAAATGAACTCAAAACATGTAAATCTTTATAACATCGAAATATTCATATGATTCATATTCTTATGATCATAGGCCTAGACTTTCAGCAGTCTGGTGCTTTATATACAACACCTAGCTTCGTCATGGATACAAGTAATTAATGAATAAGAAGGAAGCTGATAGAAGTCGTATAGAATAACCAGGTCTGATTCAGTCTAATAATTAAGCTCAATCCAAACGAGCTTAAAATTGAAAAGAAAATAATAAATCTTCAAAGGAAGAACTTAAACATATATGTAGAATATCTAACCAGACGTTGTTTTCTTAACTATCACTTATCGAAACTGCAATGAACATCATACGAAGAATGCAGGCTTTGTCCGGGAGTAGGACACAGTTTTTGAACAGTTTGCGTGTGAATACAAGGTAATCAATCCTCTGGAATAAGTCAAAGATTTCCGACAAATCATACTTAAAATCAATATATTATATATATATCAGATTCAATAATAAATATATCGACCGTTTGATAGAATAGGTATGTTCTCTAATCGGGATTCAGTCAATTTTCTAGGATAAAAAATCAAACTCTCGTTGCCAACGTTTCGGTTTTATTTAAAATCTTTTTCATAGGCAGAAGTAAGAATTTTTTTAACTAAGAAAATTCTTAATTCTGCCTATGAAAAAGGTTTTAAATAAAACCGAAGCGTTGGCAATGAGAGTTTGATTTTTTATCCTAGAAAATTGGCCAAATCCCGATTAGAGAACATACCTACTATATATATATATATGAGAGAGACACTTATCTAAGGACAATTTAAGGTTGATTAAAGAATTTAAACTCTAAAATTGATCTTAGAAATGAAAAAGGGAAACACAATAGGACAGATATGGCCACTATTCCTAAAAGACAGACCCCCACTGTAGTGATAATAATACTCCTATTTACATGTAAGATGTTCTAAATCAGTTACTTCAACTTTGTTATAACTGACCAAACTGATGTAGCCTCATTAAAACCGAAGGAAACACTAAAATGATATTACGTCTAAACGATAGCGACATTACACTAAAACCAAAAATAATTGATTTTTACTGAATTTGTTTTATGTTTACTTATAATAAAGCTGAATGCAGGCCACTCCAAATTTCTTTAAATACTGATTGGCAAATTTTGAAAATCAAATAAATTTATTCAAAAAAAGTGTATAATTTGACCTTATTAGTTACTCTAGACATACAATTTAATTATTCATAGAAAAAGAACGCTAAAACAGTCATTACAAGATAAGAGTATTGAATAAGGGTTATTGATATCATAAACAGAAGAAATAGTTGTCTACTTAGTTGTATTTGCAAAAAACATTAATAGCATTAGAATTATATTTTTTTTTAAATGGAAATATATAATTCATTCAAAAATTTATTAAAAGCTCATTATTATTTCGTCTTCACCACAAAAGATATAAACTGAAAACAACAAACTTAGTTTTCAGCCATTTTCATCATAAATTATTTATAATTTTCGGGGAAATCCTTAAAGCCGTCTCAAAAGAATATGGTCAACATTTTTATTGGACTAAACTATTTTCTTTGTATTCGATTTTCTATTTTCCATTGAGTTTACATAACCTATTATTAATGTCCTTATAATATAATTATAAGTATAATTATAACCCAGAAGTATATTCACTGGGTTCTTTCTTCCATTCTGTCTCCTGTTATCAACATTTCACATATTTTTGTAAACAAATCACTACTTATGGTTCTTTTTACATTTAAATGATTGTTATTTAACAATATTGTTGAAAATAATAAATTAATCGTTCATTATTACCATATATAGTAAATATAGTAAACTATATGTATACTATACTATATACACTATACTTATATAAATAATAATATACTTATTAGTGCTATTTATTTTATAAATAAATAATACTATATTTTTATTATAAAATAATACATAGTATGTATTCTATCTTTGCCATACTAAGGAAGGAACATCCATAGTATTAGATATTCAGTGTTTCCAAGTATTTTAAATTTTTTAAATGCAGATTTTTACACAGAAGTACATACATTTATAATGCATAATACATTTAAAAATGTTTCATTTCTTTTATAACATGAAATGTAAAAAAAAAATGAAAATATATCAAATTAAAGACATACATAACTGGTATATAATAAATTTGATTAAATCTTAAAAGAACTTACTTGATTGAATTAAGGGCAATCGTTCTCAACCCCTTGATGACGCAGTTGTTACATTTGAGAACAAGTCCCACCGATCTTGTGTTGCCCGCTGGTGTCAGTACGATTTTTTCAAGTTTTAAAGGATCCAGAGGCTGAAGTCTGAGATTCGGGTCACCTTTAATATTTTATACCATTAAGTGTACTTCATCAATAGGTTTAATGTAGTTTATAGTATATTAAATATAAGAAAAAAAAATCAGCCTGTTAAAGTTGTTCATTATTTTCAGAGGTATCATAAAACAGAAGAAAAATTGATGTTTAAATTTTGATGATAAACAAATAATACTTTAGTTATTGGAATATGAAA
The DNA here is from genome assembly GCA_026182355.1 of Hermatobates lingyangjiaoensis. Taxonomy (NCBI): domain Eukaryota; kingdom Metazoa; phylum Arthropoda; class Insecta; order Hemiptera; family Hermatobatidae; genus Hermatobates; species Hermatobates lingyangjiaoensis. The sequence goes on from JAPFBL010001923.1 coordinate 82,880, forward strand.
TTTTGTGCATTTATTCTACATTGAATTTATTAAATTTCCAGTTAATGCATAATCAAATCATAACAAGAAATTATATCAAGTTATGAAATATCTACATTTACTGGGCCATTCTTAGTAAATTAATTGATAATAAGACAAAATATTCTGTTAAGAATTATTTTCTTAATAATAAGTAATTATAATAACTTCAAAATCATGGCATTGTTAGTAATCAATTTGAATATTTATGATAATTACTATTCCATCAAAGATAATTAGTATAAATGGTGTTATAATCCATGAAAAAAGTTTCATCTCATAATATTTGTAATTTCCTTTTTAAGCTTATTTCTTCATTTAGTAGATTGACACAAGACAATTGCTAAAACATCAGATTTAATTAAAAGATAGAATACATTATAAATCATAACAAACTGTCCAACAGATAGAAATAATCTACTTACCTAAAACATCAGAATTGAATCTGATTAATACTTTAAGTCACCTACACAGTAGTACCAACTTCACATATAAAACAAAACCAATCAATACGTCATTGTGTTTTACATATTAAAGACGGAATCACAAAGAAATTGATTGACAGTTTGAGTCTACTCCCAAACTGATCATGACTCTTGTATTCAATTTTAATATGACGACTATGTTCTCGTCATTTTGAGATATAGTTGCAGATATTTTTTACTGGTGTATGGATGTATTAAAATAACTATCAAACGGTGTTAAACATAATATATGCATAATTTAAATTCAATTTGATAATCTAAACCAGTGGTTCTCAACGTGGTCCACATGGACCCCCAGGGGTCCACAGAGGATTACTGGGGGTCCATGAGAAAAGTAGTATTCTGAAGGTCCATGACACGTAGTTAGGGCTCTATGTTAAGTTTAAATGAATTTATCAGCAAACAAAAAATAAACCAAAGCGTAGTAAGCTTTGGCCGTACAATATTCACACATAATTAAAATATAACGCCTAATATCCTCGTCAGTTTGTTAAAATGTTCCAATGTTTTAAAATTTTCTATTGCACTTCTCTTTATGGTACATTCAAAATTGATTCTGTTACAATTTATTTCACGGTACTTTATAAAATGTTAATAAAGAAATATTTTGTTATTGTTTTAAAAACCTTTTTTGTATTTCGGCATGCGTTGTAGATGTAATGAAATTATTTCATAATTAACGATATTCATTTATATTCACTGTTTTGTTATTGAGGGCTAGGTCAAATAAAAGAAAATAAACTCCTTTCTAGGCCGACGTTTCGATGTATTTGTACATCATCTTCAGAGCTAAAATTAGAGTAAGACTATAATACATTTATCAAAACAATCTACAACTCACATAGAGAAATAACACACATTTTTGTTAAGACCAACAGATATTCATTTACCTAAAAACAAATATTTATTTATAAATTTGTATAATTATGTTTTTTAAGTATCCGGGGGAGTGGGGGTCTACAAGTAGTTTTTAGGGGGTCCACAAGTAGCTTTTAGGGGGTCCACAAGCAAACAAAGGTTGAGAACCCCTGATCTAAACGCATACTTGTACACACACAAATACATCTACACATACGCACAGTAAAGTTGTAATTCTCTCCACTCCAGTATGCTTAATAATCACGTCTTTTAATTACCATCCAATCTCGGTAATTCCTTTTTTACAGAAATGCGGTTTTTACAAATGAAATTAGCTCGCCTGCCGTTTGACCTACCTCCTTCTTTATCATTCAACAATTACTCTTGTACGTCTTTAATTGCATTTATCGTTTGCAATATATATATTAGATGTGTTTTGTTATAAGTATATCTGACTTTTACTATGCTTATGTCTCCTATGAAGTGTCATAAAGCATCAGTTAAAAAACAACTTTGATTTACCTGTTAACAACTATGATAACTGCCATCGTTTATCTTTATATGGTTACGACAGGCTACATATTCTCTACAGTTTCCCACTGATGATGACAACTGACACTACGAAATTCCGAGGAGACGCACATTTAGATCCTCAGACTCAGAGATCATAAAAAAAGTAAGTTTAAATCTCAAAAGGTTTTATTTGAATTTTCTTATGGATAATTCATTTATAATATATATTCTTTTGGTATGTTTTATATTGATCACTTTTCTATTTGTTTTCTTCTTTTAAATTTTAAAACTATGATTTTAAATTAGTTATATATATATATAATTTAAAAAAATAAATAGTGTGATTGAACTGTTAACACTTTTAACATAAAGAAAACATAACACAAACCAATTCTGTCAGTGTCAATCAATCTAAGCACTTTATCTACCTGAGGACGGCGGTGTCGAAATGTTGTGAATTTTGTCTGTAACTTTTTAGGTCCTTTTCTTTAAGTTGAAAGCATATATATGTAACAGGAGTGAGAGAGAAAAATGATAGCGAGAGAGAGAGTGATAGAAAGATGAGTGAGGCAATGAAAAAACCAACCTGGAATAATGTATGGAATTACTTTTCTGCCACTATCAAGAGCACATTGGTTCAACCGAGGATCATTTCTAGAGCATGTTTTAACGTAATCAGCTGAAACAAGAACAATACTGTCATCAAGATAACATCGTGAGCATAACAAACATAGTTAAAAACTGATACTTTTTACGAAAAAACATTTCTGAAGTACGCAGAAGCATAATATGTACATAACTTTGATATAAAAAACCTATACAATAAATTATTGTCTTATTATATTCATTACACAAAAATAAAAAATCTGCAGTGGCCTACACTCAACTTTACTATAAGTACCATAAATATAATATCAAACTTCCTGGGTATATAATGACCCATTTAAACTTAATAAAAATATCCAAAGGGGAGATGTTTATTAGTATTTCATTCCTGGAGTTAGTACAGATAGTGATTGAACCAGTTATCAATGTTTGTGCTTATTTCTGTATATCACACAATACAGTCTTATAATATAATCTGTATTACTACAGCAGTAATAACTTTTTTGCCAATGAATGTTTCTATGCATATCAGTCCAGGTCTTAATTAGCAGTTCTGGACCAGAGCCCCACTACTGATAAACTCTCATCCTACAGTTTTTGTTAAGGTCAGTAAAAATTGTTAAGGAAGCGATGGGGACGTCAGTTTGTCAGGGGAAGGAGTTGTATTCGTGGTCGTATGGTCTTGTGGTTTTGCATTGTATGAGGTACTGTATAACTTAGAGGTCATCAGGTCGTCATATTCAGCTGATGACCTGATTCTAAAAAATGTCAGAAACATGTAACAAAAAATGACAGTGTCATCGAATCACCTTAAAATCTGTTTGGTAATATAGTAAAACCTCGTACGTCGTACAAACTGGGACTGGCGAGGTAGAAGGTTTGACCAGGTACGAAGAATAAAGAAAACTTTCATGAGGGTTCAAGGGTGGGCTGCTGTGATAAATATTGTCAGAATATTCTATACTTGAAACTGCAGGAAGAATAAAACTCTGAGTAAATCTCAAATACTTAACAAATTGTATTAATGTAATTGTTCAAACGTTACAGCGAAATGTATAACAAAAACAAGTTTAATAATATTTTACTTCTATGTAATACACATACATAGGAAATTGTCTGGTATAAAATGTAATGTATAAAAGCATGCATGTATTTATTATTCAAGATTCACTTTATTTATGCGTTATTTTATCAAGTTCTTCCTTGTAGGGGCTTACAATACCATCAATTGCAGCACACAAAGATTTTATAACTTGAGGTGTTTCTTCTAAAGCCCTAATGATTTTTTTTAATTCTTCTGTTTTTTCATACATTCCATAGGTTTTTCTTGACGATTGAAGATTCCCTGGTTTTCTTCTGGTTGAACTCTTTCTTCTTTGTTTTTTCCAAATCAGATACTATCGAATTTAATAGCATCTATAGTAATTCTTCATTTGTAAGTTCCTCATTATGACTAGCTAGGTGATCATTGATGACCTCTGATGTAACGTCAGTCAAATTTAAATGTTTGCTAACATCCACAACTACTTGGTTGCTGCTGGCGATGTCCTGATTAATATCAGCTGAGTATTGATCATGGTTGATAAACTCTGGCCAAAGTTTATGTCAGACGCCTCTCATTGTGCTTTGAGAAACTTCACTTTATGCTTTTCCAATGATATCAACTGCAGATTTAATGTTAAATGTTTTCTAGTAAGACTCAATACTAATGTCTTGCTCTGACACAAATGAGGACATACAATTCAAGAGTTCTCTCAAATAATATGCTTTAAATGATCTGATGAATCCTTGGTCCATAGGCTGTAAAATGACAATTGTTTTCGGCGGTAGGAAAATTACTTGAATGTGTAGATATAAGTTGTTCAATGTTGTATAATGAGAGGTCGCATTATCCAAAACTAGAAGTGCTTTGTTATCAAGATGATGTTTTCTATTATTTTCTTCAACAAATGTACAAAGTAGTATGTGAACCAGTGTGAAAAGTCATTTTGAGTCATCCAAGTCTTTTTATTTGTTCTCCATAAAGAACATTTCCTTATCTTTGTTAACATTCTTTAATGCTCAGGGGTTCTGATACTTGTAAATTAACAGGGGTTTATTTTTTCCTCACTGTCAGAGTAAATTTCACCCAATAAATGCTTGCATAGATCGTGACAAAAATAATGTTAAAACCTTTGATAGAACATAGAGCATGCAAACATGCCTTTATTTACCAAACTGCAGTGTCTTTATAGTATTGGCCTAGATACTGGGGTTATAATTACCTGTTAAATTCTTTTAATGGCTGTACCATGGTTAAAACACTTTTTAAAAGTAGTTTGAAAAAGCAAATAATTACATTTGGCCAGTTGTGAGTCACATTTTAACAAAGCATTAGTGTCAAAGGAAGTAGGGACGTCATAGCAGGGAAGGTATCTAAAGTGTACGTCGTAGCAGGTAAGGTGTCTAAAAAATGTGGCGAGGTAGAAGGATTCCGAGTTAGAAGGTAGGCGAGGTAGAAGGGTTTATTGTATAAAAGTAACTAAAATATAAAATTAACGAGTCTATTCTTCTTAATTCAATATTACCCAAAGATAATATGATTAATAAACACAAGAAAGTCTACATCTAATATTAACCAATGTTCAAGGGTGTAACATACAGATTGATTAAAGCATTTTCTTGGACAAATCTATCATACCATGGAAAGCACAGAAGTTATGTTTGATGGGCGTTGATTTGACACATGAAAAGATTTTATTCTTCTTACATCTCACATTAAGTCATTAAATTATTTCAATTTTTTTCATTATATTTCTAAAGATTAGTTTGTTCAGTCCATTTACTTAAAAACTTTCTAAGTCAATGTAAACAAATATGACAAGTATAGCAGTTAATCCATATGGTAGTACAGGTTGAAAATTCAATTTTTATATCTTTATTTCATTTTGCAGTAATGGAAATTTCACGAATCTAGTTTTATAAATTGCTCAATTTTTTTTTTTAGAAATACTTCATTGTTCTTTAATGATCTGTTTAGCGTCAAAAAAAAATCTCTGAAAACAGGAAATGGTCTCTAAAGGCCCTTTGGTTAATGTGGTTTTGGAAAAAATTATCTCAAATTATCGTCAACATTCCAAATCTGATGAGCAGTTTTTCTTATATTTCTCCCAAGTCTCCTTATAAGGTTTGAGGTATCCGTCAGTGTATGTCGTAACTTCAGACCTGTCTCCTGATCAATCCTGATAGTTACTAAACTTCCTATTCTAACAATTATACCTACTTGATAAATGGCACAGCATAATTGGATGCCATTATGAAGTTATGCCAACTTCTTACATTATCCAAAACTGTACTACAGACTCTGCCCAGTGTGATGCTCTTTATGTGCATTTGTCCTCTACTAAGCTGAGCCTGCTTATTAATTTTCATAGGGCTTCCCTTTGTCAGTCTATTGAAACTCTTATGAACGATTTAGTTTTAATGATTGTTTTCGTCCTCAAATTCGCAAAATAGACCCTCAAAACTAAGAATGTCGTCACCATGAGAGCTTCTGGGGAAGCACATGTCCACTTTTCTTGGCGCTACTTTTACTTCTAAATTCAAGCTAAAATTCTACATAGAAAGCGGCCTTCTACATAGACTCCAAGGTTGCCATCCTTTATATTGGGCTTGTGTAGGTAAAAACCCAAACACTGAAGTGAAAAGTAAATGACAGGTAGAATTGGTGTATTTCCAATTTACCATTAGAAAGAACCAACTGATCCCAATGCATCAGAGAGTACTAACTAGTAGATAAAAACAGTAAAGGAAGTGTGCAATCTTATTCCAACCGATGCAACGAGTGCGTCACGTAAAATCAGGAAAAAGAACATTTATGAAAAGTACAACAGGAAAGAATTTCTAGCCAATTATAAAATTTAGAATAAGTTAGAGCCAGTCACGATCTGTAATCTACATGACATGAGGGTGAATATATGTCATCCATGTGGAGTAGATAATTTGACGTACTCATAAATATCTTTAGATGGTTACAGATAATGAAAATATAAGTAAAAATTTTGACAAATCGTGAAAAAATGATTGATTTACGGAGATGCAAGGAGAGAAACGGACTTCCTGTTTTAAACTGCATATTATTTACACAGATATACGAAGAAAGAAGTATTAATTAAATAAAAATATCTGTAAGCTTTTAAATGTGATTTATTTTTTTTAAATGTTTTTCTGCAAAATTTCTGCTACAAATATATAGTATAAAAATAAAATGTAAAAAATATATAAAATTATAACAATAAATGGTGTTTAAAAAGATATATTGTTTATGCTATGCATAACATTTATATATATATGAGAATGAATATTTTTTTTTAATAATCTATGATTATTTTGAAGCTCTATTTGGGTATATTTTGGAAATAATATAATCAGTAATATATTACATACGTTTCTTGTAGAAGGCGTAGGTCTGATTGAAGAGGAATATCACTAAAATTGGTATGAGAGACATGGCTGAGTGAAGCCGTGAGTAGAGTGGACATTAAGTTTATATAGGAGCAGTGGGGCTGTCTCCAATGTCAACCTCCTTCTCCTGATGTAGACAAATACTTGCCCATCACTAATGAATCTTGTAATCCTTCATTCAGTCTATATACCGAACTGCCTTTTTCACTAATTACTTTTTTAGTAACTAAACCAAGAATTATTTACTAGACTATTTTATCTAATGGAATTACATACAAAGAAATTAATTATTATAAACTTTAAACAAAAGCTGCGTTTAAATGTTTAGGGTAGTAAAATACATTTTTAAAAAGTTATATACATTTTTAGAATTTTTTTTTCTAATTTAAATTGGAATAAATAATTGACACTAATGCTATGAATATGAATTACATACGTAACAATAAAAGAATACAATTTTATTTGGAAAAGTATTAACAGATAGAATTTAAAAGCTTTCCTTAATTAAGAGCGTACAGTCCTTAATTTATGCTTTTTTTGTGGTAATTTGGATTAAATATTTTTTTTAAGCATTAGACATGTTATTGAAAAAGATACCACATTGAGAAGCTAATGCGTTTCTTTTTCTTTTATATTACTTATAAGTAATATAAACATCACTTTTCATGTTTATTAAATGTATTATGACATATAAATGTTAGCATTACATATGTGATACCATATTTGTAAGGAAATAAGATATAAAAATCTATTTCTATTTCGAAAGTTGAATTCAATAACGGTAGTAGATTTTTATGTGTGCTTTTAATAGAATATAATTTTTTTTCTGAATTCATTTTTCTACGAATTACAGAATTTGTATCTTGGTCATAACAAATCATAGTGTTAAATAATCTATGAAACACTAACATTTTTTTTCACGTTTACTATAACATATTCAAGCCAAATACAAATTATCACGTGTGTGTTCAAAGCAAAACTTCTTTGCTTGTAAATTGTTCTAATACATAATATATATTATGATTTTATATTATGAATAATTATGTTACAACTTATAATTATATATATCATACGTATATTTATACTTATTCTACTATTATTTATCCCAATTATTATTGTAAAAAGAAGAAGAGCTAATGTCCGTGTGCAAAGAACGGCTGCAAATAACGTGTACACTGAAATTTATACGTCCATATACATGTTTTATTTAATAGTTCAGACACTTTTTATATTTAAAAAAATTGTTAAAAGAGGTTTAAATTTTTTCGAATAATATTTTAAAGCTATAAATTTAAAATAAAATACCTTATTTTAAAGAGATTTATATATCTCTTTTTCTTGAGTCTGAGAAGAATTTTTCTGAGTTAATGTAATGAAATACGACAATTAGGACAAGTAGGATTGTTGTAAATTGAGTTTCGTGTTTTTAGAGTTTTATTAGGTTTTACAAAAGTCAAAAATTCTTGATTTTGTTTCTTAAATAATAATTTTAGGTAGATATCATTCGCAAAATATTAGTATTACAGTGTAAAAAGATTTCACATAAACACGTGAAATAACAATCAATGATGAAGACTAAGATAATTATAAGACTAAGATCAAACGGTTGAAAGATCTTAGTCTTGGTTTCCCATTTTCTTATTGTGGTTTGATCATTTAGTATTACAGTGTATGTTGTTAAACGAATAAAACATATTTTCTGAAATAAAATCGTTGTTATAACCACAGAGGTTGTTAGTAAAACTATTATAAAACTGAACCATTTTACCTCATATATCAACCTTACAACTCGACCAGATTTGGAAAAAAATTCTTTCTCAGGAGTTAAGAGAAATCATTCAATGGATTGTAGTTACAGGAAGATAGCAACCAATCTTCTGAAGATTGTTTTGTTTTCTTAATTTACAATATTTAAACCTAAAACTATTCACAAAATTGTTATTAATGAATAGACTAACTAACCAATAAATTACTATTTAGGCTGTTGACGGATTCCCTACAGTTTGCAGCTTTGTTGGACGAGGGCCTAGTCAGTGCTTTCAAAAAAGTGGTGGCAAAATATTTCAGTTTACTTAATTCATCAGTATTATGTCTGTATTATGTCTGTGAGTAGTCACGATTATTATGTAGTCTGTTACCATGATGTCCATTTATAATCATTGTGTTGTTATTATTTTGTTAGTAGTATTACTTTATATCATCGCGATCATTATTATTGCTTAGTAGTACATTAATTTAGATTTAACGTGATATTATATTTTCGTTATTACCATCATTGTTAATTATTATAATTGTTTCTGCTGTATTATCATAATTTTATAGGAATTACTGTGCACCATTAAAGGTGTTAATGCATGTAATACCTTCTGATGGAGCATGCTGATACAATAAAAAAAAAAAAAAAAAAACAGACTCGTAAAATCTATGAAAAGAGGGAGAGACAGACTAGAGACTGGCCGACAGACGGTGGTAGGTCTGCTCATTAATTATAGTTTTCTGAATTGTTTTTTGTCTGAATATTTCAAATTCTTCTGTTATTGTCCTTCTCAGTCCCACTGTCTTTTATGCAATAAGTTCAATAGTTTTCTGTCCCGTCCGGTTTATGTCCGTGAGTCATTATTTGTTTGCAAAATTAGAATTCATTTTTTCATATTTGAAAACACAATTTCTTTTACCTTAGTTAAGTTTTTCCTGTTTGTCTTGTGTAATGTTGTTTACAATATTTGAATTTAATACTATACATTTTGCTTTGCTCAAATTTGCTCCTCTGATTTCTTAATATAAATGAGATATTTCTACTTCTCTATTGCAATTTTTTTTCTTTTTAAAAAAGGTTGTTAATTTATTTGACTATTTTTATAGATAAATGCTGTTCATAAAAGCGTTGTTCATTTATTATTGTTTTTTGAAGCTAATTTTTTCATACTGTAATATGCATAAAATATACGAGTATATAAAAATGTACATAAAAAAGATTTCATATAAACACGTGAAATAACAATCAAAGATCAAACCACAATAAGAAAATGGGAAAACAAGACTAAGATCTTTCAACTGTAACAAGCGGTCTTCGTCAGAGTCAAAAACCCAACTGAAACACTAGTTACTGAGAACATGTGGTGAGGGGTTGAGAAGAGTGGGAGGGAAGAGTGGTATTTTAAAAGGGTGAAAGCGCAGGAAAGGACTAATGTTCAGAAAGGGATGTTTGGGGAAACAAAGGAGTACAGTAAAAAACCTATCTGCTAGCTGTCAACCCTCTTTGAAGGGGCTATTGCCCTCGTGACGAAAGTATCAAGTTTGAAGAGACCGTTACTAATGTTTATAATATTAGTCTATTAAATTTAATTAGAGACGATTCAATAATATTTCTTAACAACATTGATTTTTCATAGGTAATAAATTTAGGTCCTGTCCAATCAATATGATGATTTTCATTTTTTATATGCAAGAATAAGGCACTACTTTTTTCCTGTCTACTTACGTTGTATTGGTGTTGTTTTACAAGTGTCTTTAATGATTTACCAGTTTGACCAATATAAATTTTTTGGCAATTTTTGCACGGAATTATATAAATACCACCGGACTCCAATTCGCTGGGAGAGTTTTTTATTAACATATTACCCACATTATTACGATTAGAAAACACTATATTAAAATCAAGTTGTTTGGCTAATCTTGGCAGGGGCTCCAATGACACATGATAAGGCAACACTATAGAATTTGACAATGAACGGGGCTCTGTTGAAGTATTAGAAAAAGTTTTTTTAGCACCCTTCAAAGCTAAATCGATATAAGAGGAGGGGTATTTTAATGAAAGGGCAATGGACCTAATGTTGTTAATCTCTTCATTAAAGAATTGAGGAGAGCACACTCTTAACGCCCTCAAAAACATATTTCTAAGAACAGAAATTTTAACATTTTTTGGATGGGAAGAATAAAAGTGAACATATTCGTAGGTTTTCTATATTCACTAAAGCGTAACTCATTAGGTAACCTATGGATCAGGACATCTAAGAAGGGCAAATTACCACTTACTTCTTCCATCGTGACAGTCAATCGTGACAGGCACTTCCGTGCCGACAATCAAAGTCACGGTTACCATTTCATCAGTTATAGCAATTTTGAACTCATTGATATAGAGTAATTTAGCTACTTATTATAAGTATTATGAGCGGTTAGTATACCAGACAGCTTCACTTACTTGAAATCAGAAAGCTTCTAATCCAGAAGATAATTTGTGACCAGGTGACTTCGACTCCTGTTAAAATATTCCATGAAGGGCATTGTATCTGTTAACATATAGCAAAAACTATTAATAGTTTGTTCAATTATGGAACTTTGATTCTCCATTCAGGCATTTTGATTTGGTATTATTATCAATCGACCGTAAAATGACTCTTTCTTGATTAAAAAAGGAATGTACTGGGAGAAGTTTAATAACTATTTGTAACGTTTTTCAACAATAGAGTCTACCTCATTTTACAACTATTATATGTGCAGACCATTGGTTTTCCACGGCAGTAATAGTCAGTTTGTAGAGCTAAATTGTAGATTTGGGGTTAAGACCTTATTCTATATCAAATAATCTCGTACAACTCGACATTGGCTTTGTGGCCTTTACATTAATGTATAGCTACATGGATGGCTATGCCAGGTTTAGTCTTTCATCCTAAAGATATTCCAACGTGATTGCACACCTCTGAGAGTCCTAGATTAGTAATTTAAATGAAGAGGTCTTCAAGATCGCCTTTCTTTCTTCTTGAGAAAGGATTTTATCTGGATTTATATCTCTATCTTTCTGCTTTAACCACCTGTCAACAATTCAGAGAACAAGTTGGGTTAGGTGAAATGTAGCACCTTAAAGCATTGCTATTCGCATCATTACAAGGCCATCTGCATATCATTGCGTTCTTAACTTTGATTATTTGGAATATCAAATAAGTCATCCACAACTTATCACCACATAGGAGTGATAGCACACCTATCTGAGAGCAACTATTAGTGGTCACAAATGACATTGTGGTAGATCCTATACTTGCACTGTTTACTCTTGCATTCAATTATTGCAATCCATTTTATTCCTAGATAAATAGATCTGTATATTAGTACTTGTTCAAATGATTCGATGGCATATTATTTATTTTGTTAACAAACATTTTAGGGACCAATTACGCTGATTTTCTCTTCTCCTGTTTATGTTTTCCGTCATTAAGATGTTTGTTTATCAAAAGCTTCTCATGTACTTGAAAGAAAACATAATAGTTTGCATTTTTAGCGTAATAACCCTTCTAATATGGTACATTTATGAAATATTCGAGACAACACTTAATAGGAAATTTTAAGTTTACAGAATCACTGAAAAAACGGGTTGAAATTATAACGTTTTTATTGTAAAGGATGAAAAAGTCTCTTTTCCATGCTTCAATGTTACCGAAAACAATGAAGTTTTTAAAAATACCAATATCTATATAACTGGAATTAAGACATCCATCCTTCAACGTTCAAAACACCATAAAATATATGTTTGACTTGTTTTTATAGTTTTATTCTTATTATTTTATAGTTTTATACTTGATTTTATAGTTACATTAGAGTTCTATTCACTTTCATATCATATTAACTGTTCAAAAGAACTTTAGTTTTATTTCTTAAACCAATAAATAATAACACTGTTTCACTGGATTATGTTAAAAAATATCTAAGTAAATGTAAATAAATACAAGCACAAAACGTTAGCCTTTAATCAAAGATTTCAGTTGCCTTTTGTGGTATCAGAATTACTTGACATTTTTCTTGTTTTCTAATTTTAAGTAAATAATGTTGATAAAATTTTAGTATTTAATAAAAAATCCTGAAGTGTTTTCAGCTATTGAGGTTTTATAATAATTCCAAATTTTCAAAACTCTTGAGTTAGCAGTTTAGGAGGAAAAAGCATGTCCTAAATCACATTTTGACCTAAAAAGTTACTTTTGCATGATGCAATATTGCACTCAAACAATAGGTCATATCTACACAATATTGTCCATATTTGTGCGAAATATGAATTGATACATTAAACGGTGTGGCTTGTGGTGGCAAAAGAACCTCAAAACATGAAAGCCGTCAAAATGTCGACATGGAATTTTTTCATGATTATTATACTTACTAAACTTTACTATAGTATATATAAATATTGATAAAAGTATCGACCGTGGAATAGAAACAAAACTAAAGTTTATCGGGACTCGGCCAGTTCTTCATGTTCGAATTAAACTCGCAAAGCCAACGTTTTGGTTTTTATTTAAAACCTTTTTCATTGCTACAAGTATAAATTTTGAAACAGAAAAACTAAGTATTACATAACAAATTATTATACAAAGAAAAATAGTCTGTGAATTTCAACAACTGTCTAGTTTCAATGAACACGTGGCACTGTTTTCAGTAAATAATGTTGATAAAATTTTAGTATTTAATAAAAAATCCTGAAGACACTGTTTTTCTGTGACACTGTTTTCAGTGTCACGTGTTCAAACTAGACAGTTGTTGTTGAATTTCACAGACTATTTTTCATTGTAAAATAATTTGTAATGTAATACTAAGTTTTTCTGTTTAAAAATGTGTACTTCTGCCTATGAAAAAGGTTTTAAATAAAAACCAAAACGTTGGATTTGAGAGTTTAATTTGAACCTGAAGAACTGACCGAGTCCCGAGGAACTTTAGTTTTATATTATATATATATATTTGTAAAAGTTGGAAGCAGTCCTTCATTTAAACATATATTGTTAAATAACGCCCCATATATGTGCTACGTGGAAAACAAAATCCTAAACAACAGCCCTGAATTAAAGCCTGCTATTTATTGTAGATACGTGGATGATTGCTTCGTTGTTGCAAAAGATTCAGAACAATTACTAAACCTCAAGTCAGCATTTGAAAATAACTCCTGTCTCAAATTTACAATAGAAACAGCAATAGAAAAAAGAATGAACTTCCTTGATGTAAATATTAACCTGAAAAATAACATACTGCAGACTTCTATTTACAGGAAACCTACCAACACAGCATCATACCTAAATGCGAAGAGTGAATGCCCTCAACGGTATAAAGACGCCACTATCAGATCCCTAATCCACAGAACATACAAGACCGCCTCAACCTGGGACCTTTTCAACAGTAATATTTTGTCAACCAAGCAAGCGTTAATCAACAATGGTTACTCAAACAAGTATTTCGACAACATTCTAAGACGCTACCTCGAAAATAGATTCACCTCAGATAATAAGAGCCTAACAACAGGCACTAACCACAAAATATTCTACAAAAACCAATATACAGATGAATATAAGACTGATGAACGTGTTTTGAAAAATATTATAAAAAGCCATGTTAAATGTATTAAGCCTGACGATAGTTTGACCCTGATAACTTACTACCAAAGCCCTTCAATAAGCAGTTTATTAATGAAAAATAGTCCTAGCGTAAAGGAGTCAAAAGAAACAAATCTTGTATATGAGTACTCATGTAATATCGGGAGCTGTGAGGCCCGTAAAAGCTCATATATAGGAATGACTTCGACTTCATTGTCTAGAAGAATTACTATGCACCTTTCTGCCGGCGCACCAAAATGCCATACAACAGCAGTCCATAAGACAAAACTCACAAGAGAAATGATGGTAAATTCCACGAAAATTATCGCTCGAGAAAGAAATCATTTTAAATTACAACTATTAGAAGCAATAATTATTCAAGAAAAGCAACCAGCCATAAATATCCAAGTTAATAATTCTTGTCGAATTTTAAAACTATTTGCAAACAGAAACACCCAGATTAGCCAGGTAGTAGGTGAGCCCAACCACCCTACCTTAATCCCCCATAATGCGCCGTGATACAGGGCGATGCCCTGTAAACTTTCCATTAATAATCCATCTCTATATATATAACTAGCTTTCCTACTATTACTCTCATTATTGTCCTGATGATGAATGTGGTACATTCGAAACATGTCGACTAGTAATATTGGTGATAGACTTTATAGTTTTAATGAAGAGACGAGGAAGGAATTCCGGAAACTGGAGAAATTGTGTAAGAAGCAGATACAAGCCAAATATGGGGCGTTATTTAACAATATATATATATGTATATAGTTCAATGTACACAAAAAACAAGAGAAATTAAAAGCAAACACTTAGAGTCTCTAATTTTCTCGCACACACTTGGGTTTCCGACCGTCTCTGTACCAGTGCGCTTGGTTTCCCTCTCTTATCTCTTCTGAAGACGGTTCAACAGAAAATTAGATACTGTAAGTGTGTGCTTTTGATTTCTCTGTGTTTCGTTCTGTACATTGAACTATGTTTATGCGTTTCGGATCGTATTTTCATCAAAAAAGTGTATATATATATTAGAGATCTAATCCAAATTATAAAAGAGATTTCGGAGAAGAAGCAAATATTGATATATTTTGTTGGAGAAGAAAAGAAGCATTGAAAACAATAAATGTTGTGTTGACTCTGTCTATAGTCATATACTGGCAAGACACTACATTTAAGCAACTATGACTGGTTTCTTAGTATTATAAATAAAAACTAAACTGTTGGGGTATATAAGCCTCTACGGAATCAAAATAATTTATTTATCTAAACCAAACAACAAATATTTCATTCACCACAAATGAAGAATAGCACAGTGCATTTGGGGCTTCCTTTTTGCTACCTGTCATATCATATAGGTGCTACCTCAGAAGATCAAGATAGAATATTTTAAACAATCCATAATCTTGAAGGTTTCCTGAAATCATGTTAACAAATATTTATCACTTATAAAAATTGCATCAGCATTTAATGGGAAATTTTTCAGTTTTTTTTTTAATTGCGTCATATAAAAAAGCGTTTATAATAAACTAGAAATTTTAATGGTTTAAGTATATATAACTGCAGATATATTTTTATGCAATTAAAACTACAAAAAAAGATCCTGTTATTATATATAGGATCAGAATAATCTACAATTGTATTTGGAGTTATTTGTTTCAGCTGGAACCTGTTATCCACAATGTAAGTTATTTAGAATATATTATTCACTGGACATTACATTAATATTAAAAAGACTGCTTAAGAATGGATGTGATATTTATATGACAAAAGAATAGGTAATTGTAAGTGATGTCTTGGTATTTTCCATTTAATTAAGACAAATAGTAAACAAAACTTTCTACCCTGTTAAATTACTTCACCTTCGTCACTGATGACTCTGGTTCATTATGGCAAGAAACCTTGACGTAACGTCTCGTCAATTATCTTCTCTTAATATTACATTAAATCTCTTTAACAATACAGTACCATTAATTATATCATTTGCTTCAAATGAAAAAAAAAACTTCAGTAAGTATTTGTTTTTAATTAATTAGTTTTTTCTTAGTTAAATAATTGTAATAAATTATTGAAATTTGAACCACCAATTTTTAAATATGTTAGAATAGTATAATTAAATATTAAACTTAATAAGTTATTTAATTAGACCATAGTTTAATGGAATGAAACTTCTGTTAGTTCTTCAGCCTATATATAATAAAAAAATGTAAACCTTTTTTATATAGAATGATTATGTTACGAGAGAGGTATGGTGCATATGAAGTATTGTTTCTTTTCATGGTCCAATATAGTACGTTATAGTTTCTTAAAAAACATTAACTATAACATCGTGGTTATTAATTATTTTCTTCTTGCCTTGAAGTAAAGTGTTTATGTATGGGTTACCATTATTCTTAGAAAATATAATGAAAACAATTTTTTTTTTGAAAAATGTGCTTCACACTATAGGAATTAGAATAATTGATTCAATGAAATAAGATTATTTAAAAATTCACTGAAATAAAATTATTAGAATTATTGATTTAATGAAATAAAATTATTAAAATTAATAAATTTATTTATTCAATGAATTAAAATTATTAAAATGATTGATTCAATGAAATAAAATTATTTAGGTTTGGGGCCAGGTTAACCCAGGGGTAATTTAATTGGACCAGTTCAGTGCTCCACTCTGGACTCGTGGATATAGGGTTCAATACACATTCTGGCCCTCAATTTATACAAGCGGGAGGTGAATAATCTTAGCACGTCGTCCCTTGGAGAGGACGTGAAACCGTCTCTCCCGAGCCTTTGCCATGTCAAGTACTCGTTAAAATCACTTCAGTTACACTTATGTTAGGCAAAAATTGGACTCTCAGTGTAGAATGTTCATTGTGTCGTATCACTAAGGGTCAATAGGTCGAACATTGGTCTATGTGTGTTCTCTTGCGGGTCTTACACTGCATCCTAACCTAACCTACAATTCATGTTAATAATCATATTTTGAAGAAAAAAAGGTAAAAATATTTTCTTAAATTGAAATAATAAATAAGTAAATAATTAGTGATAGATGCATTACGACGAAACATGAGGGTCTGCTTGGTGCTGTAAAAAAGCATGTATACAATTTTATTCGAGTTGAGTAACTTTTTCTTTAAAGGTAATGTTAACAAATCTGAACATCATAGTAAAATATAAAATAAAAATAACAAAAAACTATTGAATATATAAAATGAATTAAGGTAGGTCAGTTGTTGTTTGGTGGGTACTACTGTCCTTGATTAGTATTGAATGTTCGGAGTAATGAGCCAACATATATGGGGATGGAAAATCATGGACACAACGTTCACCGGAGAAAACAAAAAAAATCAATGATTCAAGGTCTGTACCATACATGTAATTGTAAATGGTGTTTATTGTAACAATCTTCAGTGAGTTGAAATTTAGGATACTTGATAAATTATCAACTAAAATTACAACTCTGTACTGTAACATAAAGTGGCCTTATGGCCTCTGTATTCTCTTCTTATAAGTCCAGACACTTAAACTTTATCATAAGAATTCATAATTTCTTATCATCATGTGTTGTTTTTGATTTCAAAAAGTTCTCAAAATTATTCATTTTTTTAAAAAAGTACATGTCAACAATTACACAAACTTATATATATACGTTTCACCGTAAATCACAGACACAGAACAAAGGAACAAACACACTTACTGTCTCTAATTTTCAACCGTCATTAGAAGAGTTGAGATAGGAGCATCAAGCACACTTGCGAAGCGATGGATAGAGACCCATATATATATATATATACACTTTTTCGATGAAAATACGATCCGAAATGGACAAATACAGTTCAATGTACATAAAGAAACATAGAGAAATTAAATACACACACTCACAGACTCTAATTTTTGGTTGAACCGTCTTCAGGAGAGATAAGACAGTTCAACCGAAAATTAGAGACTGTAAGTGTGTGTTTTTAATTTCTCTATGTTTCTTTATGTACATTGAACTATATATATATATATATATATATATATATATCATATATAAATATATATTTATTTATATTTCAACCTTCATTTATGAAAAGGTTGGACGTTTCTGTTGTGTTCAGTAATGATTTTTAACTTGTTTAACAGACTTGTCAATAATATGCCCAAAAGAAATTACTGTTGTGTATACAGGATACCATGTACTGACTGAAATGTCTTGCATTGGACAGACGAGCAAAGGATAAAACAACACAAATATTCCATCAGAAGAGAAGACGAAAAGAGTTCCTTGTTCATGCACATAAGAAATAGTAGTCATGTGATTAACTGGAATGAAGCAAATGAATTAATATTTGTGTCTTCGGAAAGAAGAAGAAATATTGTGGAAAGTGCACTCATAAAGAACTTTTTGAGAAATTAATGAACAATAGCCTAGGACTCTACAAATTGGATGAAGGTTTGATTATCAGAATAATTAAACAGATGAAGACTTCTTCATCATTAAACACATTCAGGGTTACCAACAATTATAGGAACTTCAATCAACCAGGTTAAGAAGTATTTATTATTTTTTAGTTCACTTGCTCTCTGACGATGTGTTGAGGAAAGGCCTTAGAGCATTGTTTCCGAATTTGTTTCATTGTAGTAAATTAATCAATATATATAGTTAGTTGGTAGTTGGGTTTTTGACTCTGACGAAGACTGCTTGTTACGGTTGAAAGATCTTAGTCTTGTTTTCCCATTTCTCATTGTGGTTTGATCATATATATATATATATATATATATATATAGAAAAAGATTTCACAGAAACACGTGAAATAGCAATCAATGATCAAACCACAATAAGAAATTAGAAAGAAGGCTAAGATCTTTCAACCGTAACAAGCGGTCTTCATCAGAGTAAAAAACCCAACTAACTCAGTTGAATTTTTGACTCTGATGAAGAGCGCTTGTAACGGTTGAAAGATTCTAGTCTTTATTCACATTTCGTATTGTAGTTTGATCACTGATTGTTATTTCACGTGTTTATGTGAAATCTTGTTATATACACATAATGGAAGTTTTGTCATGCTTTATCAGAAAACCTGAGTAGGGCACAATCTTTAATTGTAAGGCACTAATAGCAATAGTTTATGTTACTTAAGGGTTAGCATTAATTGAAATGTTTATCAACAAAGAGATATATTTTTGATTGATTAAATATTATAATGTTCGTTGTTTTATTTTAATCACAATTGTTAAAATAATGGTACTCAATAAGCAGCTTGCGTGACCAGCTTTTCTTGTATTAGGACTGGCCATTTGAACTCAAAGACCTTGACTGCATCCTGAGTATGTTAGATTAAAGCAACTTCGTGACAATCAGTATTACCATGTATAAAACGGATATTTGTTTTCTTCTTAGAATCCAAATTGATTAATTACTACTACCTATGCCAGCATGGTGTCGTGTATTTATAAAGTTACATTAAGAATGTATTCTCCCTTACGTATTACATTAGAATTTATTAAACATATATTTAATATTTATCAAATATGTATTATCAGTCATTCAACCCTAATATTTTTGCTGAAAATCATCAACCATGTATAGCATTAGCTGTCAGCTTTTATTAAACTGGAGAGTCATTCATATCAAGCTTCAGAATTACTGCAGCCTAATTTTATATACAATGAGCCAGATAGTAAAATAACCATACTACAAATAACAATAATATAAAACCATATCATTATTTACTGAAAAAAAAAAGAAATACCATGTATTATTTCCATTAATACATCATTTTATAAACATTCAGCTTAATTATAAAATATACTTTCTGGTAATTAAGTAGTTTCAAATTCAGTTTTGCAAAATAAATTCTCCTTCAGCTCGGTTTATCACTAATGCGAAATTTGCTGATATTCAAATGAAACATCTGACTACTAACTAGTGAATTTACAAAAGCGCCAAATCTAATGTCAACAACAATTCTACTTTCATTAACTTCTTTTTTTTTCCAGAGACGTACTCCTACTTGGAGGGAGTTTATTGTAATATTTTCACTAATGAGTAGTGTAAACTAGTTCAACAAAATTTTAAAAATAATTAATTTTTGTGTATAATAACTATTTTTTTTTTCGTCGTAGGATGTGGAAAAATCTGTTCATCAAATCCCTTAGCAAGACGTCTTGCTTAGGGTATGTGGGGTTGGGGGTCCCGACCCACTAAAAAAACACATCCTATTTCCTGGCAATATCCGACACGGAACCGTTTGCACATTACTTCATGCCGGTGCCTCAGTCCTCCTGAATAGGATTCACCTTCTTGTCCCCATTCGTTCACCTATGAATTATCATTGCCCTTGCCTCACACCACTTTCATTCTTCTTATGACGGAGAACCGCCTCTACAAAGTTTGCAGCTTTTGACCAGTTATCTTCATTTTGGAGCATCTTTTGAACTATGGTCTCTGCAGTGACCTCACCAGTGATATAATAACTATTAATAGTAAAGTAAATTACAGCATTTAGTAAAAAGATATATTAATTAACTAACTTAAATAGAAAGAAAAATATGAAGAAAAAATATAAAAAGAACTTATCTAAACTAACAAAACTGTTATAGATTCACCCGGTCAATGGGGTATATATTACACAAATATAATACTGTTCAAGATCTATAATATTTAAGAATTGGTTGCAAATGAAAAAAAGAGCAGTTTTGTTTGTTTGCTAGTTAAATCCATGTAATATTGTATTTATGTGAAGCGATGTATTTGCCAATCAAGGAGAGTACAATCAAATGGATACTGACGTAGTGTTTAAACATTGAGGTTGTCACAGGTACAAAGTTGAATCATTAATCTTAAAACGATGCAAGTAGCTTTTAAATTTACTATGTCCGTTGAGAAACATAGTTTAGCGGTGGTTGTTTAAATTAAGGTGTCCACTTGAGTCTATTGTATACAATTGGAAAATACTGTTTGGTATGGGGTACCTTTGAGTTGCCATTCATTCCTATTGCCGCCTCCAAACGATGCTGATATATATATATATTGCCTTATTTAAAGCTTGTAGCTCTCCCCAGCTTTGCAGGGTAAACAAATCAAAATAGAAATATTTAATAATATTTTTTTTTATTTTATTATTATCAAATAAGAATATAACAAATCATTTGATTGTTTTTTAAATACTCATGTACCTTGCTTTCTCATTTTTTTGTGAATTGACATTAAAATTAAACTATCAAATAAAAGCAAATGTAATCCATACCAAATGTAAAAAAGATTATTTATGAATTTAGAAAGAATACTTTTTGACAATTCTTATTAATTAACTCATAGTTCTTAATTTCAACAATGGAATACAAAAATTAATTGTGCAATTCCACTATTTTTCTAAAGAATTTTACAGTTTTATAAGTTTTTGATGAATCATTAACGACCTATTTCAATGAATGAGCATAATACAGTATAAAAAAATTTGATGTGAAACGCTACACAACTTCCAATGCCCTCTTATAAAGTGTAATTCTACACGTAGTGTAAATGTACTTCATTGTTTTGGGGCAATATTTCATGATAGAAAGTTACTTTTTTTGGGCAAAATGTGTTTTTAAACAACATTTTTTTCTTCTAAACTACTAACTCTAGAGTGTTGATACTTTGGGATTATTATAGAACTAATAAGAGTATTGACTGTAAGAAAATTCAATATTCTTCAGTAAATGGAAAGGTCAACTTTGCTATAAAATGCAAAATTTTTTTACCTGTGATTGATTCTGAAAGTTTGTGAAAATTTTGAGAGAATAATAATCAATCAACACCGTTGGATAACTACAGCATTAGTGATGGTATAAAGAATCATAATCATCAATCAACAACGTTGGAAAACTCCAGCTTTAGTGAGTATATAAAGAATCATAATAATCAATCAACAACGTTGGAAAACTACAGTATTAGTGATGGTATAAAGAATCATAATCATCAATCAACACCGGTCGATAACTACAGCATTAGTGATGGTATAAAGAATCATAATCATCAATCAACAACGTTGGAAAACTCCAGCTTTAGTGAGTATATAAAGAATCATAATCATCAATCAACAACGTTGGAAAACTCCAGCTTTAGTGAGTATATAAAGAATCATAATCATCAATCAACAACGTTGGAAAACTCCAGCTTTAGTGAGTATATAAAGAATCATAATCATCAATCAACAACGTTGGAAAACTCCAGCTTTAGTGAGTATATAAAGAATCATAATCATCAATCAACAACGTTGGAAAACTCCAGCTTTAGTGAGTATATAAAGAATCATAATCATCAATCAACAACGTTGGAAAACTCCAGCTTTAGTGAGTATATAAAGAATCATAATCATCAATCAACAACGTTGGAAAACTCCAGCTTTAGTGAGTATATAAAGAATCATAATCATCAATCAACAACGTTGGAAAACTCCAGCTTTAGTGAGTATATAAAGAATCATAATCATCAATCAACAACGTTGGAAAACTCCAGCTTTAGTGAGTATATAAAGAATCATAATCATCAATCAACAACGTTGGAAAACTCCAGCTTTAGTGAGTATATAAAGAATCATAATCATCAATCAACAACGTTGGAAAACTCCAGCTTTAGTGAGTATATAAAGAATCATAATCATCAATCAACAACGTTGGAAAACTCCAGCTTTAGTGAGTATATAAAGAATCATAATCATCAATCAACAACGTTGGAAAACTCCAGCTTTAGTGAGTATATAAAGAATCATAATCATCAATCAACAACGTTGGAAAACTCCAGCTTTAGTGAGTATATAAAGAATCATAATCATCAATCAACAACGTTGGAAAACTCCAGCTTTAGTGAGTATATAAAGAATCATAATCATCAATCAACAACGTTGGAAAACTCCAGCTTTAGTGAGTATATAAAGAATCATAATCATCAGTTTCATCAAGATGAAAGGATTAAACCAGTATCATAGAATGTATTGGGTATATTTTCAGGTATTACTGAAATCATAATGAGGAATAAACTTGACTATCTACTTAAGTTAGTAGTTAAGGTTTAACGTAAATAATTAGTTAATTATTTCATTAGAAAAAATTATTGTACTTTATAAAAAAATATGGTCTAATTTGAAACAAAACTTTAATTCGGTAAGTTATTTACTTAAAATACAATGTACTAGTATTATGAGTATTTAAAATACATATTTTGTAAACCCATGTTCTAATTTTTTGAAATAAGTTTTTTTAATTATATAATATAAATCATTGGTATATTTGTTTTGAGCGCATTAAGTTGTTTATTTTATAGGTGATAAATGTGAACTGTCAGAAACTAATGCTAATTAGATGAATATTTGATGCGAACCTGTAAAAGTAGTGAAGAAGTCTGTTAATGAAACCTGTATTCATACACACTGATGGAAAGGTCAGTGCTTATGTTTTAACCTTGGCACTAAAAAATATTGAACCTATTACTCATATGAAATTTAAGCATCATTGAAGTTTCACTAATCAATCATTCTTTGAAATGACAATCATGCAATGAAATAGAATCCAAATGTTATATTTAATACTTTATCGGATGAACAAATAGAATTAAATTATTGCATTTTAATAAAGGACATTAATTATACCTTACAACTGTTGTTATACTCTTGATGTAAATAGTAATCGGTAGAACTGGTTATATCATGTTATGAAAAAAATAAATATCTATTCTGTTACCGCAAACTATAATTGTATGTGTAAGACAAAATGTACCCAAATCACAGTAATAACATAGCAATACAGACGCTCCCCTACTAACGAACTTTCCGAAATACAAATGGATTTACCAATATACGTAAAACTCCGTAGGTTAGATTGTATTGAACAATTTGAACGAAATTGTTCGAGCAACAGGACCCAAATGTTGAGCGCTGTACAAAGGTTGCGAACCAAATGAATGGTATACGTAATAGAGTGCTACCGCATCATTTATGATGAAAAGAAAAGGAAAACCGTCCAATCATCCTTGGATCGGTTTTTGGTTCTGTTCCTTAAATGTTTGGAATTATTGTTTTCAGTGTGTTATGTTTCACCTCTCTCTCTCTCTCTCTCTCTCTCTCTCTCTCTCTCTCTCTCTCTCTCTCTCTCTCTCTCACTCACTCACTCTCAGTGTTACATATTTTTACAAAGCATATTGTCTTTTTACTATTAAGTGTTATTTAAATGCAGTGCAAACTCATATAGGTTAATTATACAAGCCCTAAACATACGTTTTATGATAAAAAAATGCCTTGTAACTACTTACGAACAAATTCAGCTAACGAACGGCCGTCCGGAACATATCTTGTTTGTAAGTTGGGGAACGTCTGCATAATCAGTAGTATGGTCACAGTATATAGTTTATAAGTCCCCTTTTTATAAAGATAGTCCTTGAAATGTTCACTACCCATTTGAACTGAACCTGGGAATACTTCGCTACTTCCTTCTGGAATAAGATCAAGAGATTAGTTATTTTATAATAGTAAAACGGGGTCTTACATCAAAACTAATAATATATAGTCTTCCTTAATATTAACGTTTTTAATTTTCTAATTAAATCTTTTTTATTTTAATATGGCTGCCTGAAATTTTACCAATTAATCGTAAAAATGACTGCAGAAAGTTACAAAACACTATACAGGTGTATACACCTTTTTTATATGAACTTACTGCAACAATTTTTGATGCCGAACAAAACACTTTGAAGGAGAGGAATTTTATTTTCAGCAGGATGGAGCACTGCCACACTGCCATAGCGATGGTGTATCCCTTACACCACTAGTCTTTTCTTTTATAGGATACCTAAAAGAAAAAGCCTATGAAATGAAACCAACAAGAATCGCAGAAATGAAAGCCACTAATGAACCTGAATGCATGCAAATACCAAGGAACTTGTTGAATGATGTGTGCTATTCCGTCGCGTCACATTACAGGCGGTATCTGGACCAGAACGGACTTTAATTTGAGAACAGACAGTGACAAAACGATAGAATGATGTTTGTAAATCTTTTTACACATTAAAAAATAAACAAATAATAATAAATACCTGGTTTACAATTATTTAATGTGTTTATGCATATTATGAAACATTATATTTTATTATGTTCTCCTGGATGAAGGATGGTTGTCTAACTAGAATGTTACAAGTTGCAAGCAATTTAAATTCTGTACCCTTCAATATATCTAATTGTAAGAGACAGATATATCTTAAAGTGTTTAAGAACTCCATTATTTTTGGGTATTTTGGAGTACGCGAAAGGTACATTTTCATTCTTTAAGACAATATGGTTACTATTTCTAAGCCACTTCTCTGGAGATTCTGTAAATTTAAAATTTATTATTATATATTGTCATTCTATGAATATTTCATGAGTTTATAATATTAGATGAGTACTCTCACATTAAAAGTGATAACGGTTCTATCTCTAGTGACATGAGTAGTTTTAGGTGCAGAAACATCTTCAAAAGGGAGTAAATATCTATCACAATGACAAACAAATAGAATCAGTAACAAAAATATTGCTTAACCAAAAAACTCGAGTGGCCTACACTAAACTTTACTATAACTAAGGAAATATCAATTTAGGTCTTACAAGATAATGATTTTTGTCTCCTCAAAAGCTTTCACATTAAATCATAAGTCAAAATGTTTACATTTTATTGAAAAAATACATGAAAAATGTGAAAATCCCTTTCATTTATTACTTCTCTGATTAAATAATGAATGTGTACTTTATATCGTTGTCTTAAAGTCATATCAGTTCATCCAATATAGTGGTGCCCGTAATCTTACATCTTGTTCTCTAAAACTCATTTTAATTGGTTGTTATGACTATTTAAAAATTTCAATGAGGAAAAATACCATTAATTAAGCAAAGAAATTAACTCGAACAATAAAAGTGCTTAATATAATTATATTTAAAATTTGCATACTAACATTAATAATAAAGCTGTAATAATGACGAATTTACATAAAATTTAATGAAATTTGCATTTATTTAATTTGTTTATAAATTAATGAAATAGCGCTTTCATATATATATATATATATATATATATATATATATATATATATATAGTGACGACGGGGACATCAAAATTTAGTAGTGAGTTTCAGTGATTTCATTTTTGTGTGTTTTTTTGAAAATTATAATTTATATATATATATATATATATATAATTTAAAATTGAAAACATTCTTTGAAAAATAATAAATGTAATTATCCTACATCTTAAATTGAAACTTACCTTAAAACGATATTTTTTTTAGTTGTTTCTTACATTTTTCAGAAAAAATAGAAAGATTTTTAAGTTTTAAATGGAAAACTTTGTCTAAATCTTCAATGTAAAAGGAGTTCAGAGAAACTATGTAAGAGATCCACTGGCTATTTAAATAAAAGCCATGTTCACCTTTAAGAGATTATTTTGTAACACGACATTTACACTTTCGCTTTTCAAAAATTTTATTACTGCTGTAGTTATACTAATGATATTATATGCATCAGTGGTGTGATATACAAAAATGTTTTCAAGTTTTAAATGGGAAACTTTGTCTTAAGTCTTCAATATAGAAAGAGCTCAGATAAACTGTGCAAGTAATCCACTGGCTGTTGGAATAGAAACCAAGTTCTTTTTAGTTTATGTTTATCGGCAGGCTAATTGAGAACTGTAAATTGTGCTGAACTGAAAATGTTAATTTGGAAATATGTATTGATGTTCATTGTCTTCGTTCTTCTGACATGTGAAATGTGGTTTTCTAAAAGCAGTTGTTGCGTGAATTGGTCGTCAACTGAAAGAATGTCTTCTTCTGACTTTGACTATTGTTATTGTTTATAACTTATTATTTTCAAACTTTTCCTTTTCATCTAACAAATTATTATTTTTGTATGGTTTAAATAGTCTCTGTTAAATCAAATTTTAACTCCTTAGCTATATCTTTTGACTTGAAGAACAAAGTATAGTAAGCACACAAAGCAGCTTACAAGATCAATTAAGAGCTGAAGCCACCAAACAAACAGGATTTAAGCCCAGTCAAATTCTTGACAAGAGCCTACGTAAAGATGACTGACGAACAGTCGAAACATGTTTTTATTGAAGCAATTAGAAATGATGGAAGAAGGAGTGATGCTTTATATAGTGATAGAAGAATTGAAAATCAAGGAAGGATTGAAGATGTGTTATGCAGTATAAAGAGAACGCAAGATTATCCGTTCCCTTGAGAAGTGTACCAGGAATCTTGTCAATAGAAAATTAATAGGAGTCTGCTCCTATATTTCATGGAGTAATTCATTTCTCTGCCTGCGGGCTTGTAAGTTTGTATATTTGCAAGCAGTACTTCAACCAAACCTGCATAAATGAAGTACTGCTTGCAAATATACAAACTTACAAGCCCGCAGGCAGAGAAATGAATTACTCCATGAAATATAGGAGCAGACTCCTGGAATATGAACTACGAAGAAATCAAGAAGAATCATATAAACTGAGTGCCCAAGGACTCTCCGTAAAAGGAAGTAGGCCTGGTGTACAAATACACTTGCCCAACCGGGGACTACGAAACCCGGAACAATTCGTACATCGGCTTGACCAGTGATGTAGAACAGGGGGGGGGGGGGGGGGGGGGGGGCGGTCCAGGTGTTTTTTTTTTTAAGTTTTGGAATAGTTGATCTTGACCAATAAATATATTCATTTTTTTCATGTTTATTATCCTTTCTTAGAATACGTAAAATATTTCAATACACATAAAAGCAATAAAATAAATTTCATCATATTGGGGAATTTCAAGAATTACGTCTCCATACAAAAAGAGAAAAGTTGAATATGAAACTAACAACACATTTAGAATTAGTGTTCTTCTTCAGGTTAACACCTAAAAAATATACATATCTCAGTGGTTTAAGATATTCAGAGTGAATTATTTGAAATTGAATACAATATATGAATGTTGAATTGAACTGTTTAGGGTTTTAACAAGGGACTTAAGTATGAAAATTGACTTATTAATGCTGAACCTTCAATATTAATGTTCTTAATGCTCACAGATATGTCTATTGTTTTAGATGTTAACCTGAAGAAGAACACAAAGTGTTCGAAACTCCTTGTTAGTTTCATATTAAAATTTATTTTGTGTGTTACTTTATTTTCGTAATTTTTTAAATTCCACAATATGAATAAATACCACACTATAACAGATTGCAAAATAATATATTTCCTCTTGATAAACTAAATATTTTTCAAGCTGTTTATTTAATGAATACTATTTATTTTTTTTTAGATTTGTTGATTAAAGGGGTCACAGCATGGCGAAAAGAAGGAAGGAGCCTGAAAGAATAATATCCTCCGTGACAGCTATAAGAGGTTAAAAAAAAAATCAATCACGTTCACAGAATACTCAATCGAAACAAAGTGGTAATAAAGATATTACATATTATACGGTCTCAGCACACAGATGAAGTGAAGCCGAGGAAAGAAACAAGACAACCAAGAAAAGATGGATATTCAATTATGCTAGAAATGATTAGCAGCGAATCTTTCTCGAAATTGGTCACAATTTTAACTAGAATTGAACAAGCTGATAATGAAGTTAATAAAAAATTGAAACAACAACAGACCAGTAAAAAGAAGGAAAAATATCAGAAACCGAATCCACCTATAGGACAGCAACAAGTAGGACAGTGTTTATCACATGAAGTCAGTTCTGAAGAAGGGATCCCAATGATAAAGATGGACATCGTTGTGAATAATGTGATATGGCGTTAGATAAAATCAACAGCGAAATTGAAATCCATACTACCAACTTGTTTCCTACTGAAGTAGACCATACAAAATATCAGGATGTTAAAATAAATTATACAAATCAAGATGTAATGGAAGAGGATCCATCACAGAATAATGCGGATGAAAATAGAGATGGTATGCCGGAATTAAGTTTCACAAGTGATGTATTCAATTTTAGGGACCATCAGAATAATGAAATAAATGGTTTAATTCAAGAAACAATAATTAATGAATCATTAAATGATCTTAGTCCCTTAAGTGAAATTAGTTTACCTGGAAATATGACTAGTACTGAAACAGCGAACATGAATGATTCTGTTCATCCAATTGGAAAAGAAACAACCACTTCAGCAATATCAGAGAAAAGCTATATGGCCATTTTAAGAAATTTAATGTTGAATATTTTTGGACAAAATAAGAACAGGAATGAGGAACCGATTCCTTCAAGCTACCAAGAAATGACGGTGACGATTCCAGAAGAAGTGGAATCAATTCCAGAAAATCATCCAATGATCGAAGGGATGATGCATCTTCCATGTAGGAATAGCCTCCATGCTTTCACCTTCGTCTAAATCAGTGTTTCCCAAACTTTTTCGAGTGACCGCCCCCTTGGGTCCATAAACCTATAACTCAACACCCTTGAATAATAATCAGATTCCTAGACTAAATAACCAAATGAGTAACATTTTAATAATTAAATTAAAATAATTACTAATCGAATATTTATTTAGAATCCAATAGATGTATTGTTTTATACCATATTTATGCAAAAGAATTAATACACAATAAAAGAAACTTGGATGAGAATATACTTTTAACATAAAAATGAATTATCAAAACAAATAATTTTAAGAAACCGTTTCCTAGAAGTTTACATGTTGTGTTTTCTCTTAAATTTAGAAATTATATTGCATGAACATTTTCAATTTATGGAAATAGAATCCGCGCTCCTTTTTGCATTACCGCCCCCCGATATCAAAGCAGCGCCCCCAGGGGGGCGGTACCGCCCACTTTGGGAAACACTGGTCTAAGCAATCCAATAAAAAGGCTTTTACAACCTGTATACATTTTTAAATGGTGTATTAAAATATAATCGCATTAATATTACGTTTAATGAAACTGGATAAATATCTATCACAATGTATGGACATATGTATATACCAATAGAATTAGTATTAATTTATTATTTAAATGGTAATAAGTGTGAATAACCGATAAAATTCTGTATTAATGCTGCCCTGAAATGTCTTAAAATATAGACGAAATATTGGTCTAGTGTTTTGTTGAGATTTGTTTCACGCTTGAAAAAGTTTCATTAAATTGAAATAATCTAGAATATGTGTGGCAAGATAAGATAACTTTCACTTTTATTTAGTTAAATATTATTGATTTTAATTATTAGTATATATAACATATAAATTTTGCAGAACGATATTGGACTAGGGTTCATAGTTTTAAAAAAATGTGAACATAATCAATAGTTTTGTCGTCTTTCTCTTAGCTCAGTGGTCCTAATGGGGGTGAAATTTGGATTTTCAAGGGGTGAATTGTGACCACAGTGAGTTTATAAAATGAGGAATGTTGTTATAGGTTTTGACCTCTTAATTAGATATTAAAAAAGGCTATTATTGATGTTTTATATATAACTTTTTTTGTTGAGGGTTGAGGTCTAATGATTGAAACTATTTCTCTCACAGACGTTTCGACATATATTTATGTCATCTTCAGGGTTACAAACGTTTGCTTACAATTAGCACTATTACTACTACAATATTGGATAATTTTTACATTTAGGTTTTTTACATGATGGGTAATAGAGAGGTAGATTGATAAATCTAATATTACACCTATGGATATAATCATTGATATATGGATATTTTTTTTATTGCTATTACATTATTTCCAAAGTATAGAGATCAATAAAAATGCAATAAAAAATATCCACATATCAATGTGGATATCCATAGCTGTAATATTAGATTTATCAATCACTACCTCTCTATTACGCTTCATGTAAAAAATTTAAAATGTGAACAATATCCAGTATTGTAGTAGTAATAGTGCTAATTGTAAAAAACGTTTGTATCTCTGAAGATGACATAGATATATGTAGAAACGTCGGTGAGAGAAGATTCAATCATGAGACCTCAACCCTCAAAAACTCCAGATTTTTTCGTAGAGGTTCATAGAGAATTCATAAACTTATTCTGTTAAGTTTAAAGAATTAAGTTTACTATGCAATATAATTATTTTGGTATCACCATTCAAAATAACAAACTGTATATAAATATAATAACACTATGTGTGTAGAGTAGGGCAACGGTCGACGAACTATGGCTTGCGTGGCACAGGCAAATCCTGAGCTACCTGAGTCATCTCTTCCAGTGTGACATGTTTAAAATACAGTTTGAAGTGGTGTTTTACTTTGGAAGCCATAAAAAATGAAGCCAAATTATTTTAAGCACCAATCACCTGTCACAGTATTCTTAACCGACATCACCAGTTTAGAAAATTATCATGTGCTTTATAATCCTTATGCATCAACACTTCTCAAGTAAATTAAGATATTATTTTATTGATGAAAATCTGTAATTAATCTTGGTTTAAAACAACATAACAAAAAGGTTATGTGACAAAAATATTGTTAAAAAAATTATAAATTTATAATAAAAATATTATATTAATTAAGCTTTATCAACATAAGCCTTAATATCTATACACGTAACAGTGTTTGATTTTAATAAAAACGTATTTTTTATCAATAACAATATTAATAAGCAATTAGATATCTGTTTTTATTTAGTGCACTTAGTTGTAATCGATTTTTAAAAACAGTATTTTAAGTTCTTTATTTTAATATAACTGAAAACACTTACTTTTTAAGTTGTTATTTTGTAGAAATATAGTTGTGTTTATCTTTTTATATATATTTTGCATGCATAGAAGTGAATAATCTATTGAAATTACATTTACCTAATTATTAATGAAATATTTTGGGGTGATACTGCGAAACTAAATATGTTATGCCTTATTTAATTTTGATAATGAATGAAGATTTATTCCTTTATTCTTTGTTTAAATTCATGAACGGTTCCTCTGTTTGATCATAATGTGGTAACAGCAAAAACCTGATCCTACAAAATGTGGTTTAGAAAAGATAACAATCAATTGAATCTGATTTACCTGTACATAATTTGAGATAATGTAAAAATTTTATTATTTTGCAGTAGGTTATGTCCACTACCATTGAAAGTGTGTTTAATTTTTTTGTTATATCTAATTTTTAATAATTCTTGGCAAGTTATTTCAGTCTCAGTGTATGCAGGAAAAATTTTCATTCAATAATAGACCTTCAGTTCAAAGTATCTCCAAATGAATTTTCCATATTCTGTTTATTAAGGTTACTGCTGGCTTTTATCAGTTTTGTCTGGAGTTATATAATCTTTAATACATGATAATTCAGGAAACTGAAGAAACTCTCTCTTCCGTAGATTATAACCATGAACAACGAGTTGTTTAAAAATAATGTTACAATTTTTTGACTATTTTTTTATTAGCTCCTTCAAGCTAAAACCTATAATAGATAAAAACACCTACTAAATAAATGGCATAATAATTTACAATTTTTAATTGTTGACAGAGAATAGTTTCTAATGCTTTCAGCAAATTCAATGACTATGATACAAAGTGACAAAAGAGACAAGCATGCACTCTTTTACAACGAATAAACTATGTGTACAAGCAACCTTAAATGAACACAGTTTTTATTGTTTTGGTACAGTTGTCTAACATTCTATAATTTTTGAAATTGTCTTTACAGCTCTAATTATATAGCTATGATGAAAATATATTATGGCACTGCACAATGAATGCATAAAACATTGGCTCTTCTTTCTTCAAATAAATTATAATCAGCAGCCCATGCATAAT
Organism: Hermatobates lingyangjiaoensis; assembly: GCA_026182355.1. Taxonomy (NCBI): domain Eukaryota; kingdom Metazoa; phylum Arthropoda; class Insecta; order Hemiptera; family Hermatobatidae; genus Hermatobates; species Hermatobates lingyangjiaoensis. The sequence continues at coordinate 115,860 of JAPFBL010001923.1, forward strand.
ATTGTTCAAAGAAATATTATTATTGTATAATATGATTTTTTCAGCATTAAATAGGTAATTTTGTGTATTTGTAATCTGATTTATTGCAGACAAATAACGTCATAGTGAACATCCAAATAACGTACATACACTATAAGTAAACATTATTGTATGCAATAGTGGGCTGTACAATGGTACAGAAAAGAATAGTTTTTTTAAAATACCTACATCTTAAATGTTTTGATATCCCCATTCATAAAATTATATAAATTGGAATTTATGAAATCAAATTGCTTAAAATTAATACATTGTGATAAAAAATAACGTATACATCCATGGAAAATTAGAGAGAACTTTTCTTTCAAGGTGATATTAGGACTAATACGTACATCTAATTTATTGATATAAATATTTGAGTAATATAAATTATAAATTAAGCAATAAATAATAACTGTAATAGTAATAAATATGAAGCGTAATTACATTCTTATAAATTAAACAAATTTGAACAAAATGGATTTTTAAGTCATTTCTAATGTTAAGCTAAGGAGGGAGTGTCTTAGTTTTCAGGATCTGGTATATTGTGAACTATAATGAAACATCTTACCTCGTATGTTGTTGCTTGCAATTAGTACTTGATGAAACTGATTTTTTTATTGCTATTCATTCACTATTTCTGTTGTATCATTAAATATCACAAATTAATTATAAATTTCTCACTGATTAATCAGTAATACGATAGCAACCATTTATATTTTCATTTCAACAATTCTATTTATTCAACGATTTTTTTCACTTTCACATTCTTCTTGCTATCAAAATTTACAACATTTGAATTAAAAAATTTTCATCAAATTGAAATGTCTTGAGTTTATTGCTTGAAATATACCTTTATTTAAAAAAAAAATGACATCAAAATGTCAGTCATCAGGCAGGATAGTTGATGAAAAAAAGTATGTTACTAAGTATTGATAGATTTTACACTTTACACTTTCAAATATAATTCTATATTTGAATTATAATTATAGAATTATATTTATTATAGAATAATTATAGTAATAATTTAATTTGATAATTATATTAAATTATCAAATGAATGAAACTGATGAGTTTAATTTAAAGAAAATTTACATGTTCTATTTCCAGAAAAAATGGTAATAATAAGGTGAAATATTTATACTATATTATTATTATGAAAGTAATCAAAAGGAATTTATGATTTATAATCATTACATCCTACATCTGAGTGTTTGATTTTACTGAAGAGTTAGCATAAGGCAACACCATTCCATAATACTAATTTAATTACAATTTTGTTTTTGTTTTTTCTTTTTTTGTTTAAGTCCAAATTTTACTTACTTTCATCTCTTTTCTTTCAAATTAATTTCTATTGTTATTTTCCTTCTTATCATAAATAAGTCAAAACGTTCATAACTTTTTCCAAAAATTATTTGCTTTAAAATTAAACAGGCTATTATCAGGCAGCAACATAACAAAAATGTTAAAAATAAAATCGTGCTATAATTTACTAAGAAGAGTTTAATATGAAATTATACAAAATAAACTTACCAATACCTACTCTAAAAATATGATAACAATTAGAAAATGAACTACAAAAGTGATTTATGCACTACTGAGTTACAAACATCTTGTTATCAGGAATATTAAATAGGTAAGCATTGATAAGGTCTTTGAACATATCGGATGTAAATCGCATTAGGCGGGGTTTTACGAGATTGAAAAGTTCATAAGAATTCTGGTTGAGATAGACACTGAGTGTTTCACCTGGAAGTAACAACAGATAAGTTTTAATTTTCAATGATACTACAAACAATAGACAAAGTTAATTTGCTTATTAAATAATTATATGTAAATAATACTCAACAAATGTAATTAATTAAACTCATGAAAAGCCTACACATTCTTTAATGGTAATTATAATGAATTATTTATTAATTATTAATTATAAAAGGTAAACTTTTATAACCTTTGAAGTTAAGCTCGATTTTTGATATAATGACCTGAGTGTTTTGTGACAATTATAATAGAAATAATTCTTTAACTCTGATTTCTGTAATTAAAAAGAATATGATTACGATAAGCAATGATATTGCTAAATTATAATAAACAAAAAAATTTTAAAAATATGTATAATATCTTTATATATTTTATACTAGCAAACGTACCCGTCTTTGACGGAATCAAAAATTCTATTATACTTGGTATTCAAAAATATCAGTTATAGTATATTAATAATACTATAATTAAAAATTATAGAATAGTAGGAAATACCATTATTAGTACAGTGTTAAACAAATGCCTCTGTATACACTACATTAGCTGTCTGTCCTTCAGGTTCATGGAAGAACAATCAGTTGAAACCTCTGACTATTGAGCAAGTAAACTACAGTTGACCATATGAGAAAAACTTGGTTTCGCTAACTTGAATTCCTGCGTTAGATAAAGTCTCCCTTTGCGACTTAGTTAACGTCATTGCGAAATAGACTCTGACGGGACTTTGCAATCATTTCAACAGAAACAGACAGTGTCTCGGAATCAATGGTATGCGTGGTATACACACAGAATCCCCAATACCACATCCAGTCATTATGTCCACCTCTATGGCATATCTGTGAGGAGCACGAACTCAGAGTTGTGTCCCGTTGCACAGATTTGGTGCCCTCATTTTTTTTAACATGAAATTTGTTACTACTACTAAAGTGCAGAATGATTGGTGCTCCTACTTTAAGTTTTTACTCATGAGCAGGCAGTGCAGGAAAAATAAATTCAGGGTGAACAAATTCAAATAGATAATGAACTGCTTCTTCATCACTAATCCAATCTCTTTACTGACTGGTAAGTTCTTTCCTCGGTATGATTTAGCGTAAGAACTTGTTTGTTGATTTTTGCTGCCTGTTCATATTAAGAGTTGAGAAGTGCTCGTTTACAAAACATTTATTCTTAATAGATAGTACATCCTCAACTCTGTGAAACACCATTTCAATGATGTCAAATACGCAATCTTTATAAATAAAATAATGATTTTGTCTGTACATTGCTTAGAACTGACTCATTTCAACTTTTCTTTACGTTTCATACATTGGAGAAACCGAATCCACCCTTAGAAAAATTTCTGTCGGTTTGTTGGTTTGTCTGTTTGTCCGCAAAACTTTGTCACAGGTAAACTCAGCTACCATAAGACATATAAAGCTGAAACTTTTACAGTAGATTTGTGTAGGTCTAACTTAAAATATAGGCTATGAATTGATTGGAAATTCAACGTAGAAGTGAAGTTATGGACGTTTAACGCAAAAATGTTTGTCACAAGTAAACTCAGCCACCATAAGACATAGCGAGCTGAAACATTGACACTGGATTTGTGTGTGCCTAACTTAAAATATGGGCTCTAAATAGATTATTAATTCAGTACAGAAGCGAAGTCATGGGGATTTTAGCTGTATTTTCCTAACTTCACAGACAAGTTTGTTTTGAAAATACACAGGTGTGGCAAGTAGGTATTGTTAGTTGATTTTAATTTCAATTGAGCATATGAATATATTGCGTATTTGACATCATTGAAATGGTGTTTCACAGAGTTAAGGATGTACTATCTATTGAGAATAAATCTTTTGTAAACGAGCAATTCTCAGCCCTTAATATGAACAGGCATGAGAAATCAACAAACAAGTTCTTACGCTATATGAAACCGAGGAAAGAACTTACAAGTCAGTAAAGAAATTGGATTAGTGATGAAGAAGCAGTTCATTATCTAATTGAATTTCTTGACTCTTAATTTATTTCTCCTGGACTGCCTGCTGATGAGTAAAAACTTAAAATAGGAGAACCAATCATGCTGCAATTTAGTAGCAGTAACAAATTTCATGTTACGAAACATGAGTGCCCCAAAACTGTGCAACGGGACACGACTCTGAGTTCGTGCTCTACACAGGTATGCCATAAAGGCGGACATAATGATTGGATGTGGTATTGGGGAGTCTGTGTGTATACCACGCATATCATTGATTCCGAGCCACTGTCTGTTTCCGTTGAAATGATTGCAAAGACCGGTCAGAGTCTATTTCGCAATGACGTTAACTAAGTCGCAAAGGGAGACTTTATCTAACGTAGGAATTCATGTTAGCGAGACCAAGTTTTTCTCACATGGTCAACTGTAATTTACTTGCTCAAGAGTCAGAGGTTCCAACTGTTTGTTCTTCCGTAAACCTGACAGACAGACAGCTAATGTGGTGTATACAGAGGCATTTGTTTAACACTGTACTAATAATGGTATTTTCTACTATTCTATAACTTCTAATTATGGTCTTAGTATATATAATACTATAATTGATATTTTGGAATACCAAGTATAATAGAATTTTTGATTCCGTCCATGACGGGTACGTTTGCTAGTATATTCATAAGCTCAATTGAAATTAAAATCAACTAACAATACCTACTTGCCACACCTGTGTATTTTCAAAACAAACTTGTCTCTGAAGTTAGAAAAATACGCTTAAAGCCGTATAACTTCATTTCTGTACTTAATTATGAATCTATTTAGAGCCCATATTTTAAGTTAGGCATACACAAATCCAGTGTTAATGTTTCAGCTCGCTATGTCTTATGGTGGCTGAGTTTACTTGTGACAAACATTTTTGCGTCAAACGTCCATAACTTCACTTCTACGTTGAATTTCCAATCAATTCATAGCCTATATTTTAAGTTAGACCTACACAAATCTACTGTAAAAGTTTCACCTTTATATGTTTTATGGTAGCTGAGTTTACTTGTGACAAAGTTTTGCGGACAAACAGACAAACCGACAAACCGACAAACCGACAGAAATTTTTCTAAGGGTGGATTCGGTTTCTCCAATGGATGAAACGTAAAGAAAACGTGAAATGAGTAAGTTCTAAGCAATGTACAGACAAAATCATTATTTTATTTATATAGATAATAAAAATAATATATTGAAAATTAAAAAAAAACTAGATTGATCGGTTTTTAATTTTGCTATAAGTAAAAACATCTTCAAACTGCTGGTTAAATTAATAATTGATTAACTGAATGATTCTAATATGGCTAGCTGCATTATGACAAATATGATAAAAATTTTATAAATAATTTTTTACCTATTTAAAAATAATTTCTAAATTTGTGATTAGAAATCTCCACCTTCTTTTTTTTTTAGCTGTCTCAGCAAAGGGATTATATGTATTATTCTTATATGTTATCACTCACAGTACGGTGAGAAGTCAATTTATAAGAAGGAGCTAATGAATGTTTGGTTCCCGTCTTATTACCACCGTATGTTTTAGCATTACTAGTTTCCCTTTTGATGACATCTGAATTTCTTTGTTGGCATCATTGGTATCACAGACATACACTCTCCTGACACTATCATCTTTTCTCTCTCCCACGCACACACATACATGTCCATGTGTTCCAAAAATTTAAATGAATTTAGTACCACTACTAAATTACAAATAAAGTCACAAATAACACTGCAAATCAAACTCAACTATGAAACAACGTCTACAGGCTTGTAACAGTCAGATTACGAAGTCCTACAGTGTACTCGAACTTCAGAATTGTGAACAGATCCTACACTGAAACGCTAAAAGATACGCTCAAATTATTAATTGATAAATAAGTTTCCTTTGATGACAGAAGAATGGACAACGAATATAAACAACATGTGAGAATGAAATCCAAATGACAAATTGTAACTATAAATGACTTAACTTGTGGATAAACCTGTTTGACCATAAAAAGACTAACAGAGATCGGTCATACACAGTAATCACTGTGCCATGTGTACCTAAGCAGGATGAAGGTTGTTTCTCATATTTAAGAAGCGGCCATTGAGCAGCTAATTATAGAGATTTTGTTGGAAGTCTTATTTAAGAACTGTTTAGGAGGAGAAAAGATTTAGTACACATAGTGTTTATAAGCTCCCTAACTCACTTACGATTGAATATATTAATAAAAAGTAATGATAGTGCAAATATTGAAACAGTGTTAGCAGGTTAAATCTCAAGGACTAGTATTTTGCAGGAATTGCTTGTAGAGGTGGCAAACTATGAAATAATGCCTTGATAAAGCATTGATTGATACAGGTTCTCAGAGATGTTGCATCGAAAGTATGTAGTGGATCTACTGCGATTAAAGAGTTAAGGACTTGCTAACCATCCTAACTCAATTTTATTCAGTGGCATCGAAGCTTTCAAGATAAGAAACTGTGTATATAATATGATTAATTGTTACTTTTAATTTTTTGTTATCTCTTATTTCTAAAATTTTATTTAATAGTGTCTCTTTAATCCATTGTAAAGGGTTCTTTTTTTAATTGAAACAAGAAAATATAACAGACAATGTTGGCACTATCATTCCAACGAAATAAATTATTATAAGAACTTGAATTATATATTACAAACTTAGAAAAGAAAAACAAGTGAGAACATTAGAACAAAAAGTGCCTAGGGAGTGGAAGCCTGCTTCTTATTAACAGATATAATAGCACAGGACAACAGTCATTACTCTTGATGATGAAGTATGTTCGAAACAGGTTAAGAAAACTGACAAATAAGTCATAAACTAAGTAAGCGAATATTATTAAATCCTACCGACTATCAAAAGAGTTGGTATTGTCTGTTGGTTCCAAACACGGAGTCTTAAATTTTGACTCATTCTAGTTTTTTGAGGTTGGGATCTTTAACAAGTTGTTGACCATTTTAGGTATTCTTCGAGTCATAGCGTGTACAAATTTTTCAAATAAAAAAAAAATTTGGTTCATTTGTTGGATTCGAATACCAAACCTTCTATGCCAGGAAAAACTGCCTTCACTACTCACAAACACCTGGCCAAAAGTTAAACACTATATTTACCAAGTTTATGAATTATCTTAGTAATACTGTATCCTAAGAGCTTTTGAATTATTCTATAGGCAAATTAATTTTGAATACTAAAAAAAGTTTGACAACACAATTTCTCAATACGAGGTGTATAAATAAAGTAGTGAGACTGGCAACGTCGCTTTCGATCTAGCAACGCTGGAGACGCGTGGCCTTGAGTAGCGTCAGGTGCACGTGTGATGCGCCTCCAGTATGAATCTGAACTCGCCACAGTCATTTGTTTGTCCGTAGCATTGGTTTTCGTGAAATGGTTTTTCTTGAGCGTTTTAAAAATGAGTGACCTCAAAGTTGAGCAGCGGTGTGCAATCAAATTTTGCTTCAGACTTGGACATAATGCAACCGAAACTTTTGAAAAACTTCAGGAGGCCTATGGAGAACGTGTTTTATCAAGGGCACAGGTTTTTCGGTTGTTTAAGGAATTTTCAGAAGGAAGAGAGTCGATTGAAGATGAACCACGAAGCGGAAGGCCTTCAAGTGCAAACACCGATGAAAATGTCAACAGAGTACGGAACCTTGTGCGTTCAGATCGACGCTTAATCAGCACTTTTACCGTGAGGTCCTTGAAAGACTTCGAAAAAGAGTCCTTCGTGTGCGGCCAAACATCAAAGACAAGTGGGTGTTGCATCACGACAACACGCCCTGTCACACTGCCATCTCAATAAACGAGTTTTTGGCCAGTAAAAACATTCCTGTTGCTCCTCAGCCTCCTTATTCACCAGACTTGAGTCCTTGTGACTTTTTCCTCTTCCCGAGATTGAAAAATCACCTCAAGGAAACTCATTTCGGGACACTACAAAACATACAAACTGCTGTAACCGACCAGCTGAAGGCCATTCCAGAATCCGAGTTCCAGCAATGCTACAATGATTGGAAGGACCGTCTCCAGCGCTGTGTGGCTTCCGAAGGGAACTATTTTGAAGGTGACAATATCACATTGTAATTATATTTGAATAGAAAATTTAAAAAAAATCAGTCTCACTACTTTATTTACACACCTCGTAGAATACTATAACCATATATATATAATATATATATATAGGAAAACAAGACTAAGATCTTTCAACCGTAACAAGCGGTCTTCGTCAGAGTCAAAAACCCAACTGAAACACTAGATGCAGAAAACATCTGGTGAGGTGTTGAGAAGAGTGGGAGGGAAGAGTGGCATTTTAAAAGGGTGAAAGCGCAAGAAAGGACTAATGTCCAGAAATGGATGTTTGGGGAAACAAAGGAGTACAGTAAGAAATAGTAAAAAACTATCCGCTAGCTGTCAACCCTCTTTGAAGAGGCTATTGCTCTCGTAACGAAAGTATCAAGTTTGAAGAGACCATTACTAATGTTTATAATATTTGATCTATTAAATAAGTAATAATCTATTATTACTTAATCTATTAAATAAGTAACAAGCGTAACCTCTTATTACGGTTGAAAGATCTTAGTCTTGTTTTCCCATTTCTTATTGTGGTTTGATCATTGATTGTTATTTCACGTGTTTATGTGAAATCTTTTTACATATATATATACTCACCTAGTTTATTATCACCATCAATTGTTTCTGCCGGTTCTATATAAATTTGTTCTGGAATAGCGTCAAGAGACAAGTTCACTACTTTTAAACGCCCTCCATCAGTTTGAAGACGTTCGAGATAAATTATCCACACCAATGTCACTTCATCTGAAAAACAGTTAATATAAATCAAATAATGTACTCTAGTTTTTGAAAGATCAAAATAAAAAAGAGATCAAAATGCTTAGCAATGATCAACTTTGGTCTCAATTAGATAATTTTCTAAATATTATAAATAAAAATATTACTGGTGTAATAATTTTTTAAGCGTGTTAAAAATTATTGAAAATGGCTGAATATTATTATATTAAAATTATTACAAAAGTCTAAAACGATTATAATTTTGTAATAGTTCTCTGTAGTAAAAAAAAAGTTAATATGATATATAGATTCCCTATTCAATATCTACATTATTTCTGATTAACCATCTAACTATCGGATACAGTGAATAGTCTACATGTAGGTATAGTAAATGAGTATTCAAGCATGTGCATTTAACAGAATGCCATTAACATACAAGGTCATACATACATATTTAAAAAGATTAAATATCAGAAAAGTTTGATAAGATCATTAACAGAAGTATAAAAATCTGGAGTGGTATACACTCAACTCTTTATGATATGTAAACATAATATCAAAATCATTGACACTCAATTATGTGTCGTTTTTATTTTAAAGTGGTTGTCCTCTAGAAGTAATATCAATTTCTAAAGAAATTTAGATTATTCCACATTTTCTTCTTGAACTCTCATATTGCGAGTTAAATGGAATTTAGTAAATTTGCGTCACAAGTAAGGCTGATTCAAGCATTATAGATATCAGCATCAGTTCCTCTGTTGACAACTGGAAGAAGTTGTCCATTCCTGAGATACTACAGTCAATGCAGTTAGTTCTGAAGTCCTTAATTTAGAGAAAATTAGTTTTATTAAGAACTTTCCTGTACCTTCCGATGCATGGGAAGCCCTGCTCCTTCATTTTTATTGAAATAGATATATAAAAAAAGAAAATATAGGCATTATGACAAAGTATTTTTTGATTATGTACATAATTACGTGCTGTTAATATTTTGCGTATATTAATTTGATAATTTCCAAAACTTCTGTTAACTATAATAAATGTCATTTGTTGATATATTAAATAATCATTTCATATTCTCCTCGATTATTCATTAAATTTTCTCTTTCTAAATTTATTATAATTAAATAATTATAATTTAGGTCAAAAAAATATTATTTAATACATTGATGTCATTTATATCAGGTTTTGAAGACTTATTGCACAAAATGCAATTTAACCCGCAGACCGTGGCGCTCTAGATCTCCAATGCGAAGGGCGTGAGTTCGATTCCTAGAAAAATTCTAATATTTTATTCAGTTTAGAGCGTGTGCAACTATTTAAACAAGACAATCAGAGTTTTATAAGTATATACACTTATCAGAGCGTTTGCTTATACACTTTTGTAAAACAAAAAGAAAAATACGTGTTACGAAAAAATCTCGTATAAGAGAACATGGCTTTTGTTCCCATAGCCAGTGGATCTCATGAATGGCAATTTTGAACATATAATATTGCGCAAAATATTGATCTGTTACATTTAATACTACTTATCTGGCCTCCTTCCACATTGGAGAATTAAGCAAAATTTTCTCTTTAAAACTTCAAAATATTTTTAATTTGTTTCAAAAATATCAGAAACATAGAACAAATTTCAAAATCATCGAATCACCAAAGAATTAGCTTAAAAGCAGGATCCGTTTTAAAAAATACCTCAACTCATCGTCCACATAATGTTCTATTTCCTGATATAATTTCATTTTGATCCGTCAATCCGTATGGCTTGTATAGTCCTCAGAAGGATTGAGATTGACGGATAAGTCAAAATTCTTACATTTAATTGAAAAAAAAAAAAATTCCCGTTGCTTTAAAATTTTAAAGATTTTTTCAGTTAATGCCTTTATGGTTTCCAAGATAATCCCAAAATTTCAAGACTTTAGAGTTAGTAGTTTAGGACAAAATCAAATAATTTTCAAAAACATATTTTGGTAAAAAAAAGTAACTTTCCCATCATGCATAATTTCTCCCAAATTATAGGGTTCAACTACACGATGAGGTCCATTTTTGTACAAAATATCAATTTGATCCATCAAAGATTCTGGATTATAGCGTGCCCAACAAACTTACCCACATACTCACCCACCCACCCACCCACACAAAGACATCATCAAAAACACTTCATAAAACGACTTTAGAGTTTTGACGCAAACATGTAATTGCGTCAAAATCTCAAGATCGAATTTTTTTAAGATCACAATATTTTATTTATTGTAAAGTAATTGTTGCATGATTGATAATTTTATAATTTATATTTACTTATTTAAAGAAGATTGAAAACGGTTAGTGGTAGTATGTTTAAGGTAGGATTCGTAAATTGTATTGACATGAATGACATACCCATTGTTACGTTGAACTGTCCTTGGCTGGACAATGGGAATGTAGAAATGTATCCTTCTGTCATGTAAGAACCAAGAGCCACGATTTCTGGAACCTTCATAATAATTTCAAGTTTCCCCATGTATAGGTTTTTGGACCTGTAATATCATTCAAAAAGCAAACGTTGAAATGAAGTTAATTAATTAGAAAAAAAATTTTCAGAAAGTACAGACTTAGTTATAAGCCAATTATAAAACTCTGGAGTGGCCTATACTCAACTCTACTATAAATAAATAAAATGTCATACTTCTTGGGTATATAATATATAAATTCCTATTTAGGCATAATATGAATGCCTAAATGGGAGATGTTTATTAGTCTTTTATTCCTCAAACCATAAAAAATGTTCACTTTATCATTACAAAAAGTTCTATCTCTAACATGTCCAAAAGCTATAGGAATCAGTCCTAAGTCAAAAATGTTGTTACATTTGATTGTATAAATACCTTCCTCGTTGTTCGAAAAATCTGAAATTTTTTCCAGTTATAGCTCTTGACAGTTTCATAGTAATTTCAATGCATATCAATGCTATAAAGGTAGCAGTAGAGGTGACAAAAATTGGTTATTTAAAATCACAGGAGAACATTACAAGAACATTACATTAAAATTACAGGAGTACATAGCCTTTGTTCCAGTAGCCAGTGGATTCCTTACATAGTTTATCTAACCACCTTCTACATCGAATATTTAAGACAAATTTTTCCATATAAAACTTGAAAATATTCTTATATTATCTGAAAAATGTTAGAAACGTATAAGAAAGAACACTGAGCTAACCTGGCTCCCCGTCCTGTTGTTTTATTGTATATTATTTTTTCATTAAATCCGTTGTTAATTGCTACCTCCTATAATTTTCAATTCACTATTATAATCTATGGTTGATGACAAATCTTTCATTAATCGTTCTAAGATATATCTAATAATATATCTAATCATAATCTTTGAGATGAGGGATGTTGCGATGCATTATGAATACATATATTCTTAATAATAAATGAAGGTAATAATGAAAAAATCGAATCTATGAAAAAGTATTTAAACTCTTTGCGTAACAGAATTGAATTTACATGTCAACAAGAGAAGGTTAGCGAGATAAATTACTTACTTATAACTATAACAAAACACGATAATAAACTACATTTTTAAATATATAGCAAACCAACAGCAACCGATGTTACTATTCATAATGCATCGCAGCTATTCATAATGTAACCGAATACTAACAAAATAGCAATTGACTCAGACCAAATGCATCATTCTCATTAACATAGTTCTCTTATTGAGTTATTCAGTTTTTAAATGAATTTTTGTCATATGAATGTTTTACTTCAAATTATAATTATATTGATAATATTTCATTTCAATTATTTAAATATTAATTAATTCAGTTAATATACTATGGAACCCTTTAGTGTAGTAAATTATCTAATATGCCCTTCACACTGAAATATCCCAGGTATAAGCGAAACAAAAAATTATGTTCACATACTTGACTGTTTGAACTCGTGCATTGGAGAATCCTGTTATAACTCCGTTCTTCGTGACGAGGAACAACGAAATGTTATCATCATTGTAGGATGTTTCAACGGAGTCCAATACGAGAGGGTCAATTCCACTCAAATTAAAATTTCCTGAAATGCTATATCATTAGTAAAATTAATTAAAATTTTACACTTCTATTCCATTAATCATTCACTCACTATCATTTGTGGTTATGCTTATATAACTCAATCTGGAACATTAAAAAATACAGCCAATATCAGATTATAGACAATATCTTTTTAAAGATGGGTAAAGCAGAATGGTCTGGATATAAATCTAAGTAAAAGGTCTTTTACTTTCTAAAATTAACCTAATTTTGGTAACCTTTAAATTTTGGTAATTAAAGGTATTGGTAACCTTTCTAAAAAAACTCTTACCAATATAATACCTTTTCTGATAAAACCAATGGTATTATATACATTGATATTTCTTTATTCTTAGATAAATAAAAAAAAGGTCAATTGAGAGATCATTTCTGATCACTTTTTTATTCTTGCACAATATTCTATGAGAGGCATCATATCTGGTAACATATGTTAATGTTTTGTTCTATTAAATTTTTGAACATTTTACTACTAATAATGTCCTCAACTATGAGGTACTAGCCTCAATAGCAGCAAATTACCTCTTTCTTGATAATAATATCTAATGGGGATTTGGACGTTTAATAGTTTTCTATGCTGGAGGTAGTGTAGGTAGTCATTGCTCCTTTTATCCCTAAGCACGCTTGTCTAAGTAATTTATTAAGCTTAATTTGAGATCTTTTGTCATTTAACTAAGAATAAAGAACAACCAATGCATATAACACCGGTTTTATCACAGCAGTAACAGTTCTTTTGCAGAGCCAACGTGTAAGATTTGGCTTGAAGGCCCCATGTTCTACCAAAAAATCTCTTCCAGTAGAACATTGAATTTGTGGTCTTAGCCGATGTATAATTTACACGACATTCTTCCAGTTTAGTCTTTCAGCTAAAGAGGCTCCAACATTTTGTATACCTCTGAGAATTCAATAATTAATCAATCAATTTCTCTACAATTTCTCCCCTATTTTTATTGAAAAATCTTTAAGACCTAATATTTTTTTTCTCTAGATCGGTATAAAGACTTTTTATCTTTATTTCTTTAGCAATATTACCCAAAAAAATAGGACACATCTACATTATAGGAATCATTTATTTTTATGTAAAATATGAATTTATCTATCAAACGGTGTGGTCTGCAGCCTAGCTACAAACGTTTCGATACACACCTACCCACCTATCTAACCACACCTTCCCACTCCCCACAGGGATAATCAAAATACCTTAAAATGTGAGCTTGAAAACTTCAAAACATGTAAATCTCTCAAAATCTCTAGTTCGATTTTTTTCATGATCACTATATTTTACGTATAGTTAAGCAAACCATTAGTTCAATTAAAATCCAATGTTAATCTTTTTTGAAATATACTCTGCAATAAATTAAAATAAATATGCCAAAATTATGTTTTACAAATATTTTTTGTATTCATAAAGAAATTGGTATTTTGTTTTTATAATAAGTTTTTCATAAGCGATTACCTTCAGCTAATGTTGGAATGATATCATTAAGAGCATTTTTGATACATTCATTTAAGTCTTGGCTGTTCTCCTTGCAAGGTCGTACGTCAGCATCTAAAAAAAATGATTAGAATTTAAAAAAAAATAGAATAGATTTATTGCATGCATTCTACAATTTGTCATTTATCTCCCTTTTACTCACTTTCTTTCTATCCTAATAGAATTTTCAACAATTTAGTTTTCATAAATCTTCTTGCTAAGATTGCTAAGATATAAAAGACTTGAACTCAGTTAAAGTGCTGAAACTTGTGCAGTGAATAAAATACCTAGATATAGGAAGTTAAATAATTCTTATAAATTAGTAGAGGATGGGACCCAATTGGCTGCACCGGTAAATATAGTTGACCATTGGTTGACCGGTGATGTGAAGCCGTACGACTGACTGAACTGGCTAGCAAGAAGTGGCGGACGGAAGGACAGGTAATGAAACCGAGAAAACAAGGACTTGGGTAACCTCTTTGAACCTATTAAGCCTAGTATAGATCGGGCTAGAAAAGGAAACAGATGAATAGAGCACACTCCTTTAATCTAATTAGAATCGAGAAAGTAGCCAGGAAAGTACTGGTTTAGAGCTGATATACATAGTCTTGCTTCAGCGGAGCAAGGCACTTACCTTGATGAGACTACTAAATAAGAAGAAATTAATGGTAAGATAGGTCAAAGGAAGAATGAAACTCCCCCAGAAACCACTCCAGCGCCCATGAAAGCAAAAACAGGATGAATGAAAGTCCAATGTTAAATACAGCAATGTGGCTAAAACAGAAGGAACGGAATTGCAAGTCATCATTTGACGTAAAGAACCTTTTAAGAAGGTTAGCGAAAATTAGGTTGTAGCGATAAAGGAAGGGTTGTCAGTCCATGCTGTTTGCGGTTAGTTGTCTCAGGTAGACTAACAAGACAGGTGGACCATGTCTGGTACTTAGTCACTTCAGTGCGGGAACACCAAGGCATGGACCGTAAGATAGACCTGATTTCCCCTTCAAGAGCTGGATCTGGAGGTAGTACCTATCTCGGAAGTACACTGTAGAGTGAATCAGATTTGTGGCTAATATTGAAAAGCCTCTGGAGTGATCAAGTTGATAGGCAGCTTGAAGTCACAAAATAGAAAGCCTGGAGACCGAGTAAGTACGACGGACAAGATTAAGGGAGACTTAAAAGTAACCTCCAATATTATTCCTGGTTCCAAGCACAGAATTTACTATTGAAAGTGGAATTGATTGAACTTTACTCTTTTGGATGTTCATTTGAAGAGTATGGGGAAAGGTTTGTATTTGGTGTTTATATGAAGCGTACTTATGTGACTTTTTATATCCATTATTGTTCTTCCCAAACCACTTCTATTAAGAGATCTCTGTTCAGAAGGATGTTTTTGAAAGCGTTTAGGATCTGTCGTTACTGAAGAAGAAACTAAAGGTCATCTAATCTATTGTTATATAAAATCTAGTAATTGCTAGATTAAAGTGCTCTGAGCCTTATAAAGAAACAGCTTAACAGTAGTTAAATAATGAAACACAAGAGACAGAACCTTTCAAATCAGCCGAATTACTAGTAATCTCGTTAGTCGTGATTGCATAATTGTACAGTAGTTTGGTATTGATAAAAGAAAATAAAAGGAAAATACAGTAGCTGCATTGATAAAACCAATTTTGATAACTGAATTATCATCAGCTTTGGGTACTAAAAATGGATGGCATTTAGTAAACAAAGTTATGAGACAGATAGTCTTCCACCTCCCTCACCATTTTCCCAGAGGAGTTCATTGGCACGTTTATGGTCCTGAAAATATTTTTTCATTTATACTGCCATCTCTTACTCCTCTTCGCCTCTCTTGTTATCCCTTGCGCTGTTTCCTTCCCTCTCCTGTTTGCTTCCCTTATTTTTACCATCACTTCTTTGAAATCAAAATAAAACTAGAAGCTTATAACTTTTTTTTTACAATTTTTAGTGGTGATTTCTTTGATTGTTCAGTTACGTGTGTTTATTGTAAAACTTTTGCTATAAAAGATTTCTCAGTAACCACTCAAAATAAAAATCAATGTTTAAACAACAATAAGAAATTCAAAAATGTGACTAAGATCTTTCAATCAAAACAAGGGATGTGAGACATCTCGTGTAGTATTGAGAAGGGAGGGAGTATTGACAAGAGAGATATTTTAAAAGGCGTAAAGTGAAAGGAAAGATAAGAAAGAGCTAAGCAAGGTAAGTCAGGGTAGACAAAGAAGTAAAGGAATAAATAAGTAAAAGTCATCTGATAGCTATCAACCCTAACAGGCAAAACTATTGATCCAGTTAACACTTGACTATAACTTGAATAAACCATTATAATGTTTATAGCATTTTAACTATTAAATTTATATAAAAGAGAAATCGATAATATTTCTTAACAACATTCATCCTTCGTACTTGATTACTTTAGATTCTGTCCAATTTATATAATGATTTTCATTATTCATCTAGATGACTAGGGCGATCCTTTATTCATCTCTAATTACATTGTAGTCTGTCCCGAGCCTGTACGATGTCAGGAATTCGTTAAAGATCCCTACTCTAAACACACTTGAGTTAGGCAAAATTTAGGACTCTCACTATAGAATCAATCTTCATTGTGTGGTATCACAAAAGGGCCAATGGTCGGCCTACGTGTGTTCCCTTGTGGGGCTTCATTGGAACCTAACCTAAACTAACCTAATTACAATGTAGCGGTATTGTTTATCGTATTTTGAATAACTTACCTGTTTACCTATGTATATTTCATGACTATGTTTACAGAGAATTTTATAAATATCAGTATACTCCATTTTCTGAGAAGAGTTTTTAATAAACAAATTACCTACGCCGTTATTATTAGAAAAAAATAGATTGAAATCAAGACTTGGATCAAGCCTTGAAAGTGAGTCCAATGACTAATTTTCCAATGAAATATACTGATTTGATGCTATTTGACATTAAAAGTTTTTCTGCTACAGCATTAGATAACATTTCTTTAGCAGCTTTTAAATTTGACTAGCTCACTACTAGTGAGCAGTAGACGCTATTTATCAAATTTACAATTTAGAAATTCAGGGGAGTAAACTCCCTAGCAAACAAAACACTCTAGAAACATATGTCTAAAAACAAATTTTAACAGTTTTTGGATGAGTAAAATAAAATTGGACATAAGCAGGTTCATTGGTGAGTTTTCTGTATAGATTAAATGTAACTCTTTAGGCAATCTATTGATAAGGACATCTAAAAAAGGCAATTTACAATTTATTTCTTTTTCCATTGTGAACTGTGTTGTCGGTACAGATGAATTTAATTTTTGTAAAAAAGGGGTTTTTATTCATAGATTTGGGATAGGTGCACAATATATAGTTAATAAATCTAAACAATTTAACTTGATTAGATTATAGTTGAAGATAACATTTCAGTTTCGAAAAATTTCATATACAAATTACTCATTTGTATAGAGTACATTGCAACAGTAAAGTTTTGTTGTAAAAACTATTTTAAAATTGGAAATGACCATCAACCATTAAAATATACCGACTCTTATCTTTGCTTACCCTGACTTACTTACTCAGGCCTTTGTTCTCTTTTCCTTCACTTTACTCCCTTTAAAATACCTCTCTTATCCCCTCCCTTCTCGATTCCACACCAGATGTCTTGTGTTACTAGTTTCAGTGTAATTGAAACTCTGATGAAGACAATGTGTTTCAATTACATTGTCTTCATCAGAGACAATTACAGAGAAAATTAATTAAAACATTAATTTTAAATTAATGTTTTAAAATTAACATTAATTTTAAAACATTATTTTTTTCTGTTTTAAAATTTTGAAACAGAAAAACTAATTAGTGCATTATTAGTTTTTCTGTTTCAAAATTGTATATTTCTGTAAATTCTCTCATTAACCTATTGTCAAAATTTCTATTGTAATTTCTTATTTATAACTAATTACGCTTTTTATGTATGTTTGAGTTTTGAATTATTGAATTATTTCTTTATATTTCCTCTGTTTTTGAGGCATATGAAAAAGGTTTTAAATAAAAAGCAAAAAGTTGGTAATGAGAGTTTAACTTGAAATTGAAGAACTGATCCAGTCCTGATAACTTTAATTTTGTTTCTATTTCACGATTGATACTTTTATCAAAATATATATATATATATATATATATATATATATATATATATATATATAAAGATTTCACATAAACACGTGAAATAACAATCAATGATCAAACCACAATAAGAAAATGGGAAAACAAGACTAAGATCTTTCAACCGTAACAAGCGGTCTTCGTCAGAGTCAAAAACCCGGGTTCTTCTGACGAAGACCGCTTGTTACGGTTGAAAGATCTATTTTTTTTCAGACTTCTAGACTAAATTTTCAGATTAAACAGTTTTTTAGATTAAAACCACACTCTTAACGCCAGTATTATAGTTTACTTGATTTAATGAAAACACTATTTATATAGAGCTAAGGATCTGACTAAAATGTGAAATTATATCAAAATCGAAACAGCAAATCATAGACACGTACTCCATGTAGAGTAATATCAGAAGAAATAATTTAGTAACTAACCTAGAGAAAAAAGAATTCTTGAAAATGAAAATCAAAAACTGTTACATTACATTACAGGAAGAATATCAAAATCTATTATGATGGTAGAGAAACATAGTTTTAGTTAAGCCATAATGTATCTTCCCATGGTTTGATACTGCTTAAATGCTATACAGTTATTTTCCTAACCAATGGCTATTTAATCATATTTTTCTAAAAACATTGTATTATAAAGTTTAATACATATTTTTTGGATGTTTTCATACGATTTAAGACGTAAATATGACAAACCGGTCAAACTTTGACCGGTTTGTCTTGACAATGAACGAGTTCCGAAACCGGTTCAGGAACAAGGAAACTATTTTTAGATAATATTTCTAAGAACATTTAACAATAATAATATGTTTCGTAGCATAGGTATTAATATTTTAATTATTCATTTATTGATTTTCTGTTAATCCCTGTGCCCTGTAAGTTGAAATGGTTATGGTAGAAGGGTATCATTTATAAGAGAACAATAACAGTTGTTTCAAATTTGCCAACATTTAGAAGAATAAGTTTTCATAGGAACCAAAACATTTTATTTTTTACAGCTTTATTTCCCATTGCTTGTCACTTAAAAATGAACCATTTTTAACAATTTTTATAACTAACTACAATAATGCAATTAGTTATAATTACATCTCTTAGGATATATATTAAATAGATTTCATAATTGTTCAAACAACACTTAGGGAAACTAATTTGGCGTACAATAAATTAAGATTGTTGATTGGATCATGGTGGTTGTTAATGAAATGGTTGTAAAAATTTTCCATCTTATCATGTAGTTCCTTCATTCCTCTCTCTGGTTTTATAATAGACGAGTTCCAAAACCAGTCAAAACATGAGGAAAATGTAAGAAGGTTGAAGGCGTTATATTTTTCAAATAACTTTACACATAACGGTGGTCAAACTTTATGCCTGTGGTGGTCAAATAATAAAAATACATCAATAAACGTCACATTATTATAATTTTAAATTGTACCTACTTTTTATGAATAATTATAATTATTATAAAGTTTGATAAATTGTTTTATTTGATTTCTCTAGTTTTAATTATCTTTTTAAAACGGGGTTTTTAAGAACTTTATCTCTTTTGATTAGTTTACTCATAACTGTTCTAAGTTAAGTAGGATTAGTTCATTTAATTTTTCATTTGTTGTATCTTACTAAAATAGAAAGAATAGATGTTTTTTCTACTTCATAACAAACGGGATTAATTAATCTACCTGATATAGAGTTAAAATTTATTATTTACACTCGTTTTCCAAACAGATTTCTTTCATAAACAACTCTATTGTTTCATAATATCTTCAAAAATGAACTTCATGTTTATGTCATTAAAACATTAATGTTGACTCTATGATTGAATATTTTATGGATAAATTACACTTTAATTGTTATTTTTATTTGAAGCTATTCATTTGGCATAAAGTATTACATACTTTACTCAATCATGGAGAACTTGCACAGTAAGTACACTAAGAATCATTGTTGATGTTTACCTGCTTCAGCATTATTTCTTGTGACCTGTTGTGTCCACACCGTATTTATTTTTGTAAATTTATAGATTTAAAATTCATTCTAATCTAAATATTTAAATCGTAAAATAACTATTTAATTTAATTGATTTAAATATCTTAAAACAGTAATAATAAGATTCAGTGTTAATGATATGCCTATTATAGTCCTTAAATATTATCAATGATATTAAAATTACAGCTAATTTCAGTACGATCCAGACTTTTAAAGATACATTTCAGATGCAATCAAATAGTCTTATTTTGTAAATAATTTATGTTTCTAACAATGTACTACTGACCAGCGATGTAGATAATTAAAGCTTAAAAACTAAGCATGATTGACAAATGGGAACAATGCTGCTCTTGACAAAATCTTTCTTTGTATGGAAGTATTCTTTTTTTGTATTATTTTCCATCCATTTAGAAAGAAACCAGTGGTTTGTGCCACTAGTAAGAACTTCATTATTGCTTCCCTGCGAGCAAAACTTTGCTAAATTATACTCCTCGTGGAATAATATTAGGAATAGTAAAAATGTAGTATTGATATTGGTGATTCACAACCGTGGATAACAAAGAAATGATGCTATATACTATAAAATGCGAATGGAAGCTTACTTACTAGAGAAGGGGAAACAAGCGACAAGGATGAGAGCAGCGGCAATCATGTCGGACTTGCAAAACGAGGGAGGACGGGAAGGAGTTGCCGGGAGACTGACGACTCAGCTATACGTCAAGGACACCACTAACCTTCCGCCTCCACCTAGATTAAACCGTCAAGGAATGCTGTCAAATTGGCATTGGTAATCAACCCCCCAACTCAGAACTAAGCAAATAGCAATACGAATTGATGCAACTGCAAAACCAAAACAATCAATAACGAGAAACGCGTCAATTTAATTTACAACTATCCGTTTTCTTTTCTGGTTGTTTGAAATGATGCTTCATGGACCGTTTTCTAGATAAGAAGAGATTATAGCTGTTTACTGCTTAATATAACAAGATTTCACTATAAACACGTGAAACAATAACCACAATCTTGGTTTGGACGTTGACTGCTTAATATATTTATTGGTGAATGCCCATTACATCATCCTTCATTACAAGGAATCTCAAATAAAATAGTAAACAATATTTTTTATACAAAATATTAAATTAAATTAATTGAAATATAGAAAAAATTAATCAGAGAATTAATGACCAGGCTCTAAGGATAAATGTCTATAAATTTATTTTATTTTCAAAAAAAATATGAAAATTACCCTTTCTCTTGGTTGTAGCAATAAGCGCTGATTGGGATAAGGGGAAGAAACATCAAGTCTCCACACAAAGTATTTTATCCGAATTAGTGTTCATCCTCAGGTTGCATATGCCTTAGTAAAGTAATTTGACCTGAGGATCAACACTAAGTGTTTGAGATGCATCGACTTTGGATAGCATCTTTTGTGTAGAGACTAATTGTTCGTTCTATTGTTCTATTCATGAGTAAATACCACTCAATAAATGATTGCATAGCTCTTCAGAATATAAGTGTTTTACTAAAGATGACGAACACAGTGTTAAGTATTATTGCAAACAATATACTCTGCGTCACAAATCGTAAAAGTTGCATATATTTCCTTACATTATACTAAAAGTGCACACTATTGAGTGCACTTACTTAAGTACCAAAAAAAAATCCTACAAATTCTATATGTTTAACATTAATAAAAAAAAATCGATTTCGAAATTTTGACGGATTTTTAAAATCCTCTGAATCATTACAGGAGTTTTTCGATTATATCTCTTTGTGTGCCTCTGTGGGTGAGTGGATGTGTATATTTACTTGTGTCCACTTACCTGTTTATGGTTTCCATAAACTTAAAAATTCGTATTAGGTATACGAACTTAAAATGTGGTCGTGAATATTACATATACTTTAATATGCCTGATTAAATTTATTTTCTCAATATCAATATTGATCAAAAAAAAAAACAACAAATTTCAAATACTGAGTGAAAAAATGTTACACGAAAAAAGACCAACTATAAAATTCTTACTGATACAAATAGGCGCCTTAATAATGAACACAAATAGACACACCGATAGCTGTTTTAAAAAAAAGATTATAATTATATTGTTGTGAATAAGTTTAATATAGAAACATAAGTTTCTATATTATTTAAACTCTCTATTTAAACTACTCTATTTAAACTGATTCTCTAAGGCATCAGAGAATAATCAGTTTATTTATGGCAATAGTGAATGTAGAGCACTACAGATTTTTTTTATTGTGTCTGTATGAGTAGGTGTGTGTGGTGTGTGTATGTGTGTGGGCAGGTGGGTTTATGCAAAAGTTTGCCAACACACTGCAGGTCACTTAATGCCCTGCAGTCTGACTTAATTATAATTGCAGTTAATTTTAGGCAATTGTAATGTTGTTCTTAATACAAAATAATATCAGTATTACTAAACAAATTTTCAAAAAATTGTTATAGCTGGAAAGCTCAGCTTTTCGGTTAAAGTTTCATCTTAGAATTGAGAGATGATTTTTAGCTTGATCCTTCAAGGATTAAGTAAGAATACATTGAGATTAGTATGTTTTTCATCGATTTTTAGATGATAGGTAGTTTTCAAGTAATTGTGAGGTCAATAAGCTTTTCTATTGTTTCTCTTAATTTAGATAGGTCTGTACTGACTCAGTTATTAATTCCACTCTCGGCATATCGGAATCGAGACTTAAGAGAAGGGCACTGTGGTTAGAGAAAAGAAAATTGAGTATCCCGAACAGGTATTGGAGGAATGAATGCTGGGGGAAGGTGTAGATGCTCATCGCTAACGGTGAATAGGTTAGATCAGGAGAAGAGATATGATTCAGAGGATTGCTGGGAGGACAGAGTAAAAAACTCAACTACTCTGGGGTTTGTTCAAAAAACAAAAATTTATTATTCTATAGTAATCTGTAGTCTACTCTACAGCCCCATTGTTGATCTTCACATTGCAATTATTAGATTTAATTGTATGGATAAAAGAAAGAACTAATCTAAAATAACATTTTTTTTTTGACAATAATATCAGAGGATGCAGAGGGAACAGGAATAAGGAATGTTTGATTATGGGTCGTGGTTGCTGTAGAGATTTTGGCCTCATAACTGCTTGTAGGTAGTTTATAGATGGCTGATATTTATTTTACATTGAACATATAGAATACTGGCCATCTAGCTATCGGGTTGTTCAAACTCTTTATAGGTGCTTATTCTACAATTATTAGCAAGATAGGTCCGGAGTACCACCCGAGTGTTCATACTATCGGTACCACGGGGACGAGGCTTCCAAGCCCATGGGTGATTTTAGCTTCTATCTTCTTCATTTACTTGCTCTTACTTTTCTTCTTTATCTTATTTTCAGGATATGACCCATGCCTCGTCATGCTGACGGACTCGTGGTGGCTGTGGTTTCTTACTCAAGTTGAGTAGACACAAATGATCATATGTAATGTGCCGCTGTGTGAGAAGCAGTTTCTTCTCGGGCGGTTGCCTGCATGTCAACTAGGGGGAGCTAGACCTCCGGTCCTTACCAGTGGGTAAGAACTCTAATAGGGTAGAGTTCTTGAAACTGGTACCTACCCATCGGGTAGAGCCCGGCCCGGGTTTTAGGGCTTTTCCCCTTCGGGGGGGACGACCCAGGTCTCTGACCAGTATGGTAGTCCATAAACTATTCAGCTCGTAGGTGCTGGCCATACAATTATTAGCAAGATGGTTAATTTTGAACAGTATACACCTGGCTGGGTGTTATCTAGGTTTGAAACTGTCGTCATTCCAATAAATTCTGCACATTTTGCACATCTAGGTGCACTATGGCCTTGCCAGTGATGTCAGCAATTTGATTGTTTCGAGGGTTCGACCTCCCGTACTCCATACGGCATCAGTACAGATGTGTCAACATACATATTGTTTATCGGGAGCAGAACGAACAAGACCGTGACTAAATGAAAGAATGGGGGGCTAAGTAATCTCATTAGTTAATGTATTCGCCTCTGAACTGGTAAATCCAGGGATTGATACCCACCTGACCCTCGATTTATTCACGCAGGAGGTGAATAAATCTGAGTACGTTGTCCCTCAGGGAAGATGTTAAGTCGTCGGTCCCGAGCCTATACGATGTCAGGTACTTGTTAAAGATCCCTACTATAAATATACTTGAGTTAAGCAAAATTTAGGACTCCCAAAGTAGAATTATAACAAACTTAATTATATTAACTAATTATACTAACATCAAATTTTCCAATCATAATATTATTTTTAATAAATAGATTTGTTCAAGTTGATGTCAATTTTTATTTCCTATTGTTTTTTAGGGATTGTTACACTCGCATAAGTATGAGTTAAGATTGTAATTGTAGGAATTGCTTTAGTGGTAACCAGATATGCAAACTTGCTTCAATAAAAAAAAAAAAAAAAATGGGAGTGGCTTGCACAAATCTTTAGTCAAGTAAACAAAATAACTCGATGACAGTAAAATGAATTGTGGTTTTATTCTAATATGCCTAACGTTTAGACGCAATATTAAACACCCTGCCGAAATATTATCAACTCATATAGATTCAATTTAATGACAACATATTTTGTAAATTTCTGTATAAGAGAGTGATTTCAAGAACATTTTTTGAAAAAAGTTACATTTTTCTATAGTTCACTGTTTAGATTAAAAAAAAACAACATTTTTTGAAATAATAAAATATACCATAACGCCCTTTCCGTTCGTGCAATTTTGAAAAAAATATCAAGCTATTCCTCTCAAAAAGGTTACATTTTTGGTATATCTTCATTACCATCTTTTAGAACTTATGATCTTTATCATGTCCAAAATCACAAGTCAAAAATTGTTTATTCTATTAAAAAACTCATTTTTTCAGAAATTAAAAAATCTGAATGTTTTTTTCGTGAATACTTTATTATTAATAACAAAATTTGAACACTCTAGATTTAATAGTTTAAGAGATAAAAAGTCTGAAATGTTATTGAGCTAAAAAAAATAACTTTCCTATAATGCAATACTGGCCAAAAACAATAAGGTATATCCACTGTATAGAGCCCATTTTTGGTAAAATGAATTTTATGATGTGAAACAGTCGTCATCTAATAAACGACAAAAAGTATTTCGTTCCTTCAAAATGTATAAATCAGTCAAAATGTTGAAATCGACTTTTTCCAATCACTCTAGTTTACTTATAGTAATGTAAAAATCTGGAGTGGCCAATGATGAACTTTAGTACAGGTGAACTTAAAAAATCAAACTATTTCACAATCAATTTAAGTTTTGTTTTAATTTAATGGGGCTATTATGCAGATGTAATAACAAACTCTAGTAAAATATTAAAAAAGTATTGATAATCCATTTAATAATCTCGTTTTTTTAAGGTGTGTATATCCATTTTAAATATTAAACGAGTTAATATATAAAATTCTGATTATATGAATAAAAGTGGATTAAATTTAAAATGTAAGTTTATAAAATCATGCAGTGGAAGTAAGCAAACATTGAATAAGTTGTAGGCAATATATTTAAAGTTCTCATACCCATTTTAGGTTTAGACAGTGATGTAAATTCTTGTAAAATAAGAATCATGTAACGCTATTAAAAAAATTAAAAATTTAGAGATTTATTTACTAACTTGATAAAATAAGATAATGTTGAAATTAATTTATGAAAGCAACTAATAATGGCTATGAATATTGGAAGTAATTTATGTAATTATGATGTTGAGAAGAGCTTAAAGCTCTTGAAATGTGTTCAAGTCGCAGGAAATTATAAGGAAAATGGTTGTTAACCCTGGAGTTAACTGATCACCAAGGCCATCTGGTTCAATCTCCTAATAGGTGACGAACCCTGTTAAATAGGCATATGTAAAATGATGCAATTCTAAAGAGGAAGTACTTAATTTGATCATTACTAAGAAAACAAGAGCTACATTGTTTTATCAATGAGAATTTTTATTAATGACCTTTTTTTTCATAACTTTTGTTTCTTTTCAAAATTATGTAAACATAACTTTTTAAATCATATCCTTTATTTTTTTTATTTTTAAGTTACACACATTAATATTTTGTTCTTTATGAGCTATATATAAAAAAAAAATTTCAATTATAACATTAAAGTAAACTACCAATTATTTCGTTAACAAAAGGAAAATCTTAAGTTTGAAAAGAATCACTCAAATCTGCTTCTTGGATAGTGGAGGTTCTTTTAACAACATGTTTAGAATCCAGCAAATATGAAATAATAAATAATAGTAATAATAGTATTACTGAAATAATAGTAATCCAACAACTATTGAATGGATGCATGCAAAAATAATTAGTGGTCTTAATTTCAGTTGTGCTAGAGCTTTTATTTACACTAATTATAATAAATTACTGATAGAACTATTAACTGGAAAAATCTTAAAATTTTTTTCATTTCCGGAAAAATGTATCAATTTATATACTCCTCAGGGTGGTGTGTATCACTCGTATTGTAGTGATTAGTGGTGGATAACCTACTGAATACTCTGAAGAATATATGCTATGACAAACAATGGACAATTATGCTAAGTGGAATACTTTGTTGTACTACCTTTGAGCTTATGCTGCATTCTCTTCAAATTAGTGAAAGAGGGGCAAAGAGAAAAGGTTTGGATATAAATGCAATAAAAACAGTGATTTAACTTTCTCTAGGAGAAGGAAAGTAGGTATGCAATACTGATGTATTAAAAATACTAAACGAGGTCTCTCAAGATTATGCAAAACAGTTTGTTCTTGATATGAAGGTTCAAACTGGAAAAGCCATGTTAACATTCACTAGGTCCACAAAAGCAATGTTCAGTTTTAAGGGATTCTTTGGGAGAACATAGGCTATTAATTACGAATATACATTTTTTATTACCTCCCTGACAAAACCAATGGTATTATATGCATCGTTTCTAAAATAAAAATGTATTCAAATTAGTGTTAATAAACTACAAAACACAAGCGTGTATTTTGTAGTTTAGATAACAAGGTTTGTTGTATGCTTGTATAACAGGAGCTTGAACCACCTGCCCTACCTTCAGCATTGAAAAGTATTTAATTTACCACCCTAATATATTTGTATCAAGAAAGAAGCGATTTGTAGTCTATTGCAATTGGCATGAAATAAAAATACTTTTATTGGAGATAAAATATTCAATTATTTAATAGCTCTTCATGGAATAGGGGAACTAGTACCTTTGAAGTAAGAATTATTTTTTTAATTTTACTTTATAAGGTTTACTCCTGATATTAATTAAGTTTCTTCAGACTCTATTGCAATATTAGTAAAATTTTTATGAACATTTAATATTTAATGTACAATTATATGCAGGTTTGTTAGAGTATATGATAGGTTCACAATGACTTTAGAAACAGTAATCCAAAAAGGTAGTTTATTCACAGATTACATACTCAAAAACTCTTGTTGTGAGAAAAAAAATTTCACCGCCTTATACTACTATGAAGGTTAAGTAATTAAAAGCCGAGATATCAGGTATGCCGTTGAATAATGCATAACCTCAGATATAATGATACCTGTTTTGGTTTAATCATGTACCTGGGCCTTTCGCCCACACCATGATAAAGTAAACTAAGTTGATGTTTTTTTTTACGGGAAGCTCTTTCACCAGGTTTCGAAAAACCAACCGCATCCTTACGAATAAGAAAAACGATACAATATTCATGAAGTGTCCAAGGTTGACCTCACTAAGGCAGGTTTTCACGACATAATCAACAAAAACACAAGTCTTCCAGTCTTTATAAGACTGATGATTACTTTAATGAAAGAGGTCATCAAGAATTACAGCTGAAAAATGAAAAGGAAAAAAAGGAAGAATAACAGTTAATAGGAGTTGAGATATAGGAAAGAATAAGTAAGAGAAAGATTCAGAGATGTAAGTAAAAGAATAAGGAGAAGAAAGGAGAAGCATCCAAAGGCTAACCACATCGCGACCAACCTAAGTCTGCCATAACCAGCAACATCTGAATATAACCGGATAACAATAAAACGTTATAACCGTTTTGGGAATAACAGAAGTTTGGCATCCTTGATTACCAAAGTCACATCAATAGCTATTTCGTCAATCACAAGATACCAAATAATCCTCAGAACCTTTTTTCTTTAGCATTCTTATATTGGTTGGTAGGTATACTGCTCTTAAATTTATAGATCATTGCAGGACCACTTTGAAATGTCCTTTTTGGCATCCTTTGTAATACCACCCTAGATTTATCATAAATCTCGCGTGCCGCATACACATAATTTACTGCAATTATCAGATTGTAGACATAAAAGTGAGTTAATATTACCTCTGAATATTCATTAGATCAGTAAGTTGTTTCGTAAATGTTTCCGAAGTGCGACGGCCAGCAAAAAGTCAGTAACACTAAACATCAGTGTTGCTCTTCTATACACCTGAAAAGAGACTAGATCATTAATGACTTCATATCTTTCTTGGTTGGTTCTTGAAACCAAATAAATTAAAGGAAATCTCTATCATTTTTGTTGATTGAAATCTGAAGAAATAATTTTTTCAAGCCTGTAAACAAGTGCACATATTCACAGATCGAAACCATTTAATAAGTGGATAAAATTAAGCACTGAATTTTCATCAGAGAACAGAATATCATTCAATTTAAAGAATTTGGGAAAATATTCTGAAGCATCAAAACCAGCACGAACTGTAATTGTGCCTTTATCTTCCTTATAAACAAGTCTGTGAAACAGATACATTTCAATAAACTCTTGACGTTTTTTCTGGTACTTTCTTAAAATAAAACAATAATTTCAGTAAATTTTCTATAAATTATAAAACAAACACTAGCCTTATTTGTTTATTATATGAATTTGAGTATAACAGTTGATTGCTTTTCAAGGTAAACTAACTTCGTATCTGTTTTTTTTTTTTTAAACATGATATATTCCTTAATATACAAGACAAGTTACTGTTAAGATCATTAATGACATAATTTATATTGAATCTAGATAACAAAATGATTTAACATCCAAGGCTTTAAGAAATGCCTGAGTAGTAAGTGAAGCAGTCAAACTAAAGGTTCAATAAGGGTACTCTATATCTCTATCAACTAATGTGAGCTTTGGTTCAATGACGATCCCACTGGGTATGATGGAAATTTTGTCCTTGATTCTGACGAAGAGCAGTTGTCATATATCTTGTTCCAATAGACTAGACCCAATGCAATGTCCTTCTTAATAGCAATGTAAGAGCCACTAATTCATTTGATATGTGAAGTAATATGTTGTTTTTTCTATGTTTGCATCTATTAAATATGAAATTTATTGAAATGCCCTGTCAAATGCTAATGAAAGCTCATTATATCTGTATCCAAAGTGCAGACATATCTCTCAATTCAATCTGTTGTTTTTGTTATTGCAACTAAATTTACATAATTTAGTAATAACAGATCCCAATAAGAATTAGTTATTATATATTAATTATTCAATTCACTATTTAATTAATAGTATTTTACTTGACTCTCATGTTATGTTGTAAGCTGCATGCACTATTTCTATAACAACATTATGTTGTATGTGGTGTAAAATTAAACCCTATGATTTACTTCAGTACATATAACAAATATTTAGAACATAATTGTCCGTATTAATAATCTTTTTCATGTTATCAATATTTTTTCGTTTAATATCCAATTATTCTAATACAATTTATGTTCAAAATGTATTAATTATAATAATATGTTTTAAATTTCTTGATCAAGATTTGACTTTGTTCTCACTTAGGAATATTTTTTAAAATATTGATGTGTACAGTGGTTAAAATAAAGTACTTTAACCAATTCCTCTTTAGATGAATACTAATTTCGCGTAAGCTTTAGTCAGGGATGAGTGCACAGTTCACTATCATTACGATCATCCAGTAATGATCGTTGAATCATTGCCTAATCACTGCCAATTAGGATTGTTATTTTTATTATTATTAAGAACAAAATTAAGAAAAAGCTTGGTAAAGTGGCTACTCTGAAGAAATCCTAACGAATACCAAGTTTTAGAAAATCGCTGCTGATTTATACAGGAGACATCAAAGCTGGAAGCTTTGGAACTTGATTTAAGAATAAGAAGTAAGTAAGAACATAATTATCAGGTATATAATGATTTAAAGTGAATTGGTTTGTTATAGATATCTCGTAAAACTGGAATCTTCAAAAAATAAAATGTATCTCTAATGTTATGCATCTAATACCATATATCTCTGATGTAATAGCTCTCTCTTTCTCTTATAACTCTAATTGCATTAATTTGGATTACCTTGACATTGTAATTGCTGCATAGTTTAGTTTCACCCGGTTGTAAAGTCGTACAGTTAATTGCGACTTGTAATTAACATTGATTCTGTAGTATCAATGGGCAAGAGAGATTACTTAAATTTACCTAAAATGTGCAAATTCAACTTTTTCCACAACTCTTCTTTCATACAAGTTAATTAACTTCCTCCATCAAAGAATAATCGAACTAATAATTATAAGAAATTATAAGTAACCGTTATAAGAAATCCACCAGCTATTTGAACAACGCCATGTTCTCTTGCAGGAGATTATTTCGTATCAAGAAATTTTCACTTTGGCTTTTCAAAAATGTTATTACTGCTGTAGTTATGCTAATAAGATTATTTGCATCAGCTGTGTGATGTACAAAAATAAGCTTATATATTGATAAGTCGATCAATCAGTATCTGTACTACCTCAGAAATGAAAGACTAATAAACATCTCCCATTTAAATGTTTACGTTATGCTTAAATGAGACGTTATGTGTTATGTACTCAAGAAATTTGATATTAAGTTACTTATAGTAAAGTTGAGTGCAGGCCACTCCAGATTTCTTTTTTAAGTTTACAGTATTTGGAACAGCTTGAAAACACTGAAACATCTTCCAGTTTTTCTTCAAATGTCTTTCTCATCAGTAATAGTTTATTATAATTACAAAACTTGATAAATGCCTACTCGAACTGCAAATTATGCAATTAGGTGAAATAAAACTAGAAACTGCAAAAAGATCCAAATTGTTTGTCGTTAAGTTTAAATTGAATTTCTACGTTAAGTGAAGCATTTCGTAATGTCAATAATGTGTTTAATTCTGCTTTAATAAATTTAAGAAAATAATTAATTTTTTCATCATACTTTAGATTGCTCACCTCAGATTCACAGCTGTCGGCCTGGGCTGGTTGGATGCCTAATCTACCGTTGTTATATGATCGGGATTTATTTCTTAATTTTTATCAAGTTTTTTCTCTTCTGATATTGAAGGTATAGCTTTCAAAATTCCACCAGTCTCTGTTTTGAAGAAAATTCAAAATATTTAAAGAACGAGTTATAATTATAATATGGAGATAATGTTTTTTTTTATCTATTAATTTAATTATTAATTTTTTATTTATTAATGTTTTAATGTTATATTTTATATGGAGAGCAATTTGTTATTATAACAATCAATAGTACTCTCATAATTAGCGTACTCGTCTCTTAATAACTTTAAGGCATATTTGTACTCTGACGTGATGTCAACCCTGTTATCATAATTAATACCATCACAATCAATATAGGTTTTAAATAATTAATTTATATTAATTCAATGCTTTACATGGATTAAATTAACAATTATGTAGTAGAAAATTTGAATTTTTAGCAGCTTGTATTAATTATCAAATTCTATTAACCTAGTATTTATTTCTGTTAATAAAACAAATTTTTATTGTTAATACAAGCTCTAAATTGCATCCAAAAGCCAGGCCAAGCTTGTAAGAGTATATCACCATTAAATGTAATTATTTCAAGTTGATGTAACCTTACCTGAGATTTTTCAGATTATTATCGCTTATTTTACCTTCTACCGGTGTCAGCTGCTATTAATTTTAATTGATTCGAGACACTAACTGCCTTACCATTGTACCCAATTATTTTCTCACATTCAACTTCAAATTAATGCAATAAAACGGTTTAATTCAACTTCAGTCTTACTAATTTCTTCTGATTTCGATTAAGTTTTCCACTAGTTAATAATTTAGTAAGATGAGCACGATAAGGTGATCTTAATTGGTAATTCATTACAATTCTGGAACTTTTTCAACTTACTTTTGTCCGTCCTGGTTTTGGAAAAATAAATAAAATATAGTCATCGTTTACAGTCAAAAATCATATTCTTGATATATAAATATAAATATATATATACGTTTCACAGTAAATCACAGACACACAACAAAGAAACGAACACACTTACGGTCTCTAATTTTTTGTTGAACTGCCATCCAAAATTTACAATTTCGGTTCAACCGAAAATTAGAGACAGTAAGTGTGTTCATTTCTTTGTTGTGTGTCTGTGATTTACTGTGAAACGTTTGTTGTCCTTTTGGATCGTTTTCCTGTTTACAATATATATATATATATATATATATATATATATATATATATATATATATATATATATATATTATATATATATATATATTGTTAAAAGTAGCAGCAGCTTCTGCTCTCACGATTTTTGAGCTGGTGGCCTCGATCTTGCGGGCGATTCTTCTAACAATTAACAATAACAATTAACTTAACAATATTTGCATACAAGAAGATTTGCTGCCGATTTACACCAATATAAATATATATATATATATATATAATACAAAACTAAAATTTATCGGGACTCGGTCAGTTCTTCAGGTTCAAATTAAACTCTCATTGCCAACGTTTCGGTTTTTATTTAAAACCTTTTTCTTAGGCCTACAAAAACAGAGAATATATAAGAAATAATACAATCATTCAACAATCAAACATACATAAAAGTGCAATTAGTTACAATTAAGAAATTACAATAGAAATTTTGACTATAGGTTAGTGAGAAAACTTACAGAAATATAAATTTTGAAACAGAAAAACTAAATATTACATTACGAATTATTTTACAAAGAAAAAGAGTCTGTAGATTTTAACAACAACTGTAGTCTGAATGAACATGTGACACTGAATTGAAAAAAAAAAGAAAGATTTTTTAGCCAGATAGTGGACCCGAGGTTTCATTTTCTTCGCCGCATCTTTGACAAACTGCACTGTTTTCTAAGTCCATAATGCTTAAATATCTTCTTAGTCTGCAGTGACCGGTGAGAACTCCTATCAGATTCCTCAGCCTAGTTCTACTCAGTCCTAGAAGAGAATTCCTTCTTTTTAGACTAGGACCCAAAATAAAAAGCTTGGTTTGTCTGTTGCCCGGACAATTCGACTAACTCCTCTTAATCTAAGAGTAAGTTGAGTTAATCTCAACTCTTCTGATGACGTTTCAACCGAAAATTAGAGACAGTAAGTGTGTTTGTTCCTTTGCTTTGTGTCTGTGATTTACCGTGAAACGTATATATATATATATATATATATATATATATATTGAAAGATCTTAGTCTTGTTTTCCCATTTCATATTGTGGTTTGATCATTGCTTGTTATTTCACGTGTTTATGTGGATTCTTTATATATATATATATATATATGTATATATATAAACTAGAATTTTCAAAAGAACACATAAAAAAGAAATCACTGAACTCACTACTATATTTCGATGTCCTCGTCGTCAGGAAAATATATATATATATATATATATATATATATATATAAGTACAAATGGTCTAAGTACAACATAAAGAACTACCACATTAAAAAAAAAGGACTTTGGGTACCTCAAAACAAGTACATCCTTCAGAATCTTGTGATAAACTTTTTTCATGATTACTGTGCTTTACTTATTGTAGCGTACAATAACCTGTTAAAGGTTAAAGATAGCTGAAGTTGTAGGTTAAAGATAACCTGTGGCCGGTGGGAAATAATAAACAAGAGTCTCGGAGGAGACAGTGATAGTGTAGAGTACGAGAGGAAAACAGATTGCTTGGCGATTTT
Organism: Hermatobates lingyangjiaoensis; assembly: GCA_026182355.1. Lineage (NCBI taxonomy): Eukaryota > Metazoa > Arthropoda > Insecta > Hemiptera > Hermatobatidae > Hermatobates > Hermatobates lingyangjiaoensis. The sequence goes on from JAPFBL010001923.1 coordinate 149,992, forward strand.
GACCAGTTGGGAAGGATCAGTTGTAGTGTTAGTGTCTACATCTAGCGGAGCTCTTCGTAAGGAGAATAGCTCTTTCTGTTTAGTGAAGTCCATTGTTGCACCATTGAAGAGTTCATCAATTAGACCTTGAAGGTTTAAAGCAAAGGATTTATCGATCTGTTTTGAAGATGTCACCCCTTCTCTTAAGTGAACATTAATAGTATGTTAACTGTCCAGTAATATTTGTTAATGTTTGTTGTTTTTTTGTTAATTTTTTAAGAATGTAATAATCATTTGTCTTTGTATAAATTACAGCAACTGTAATTTAAACTGTACATTTTAAAATGCTATAGTAAATCTGTTTATTAATCTGAGCATTATTGCTCTTTTTATAAACAAAAATTTAAAACATCACGTTTTAAAATGAATAAATACAATTAAAGGACTAATTAAAAAATTAAAGAACTTCGGGGTTTACAATTGTGCACAGCTCCATATGTACTGCAGTAATATTGTTACAACCTTTGATAAGAGGATAGATGACAGGTCTGTTGAAAATGAGTTTTTGTGAACCTCAGCAAACGTACTTTGCGTCACATGATTAAGAAATGACCAATGTTTTCTTCCAGTCCGACACTCATGGGTTTAATAAAGCCACATACAGAGTTTAGAGTAATGAAGTGTGATTGTGGATAGTCGATAGAGTCATACAAACCACCACTCTAACCGAGGTATTTGTGACGTGTCCAGTAATATTTGTTAATGTTTGTTGTTGTTTTTGTTAATTGTTAACAAAAAAATATCAAAAAAACTGTGTGCCATGTTTCTACCCTCACTCATGAGATGAGTGAACCATTCGAGTGACTTTTCAGATCCCTGCTTGCCTAGAATCTGGTAACCTGGCCACCTGCAGCAAGAATAGTATCTAACTCTTTTGTTTCTAATCTAAATCCGTGAAGATGACCTGGATTTTCCTAAATACACCACAATCATTCACCTGCACTCCGCCCCTAGTGGGGCCATGCAGCTCTACCCATAGCTGTATTGGCTTTATATCCACAGATTCTTTGAACCAGGGGCTACAAAGGCCATTGACCTTAGCTGTAGCTGAGCAGGTTCAGTAGGACCATTGGTCCGGAGTTTGATCTGAAACTCTTAAAATAAGGCTGTACTACGGGCGGCGGGGGGCCATGGAGGGTTTTCTCTCCATCCCGCCTCTGAGGTCGGACTCGTAGTGGCTGTTGGTTCTTACCCAAGTTGGCTAGACCCTTATGGTAACTGTGTGAGAAGGAGTAACTTCTCGGGAGGATGCCTGCTTAGCATAGCGGGGAGCTAGAGTCCCAAACCCTTATCAGTGGGAACGGTCCTTTAACTCAGGTGATTGGACTGGACAACTGGTACTTCTTGCCTAGTAGAGATCTGGATTTGATACGATCTGAGAGTGGGGATGATTAATGCCACCCCTTTTGAACACATTTATGTTCCTTGAAGGCTCTCTAGCACATGCTAGCACAGACCAGGTGGCGTTTAGCGAACGAGAGATTTGTAATCTCTCTTTATGAGCCGTTCACTAAGGTACTAAAGACTCCTCACAATGACACCCTGATGGGTCCGATGAACTACCAGTAGCAAGTCCTGGTCCCGAGGTAACGGTCATTGCCCTCTTCGGAGGGGGACCACCGAATTCTTATGAATCCTCTGGTAGTCCTTAAACTGTGAGGCAGTGTAGGAAGCCTACCCAGTCAATCATTCACCTGCACAAAGTAGTCCAACTATAAGCCTAATCATAATTAGGTTAGGGGAAGTAGAAGTGTTAAAGAACATAATCAATCTTTTATAGCCTTCGTATAGTCCAGTGTCTGATGATGTCATTTCAGTTTCTTCATATTAGTTAACAAAAATAATAAAATCGTTTGTTGTTTCTGTTTATACAAATACTAAAAAAGTACTTAGTAAAAGCAGGATGAAAAGTATGTCCAATTAAATTATGTACAACTTCTAATAAATTATATTGTATATTTGCATTTCATGTTACAATTATTTAAAAGTTAATATTAACTTTTAAGACACTGAAATAAATATAGGAAAGACAAAAATAAATATATTGTTTCAAGAATGTAAATTGATAACAATGATTATGAAATTGAATTATGCCACATTTTTCATTTAGGAAGTAGTTGATCGAAAGGTATCTTCAAAGTAACTTGATTTACAAAATATTTCATAACCTGATCTACAAAGTCTTGGGAGTAGGGCATAAGAATATTGTAGATGGGCTTCGAGAAGCTATTGAAGAAGGCGTTAGCAATATCACCTAAAACAGTCATTAAAATAGTTATTAATCTTAGGTATGATTTCAAATGTCTCTCATCTCCAAAATATTATCCACTAATACCCTTCTGCATATTATTACATAGGATAATATTACAAAGCATACGTATGGGAAATGAAGTTTCCAAGGCTATAGGTGATTCATCGTGACCAATACTGTAGTAAAGTTATAGGAAAATGAATATTAGTCTTAAAAATTGGAAGTATTTTTAATACTACAAACAGTCTCTATACTAACATTCTTACTGTCAAAATGATAGTAACTGCTTTAATTTTCACCATTCTGTCAACTGGAAAAGGGAAATGTGTCTATTATGAGTTCTTTACTAGTGTATATTTAGTAAAACTTTGGAGTGGCCTACAGTCAACTTTATTATAAGCAAACATAATATCAAATTCGTTGACAATCAATTCGTTCTGGTTTTATTTTATTGTGGTTATATCCATTTGATCAGTTATAAGAACTTTAAAATCATTTATGTATAACAATCTGATGTGTTGTTATTATTAAACACTGTGTTGTTATGTGTTGTTATTATTATTATAAAACTGAGTTTTATCGGAATTGTTAGCCAAGCGGCCATACTTGTTTTATAGTAATTCTCATTGCCGCTTCTAAAATAAACTTTAAATTTTATGTTCTTGAATGAACTGAATAATTCTCCGTAGAGAAGAATCACTCACTTTTATTGGTTTTAGGTATAATTTCCCAAAAATCTTCAACCTCATAAACGAGATTTCGTCACAATGACACAGAATGAAGAAGTCTTTGAGAGCTACGATCTTACTTGTTGAAAAAGATAATCATTCTACGAACAATTTAGAGAACCTGCTTGATAAGCTCCAAAGTAGTACTATCATCAAGTATTTCTCTTTCTATAAGAACAAGGTCATCTTTAAACCCTTGCATATCGAAACCTTGATTATTTCAAATATCCATTTCGTCATCCACAACGAGATTGATATCATATCTTCCTGAAAACAGTGTTTAGAGCTCAAAATTTACTTGTTGTATAACTTATGCTAATTATTCTTGCTTTAGATTGTTGTAATTTAGTTAACAGTTCTTGGATTAAACTCATCTATATATTAGTTCTGATTCAATTCATTCGAAGGATTGATTCATTTCGAAGGAGTCTTATTAAAAGATCCTTTAATATCCAAGGACTAACCCAAAATCGTTAATTAAGCCTGAGAGATTTCGGTTTTGCTGACCAAAATTTTTTTTCACACCTCGATTGATTACAACAGTTTTGATAGGCAACAATCCATCACACGTTGGAAACCATCATAAAAAAAAAGTTTGATACGTTTACTTATACAATTTTCAGAACTTTATTCTTCTTAGATATGAACATATAAACTCATTAAAATATCTGCAACTTTATTTCACTAAACATTTAAATAACAATTCTGTTTCACTCGACTCTGATAAAAAATTTCTCAGTGAGTGTAAAATAATACATAAAGTATTTGTTATACTTGAAGAATGTATAAGAACATACTATTTTGAATGAAGGTTATTTTTCATTCAAAATTGAGTTTTTAGTTTTTACAGTTTTATTGCCATTTGCAGTGTTCATAACTAATTTGTTTGTAATATAAAACTAATTTTAGTTAAATTTCGCCCACAAAATTTCATTCTCTTATAGAAAAAAAATGTTTTAATAATAATTGTCCATATCACCCTTTTTCATCTTTGTAATTTCAAAAAACCATTTTCAGCTCGTCAACTTAAAAATGTCTACTTTTGGATCAAGATCAAATGAATAATAGGTTAACAATTTTATATTTTATTGGAAAACTGATCTCTCCAATTGTTAAAGATTAACTGCCATTCAGTTAATCCTGTTAGAAGTTTCATAACAATTCCAAAGTCTCAAACCTTTTAAGTTAATAGTTGAGTTAAGACATATTGCCCAAAAACAATAGGGCACACTACATTAATCCGTAAAATATGTAGAATGCCCTGTAACTGACGAACTTTTGACCTTAAAACATGTAAATCCTTTGAGGTCGCAACATCAAATTTTTCCACGGTTACTATAATTTACTTATAGTAAAGTAATAAAGTAAGCCAAGACATTTTATCAGGATTGTTTTGGTGTATTGACGTGAAGCAGGGAAAATTTACATACATGGAGCTAGTTAAATATGATTTCCTTAAATCACGACTACATAGTCCGGCTCTGCAGTTTGCAACCCTTTTCTAAAGACTGTTTATTGAGCTAGATAATAGGTTAGTAAATTATGATCTTAATTGCTTAAGCAGCATGATAACTCTTACATGAGTTACAATCAGATCCAAACCCGTATCAGATGATATTGTGTTTTAAACATTAAGTAATTAATTTAATTATTATTTGAGGGCGACTACAGCACTGCGTCTTAAAAAAAAACTATTGTACTTTACCCCTTCTGTACTAAAGTACCCCAGCAGTTAGCTTCAACGTCTCCAAGAGGCTTAGCACTTTTGCTGGGTCCACACTAAAAGTTTTTCAATAGTTTTGTTGAGTGTCCCGAAGCACCTACCTCTGTAGGTGCTGACAGTCAGCGAGCAAGTGCAACGGTGTTTCTTCCTCTTCTTTGCAGAATCCGCACAAAAGATCATTCATAATGTCCATTCAGACTCCCTACGTTTCGGGAGAAAGTGACTTCCTTTCTCCTTCTTCGGGACAGTCTTCTTGAGGTCCTTAGGTGCACTTGTGGGAAATTGGCTCCCACTAGTTAGCGCTTTTGGACCCTCTGCGCTTTCGGAGGGTGGTCTCCGAACCTTCTTCTTCTTAGTATCATACAGGGGGGATATAGGTGAAGCTCTATCAGTGGTACTTTGTCCGCTCCGTCAGAGCACCGCATGCCAGAGTAAGCCATTTACTCAAGGGGGTCACCTGGAACTCTTGAGGCTGCGTTCATAATAAAGTAACCACTGTACCTCCATCCTTCGGCAGGGATCGCATAACACCTTAGATTGGGGCTGGGATGAAAGGAGGGGATTTGAAAGGATGTGAATCGAAGGTGGTCAGGCCCAGCCCCTGATCACCTTCTTCTCCTGTTTCGTTTGTCCCTGCATATAGCAGGTTAACAGCGTAGCCTTGCAAAGGCCGAAAGTCGGAGTTGAGTGCTAGAGGAAACATTAATTAGGAAAAAAAAACTAAGTTTATCTTTAAAAAACTTGTCTGTTGATCATTTCAAGTATTGATTTTCTAATTAAAGTCACAATGTAAACTTTTGAAATTGTCGATTTCTTAAAAATCATCCTTTTCGTTAAGCATTTCTAAGGACTGACGTATAATTCAAGATCTTGGTATAAAGTTTCCCCCAAGTTGATATAAAGAATAACACACTTTATAAATATTACATAAATGTTTTAATCAAAGTATATATGCTTCAAAAAAACTGACGGATATCAGTATTTTTGAATTAAAACAACATTGCTTGCTAAAAGTGGTGTAACCAAGTACTACTCATGATGCCTTCTTCAGGACCTCTTTCGTATTATTCATACGTGCTTATACACTCTGTATAAACCATATGTGCTTTTCTTTCCCTTTCCCCACCCTGCAGTTAGTATTTCTAAACGACATGTTCTAACCTTGAGAGTTGGAAAATAAATATTAAAAGGTCTGTTTGTCGTGCTATTTTTTTATACTATGATTATTGCTTATAGTTTTAAGATTCTTTGTGATATATCAACTTATATTACAATAAGTGCTACATAAACTTAAATAACCGTACTGAACATACATAAAAAATGTTATTTACAGTATATATGTTATAAAAAATTATAAAAATACTTAAAAATAAATCTTCAGGAGAGAAATATGAATCGAATCCAAGTTATCTCCTGGAATTGGGGGTAAGTAAGTAATTATAATTCCTGATAGAAAAATAATTCCAGACTACTAAATAACGAGACTACAGGAGGTTATAAGCAAAGCTAATTTGTTAAATAATAAATATATGTGTTTAAAAATATGTTTAAATGAATATATATATATGTTTACTTTAAAAATATTGGTATAAATAGACAGCAGATCCTCTTTTAAACGGCATTCACGATCTTAAGACTGAGAGATTCGATCCTACGAACTAACCTCCTGCTAACAGGGTTCAACTGGAAAAGGAGTTGTTAATTTAACATGTCACTTGGCCAGCTCCTTTTCCAGTTGAACCCTGTTAGCAGGAGGTTAGTTCGTAGGATCGAATCTCTCAGTCTTAAGATCGTGAATGCCGAGACTGCGGTTAATTTTAATGATACCTGTTTAAAAATATTGCATATTTTACTATATTATAAATAAAAAAGTAAAAACTTACTTAATCCCTTATTGCCACTAATTATATTGTCGAAATGGACTTTAATGCCTCCGACTTTTGGAGCCGTCTCGAAGCGACGAATTTTCAAGAAGGTTTCGTCGTCTTGTTTAATCAGGTGACCCTTTAATACAGCTGTGCCTCTAATGTTCGCTATGTAACACATAAATAATTTATTAATATCTAACTTAATTACAAAATAATGATACAAACCTTTTTACTAATGTAATATTATTTACCATAAATACCAAAAATGATACAAACCTATCTGTTAGATGTAATATTTTACCTTATGATTTGAAGCACTTATGATTTGTTACAAAAAAGAACTTCAAAATATTGCAAGAACAATGGCAGATGTCTATTCAGATTTTTTTAATTAAGGTTTGTATAGTAGCATTGATAGTATTATTAATAAGGACTAAATTAATAAAAATTAAAGTAATAAAATAATAAAAATAAAAATAAAAAAATAGTAAAGTAGTAAAATTAAAACAATGAACTTTTAAAGTTTGTCCAAAGTGAGTGAAAGGACTGGTTGTTGCCAAGAAAGTAACAACTTTCCAAAATGCCTATTCTTTACTCAAACTTTAGTTATTTCGTTAGTTTAAAATTGTTTTTTTTTTTACAGGAAAAACTGCTACAGTAACTACTTTACTCAATTAAAGCTAAAGTACTTAAATTTTATGGAAACCAACACCAACTCAACATTCCTGAAGTTATAAAACATCTAAATATATACTTCGATTTAAACGTTTCTATAAGTTTGTAAATAATTACATAAGGTTTATAACTTACTAAAATTAGTTGTGTAATATCCATTTCCACCTATTGAAACAGTAACTATTAATCCTTGAGCTTTATAATAACCTTTCGACTTAGCCTCCGGCATTGAGTAGTCCACTTCAATGAGAATGTTCTCTGGGTTCTTCAGCTTTGTCCTGTTACAGAATCCCTCATATGAAATTATATGTTTGCAATCACTTTTATTCAAACTTAGTTAAAAACTTTATTTTATTTTCAAATATCTTTAAAATCTGGTAAATAAAAGCCTTATGGACAAAAAACTACACTTTATATATATATATATATATATAAATGTTTCACATAGTTCACATAGATCTCACAGTTGGGTTTTTACCCTGACGAAGACCGCTTGTTACGGTTGAAAGATCTTAGTCTTGTTTTCCCATTTCATATTGTGGTTTGATCATTGATATATATATATATATATTATATATATATATATATGATATAGATATTGTCATATATATATATGATCAAACTACATATGAAATGGGAAAACAAGACTATGATCTTTCAACCGTAACAAGCGGTCTTCGACAGAGTCAAAAACCCAACTCAATATATATATATATATATATATTTACTTTTTCGTTGGAAATACGATCCGAAACTGACAAATATAGTTCAATGTAAAAAAAAAGAAAGATAGAGAATCAAAATCGTATGCTTACAGTCTCTAATTTTCGGTTTAAACCGTGTGTGATTTTGAGTGTTTTCTTTTTGTTTGTTTTCTTTTTTTACATTGAACTATATATATATATATATATATATATATATATATATATATACACGAGTTTAAAATTCAAGAAGAGTAACATACAGAGTAAGGAAACACACTTACAAACTTAAATTTTCGGGTATTCCGTCTTCAGGAGAAAAGAGAAAAGGAGACCAAGCACGTTGTAGACGCAACGGCAAGTATATATATAAATAAACAAGGGTGAGGCGTAGTAGAGGTTTAAAAAAAAAGAAAGGACAGAGTATGAATGGTTCGCGGCGCGTGTCTCGCAATAGACTGCCGCCGCTTATCTTTATTTACAAGCCGTAAGGGAGGGGCGCTCCATGGTCTCTAACCCTTTGAGGGAGTTCCTTCCTCTAGTAGCTTTATATATATATATATATATATATATATATATACATCATGACATATATATATACATGACATCGGCCAGTGGACGCATTTACGTCTCCGTTCCTTCATTCTTTCTCCTTTTATTTTATTTTCTTTCTTTCTACTCTCCTGAAGACGGCAAGACGCCGAAATAATCGAAATTCGTGAGTGTTCGTCCTTTTTCTTGTGTTCTCTAGCTGTAACTTTAATTATATATATATATATATATATATATATATATATATATATCTACATGAGGAGTCTGGTTCTAATATCTGATTTTCACACCATGACGACAGCGGCTTCATCGCGCAGCAACCAGTCTCTACAAGTTCACAACAACATCCATTTAACACCAGCAATAGCCGTTCAAACACCAACAACCAACCCACCAACAAAAATACAACTAATGAGACCTCGCTGCATAGTGGGGCCAATGTCCAGTGCCAGTATTTGTATTTCCTAAGGGAGTGCGAGCCCTTATCCTTTCCTGGCAGGCCAGCAGCGGTTTCATCATGCTGTAACCAGTCTCAACAAGATAGCAGTTGCAGTCTTATGGCTTTTTTCAGGACCGGACCGGGAAAACTCGAAGTGGAGAAGTCGACATCGCACGGCAACTGTTCATTTTCTGAGGGAGTGCGAACCCTTATACTATTTGCTGTGTCGGCGGAGATGACTTCATGAAATTCAAAAAGTGGCTTTTTTTGTATAAAAAAATCTGAAGTAAACTACGCTCAGCTTTACTATAAATATAATTAATATCACGATATTCTACAATCAGTTCTGCTTTGGTTCTACATTCATGTGTCTATCATGTAGGGGCAATATCATACTCTGGTAAATAATTAAAAATTAATTGACAACGAATTTAATGATTTCTCTTGAATTATTGGAGGTAGATCCGGTTTAGAAATAACAAACTTGAAATCATTAATCTAGAACAAACAATCTGGTACATTATTGTTACTATTAAATTGTTATTTTCAGGCAATATATCCGATACATGACTTTTCCAGTTTATTCCTTCATCTAAAGAAAATCTAATGTATTCTCGTACCATTGAGAATTTTATTTAGTATTTTGTAATAATAAGGTCTTTAAGAAAGACCTGCTTTCTTTCTTCATGAGAAAGGCATTAGTGCTGTTTTACTGCTGAATATATATTCAGTTTTCTGTTTTCCCAATCTTTCACCATTTGGAGATATTGCAGCATAATGTAAATGCCGTATTATTAAGGATTCATCATGATAAAATAACAAGGTCATATTGTTGTGATCTTGCGTATCGTTGATTATATTGATTATCCAACAGGTTATTACAACAATAGTGGCGATAACAGTACTCCCTCAGTCCAGTCTTTAGTATTCAAAATTTCAGTTGTGCTAGATTCTATGCTTACATAAGTAATCCTTCGTTAGATTGTTTTAATCATTTCTATAGTTCTTAAATTTAAACCTCTAGGGCTATGTATTAGTTCTGATTCACTGGATTCTAAAACCAGGCTCCTTCAATATCCAAGGAACAGGCTAGAGTGAGTTCTTTGTGAGTGAGTCATTTGCCTTTCTGATTATGCAGTATGCTTCCTAAGTTATTGAACAATAGGTAAGGTAGAAATGTGTAGCTATAAATCTACCCAAAATGGTTGTTACATTTCTCAAGAAAAATGAAAGTAAGTGAGAGAAACTCTTTTATTAAAAATATTTATCTAAACCTCAAAGATACGGAAATACTCTTGAAGCCTCTCCAGACGAAAAACCAATTGTAACTTAATTTTACAAAAACATCAGTGTTTGGTATAAAAGGCTTCATGCCACAAGAGCTTTGTTCACTTCTAACTTTTTCTTACGTTTCATTCACTGTTTCATTCCCCTTTATTCCTCTATGTCCATGAATCTTATAATCGAGGTCACTTTGACGCCCTTGTACAATATCCTATAAGAGGCTCTGTAACTAGCAACATATAGGCCAAACCATGAATGTTCCGTTCTAGTAGATTAATTAATTAATTAAATAATTTATATGATAAATTTATATTGTTAATTATAATTAAATAATTATTAATCAATTAATAATTAAAAATTAATCTTTTTGTATATTTTATGTCACATAGAAGAATTTACATTTCATACAAACCACAGAAATCTGAAAAAAAATGTCTAAATAAAAAATATTTAAAAGAAAGACATTTAATAAAGTTTTCGTATTGAAGGTAATACAGGTGTTCATTGCTTCTGCTACCTTTTAACAGACCTATCCGTGTAGTTTAAGAAAGATAATATGGATTACTTTTTCATTTATCTTGTGTCAGTACACAAGCGATGCATGTTATATCATTGATTTTATCATACCAGTAATAGCAATTTCAAATTGCTAAAGTTTAGAGTTAAAACCCTAAGTTCTACTAAAGAATTTCTCACAGTAGAATCGTCTGTGGCATTACTCAATTCAACTGTTACAAGTCTTTAAAGTTTAATAATTCAACTAAAAAGATTCCAAGAGGATTGTCATATCTTTAATATTTCTAGCATAATATATTCAATGAAAGTATTTTAGATTGTTACCTTCATTCTCCTTGAGAAAGTTATAAGGACCATTTTAGCAGGATTTATATCTAAATCTTTTTTCTCTGCTCATCTTTCAATAATTTGAAGAGAATGGTGCATAAACCCAATGGTAATACGATCTATTATGGCCCTTCTTATAGTAACAATTTCATTTCCTGTAGCTTGAGTATAGTTTATCTTCCATAAAGGCCATTCTCGTTTGTACCTCTCTCAATGCAAATTAATCTACTTGATGAAGATATCAAAGTAGCGAATATTCATTAATTTTTCCAACCTGGAGATATATTCCTTTGCTTCAGTTATTCCAAAACACCCTTGTTTTTGTATACAATACAAACTTCTGCAATTTTTTGAAGATTTGGTATTAAGACCCCGTGTTCTACCAAAAAATCTCTTATGGCAGAATATTGCTTTTGTGCCCTTCACCAATGAATCTATAACATAACTTTTCCAGTTTGGTCATTCAACTAAAGCAGTAATTGTAATACACTTTTGATGGCTTGAGAGTACACGAAAAAAAAATAGTAATGGTAGATGTTAAAAATATTTTATTCTCCTTCCTTCTCGATCCAGTTTCAGAGTGGTAGGAAAATTGATTTTCACTCTCCATTTGCAAATAAAATATTGTTTGAAGTTATGATTTTATCGTTTAACATAAAAATGTATATTTGTAGTGCAATATTTATTATTTTCGGCCGCTAAACATTTTTTCAGCATTTATTATCTGAATGTATATTGTATTAGTCATACTTAGATACAGGTAGCGGAATGAATAGTGTCACACACACGCGTGGACTTCATCAATATGTCCCCAATTTCTGCTCACTACAGCAAAGTTATTATTTAATTCAATAATAGTCCAAGGATTATTTAATATTATTCTTAGTTGTCATTTGTATTAATATTTATCCACCAACTTGAAAAGGACCGTCTTATTATCACATAAATGAATATCCATACTGTCATAATAAAAGTAAGATAGGTTGGATATAAAATATAAATGCTAATAATTTGTAATGAAAGTCCTTAATAGTATTAAACACAATATTAAAATAACTTCTCCCACATCTGACATTAGGTTAGGTTAGGTTAGGTTGCAGTGGCAGTTCCACAAGGGAACACACGTAGGCCGTGCATTGGCCCTTTGTGATACCACACAATGAAGATTGATTCTACAGTGGGAGTCCTAAATTTTGCCTAACTCAAGTGTATTTAGAGTAGGGATCTTTAACGAGTACCTGACATCGTACAGGCTCGGGACCGACGGTTTAACGTCCTTCTCCGAGGGACGACGTGCTCAGATTTATTCACCTCCCGCGTGAATAAATCAAGGGCCAGTTGAGGATCGAACCCCGGTCCTATCAGTTCAGAGGCCAGCACGTAACCACTGAGCTAGCCTGACCCCTCGGCAAACTGAAACCTCGTATTGTTACTATAGTTTAAAAAAAAAAAAAATAAAACTTTACCTCACTTCATTAATTGTTATTTTGCCGAGACCCGAATTGAAGGCATCCTTTATTTTACCGGTAAAATTATATCCGAATATATCATAATGTAGAGAAACTTCAGGGACATGCAGTGGATCAATTGTTAGTAATTGGATTTCAGGAATACCATCTGAAAATAAAAATATACTGTCATTTAAAATAAATAATTTGTGTTCAATATTGTTTTTCTTAAAACTATATTTAATTAATTATATAAGTCTAATTGCAATACATACTAGTTACCCTATTTTGTTTAGCAAGGTTGCAGAAAAACAGTATATTCGTCCTTGAATATCACTTTGATACGGTTGAAGCAGACCAATGTAAAAATTATATATTTTGTTTGCAACATTGCAACCGCTAAATAATTATTAAAATATTTGACTCTTACACAAGCTGTAGTAAAATATCTGGAGTAGTCTACACTCAACTTTGCTATGAAAAAATATGTTTTCTAATTTGTTGAGAATTATATTTAGTTTTGCGTTTATTTTAATATGACTATTATATACATGTATGTATTACCACACTCTGTGGTAAAAGAATTATAAACTTCATGGATAATCAATTAATGAGTTATTTTTAGTGTAATATTTTTGCTTCCAGTATTTAAAGTTCATTAAATTTGTATCATGTAACATACTTATATTATACTTATATTAATATGTAAATTCATATTAAGGTAATATTTAATGCGAAATGTATGTCTTCTAAAATATCTCCAGAAGACAACAAGAATTATTGCGCGTTTTGGTATACATGTTCAAGAACCGTACCGAAAAATAAACCGTACTCAAAAGAACCAATATTTACCCAAAAACTTAGGGTGTTTGGCCTCACGAAAACCTATATACTTGTCAAATATTATTAAGATTTGTCAAACGGTTGCTTGAGGAATGCAATTTAGAAAATTATGATAGACACCGACAGGTCTCCAACAGTAAACTAAAATGAATTTAGTGGACCTCAAAACGATGTTTCCAGATAAAATTTCAACACATTTTTTTTTTATAAATACCTTATAGAGCCATAAATAAGGAAGCATGTGAATATTAAGAAGCTAAAAACCAACTATTAATGTATTGTTTAAAAAAATAGTACTTATATCATTGTTATAGATGATATCATACTTATAAAATAGTCATATTGAAAACTTATAACCATTTACAAATTTAAAAAATTATGCAATTACATAATTAAATCGGTTCGAAACAGTAAATTCCTATGTATTAATGTGCCAGCCAAAGAACGTGCAGCATAAGGAATAGAACAGCTGAAATTTATATTTTGGTATAAGTTAGGTCAGGTTGCAGCGGATGTCTGACAAGATAACACATGTAGGTTGCTGATTGACTCTTTGTGGTAACACTCAATGAATATTCTATATTGAGGGCCCTAAAGTTTGCCTAACTCAAAAGTATTTAGTGTCGGGATCTTCAATGAGGACTTGGCATCGTATAGGAACGGAACCGACGGCTTAATGTCCTCTCCGAGGTATGGGGCACCCCGATTTTTTTTTCGTTACCGAGCCGGAGTGAGTATCGAACCCTGGATGAAGAGGCTTACGTCCAGAGGCGAGAACGTATGCCTCCACTTACGTCCTTCGATCTACTGGGCCACCCGGGTCACTATTCCGGGGTAGTATTCACCATAATAAGTTAAAATATTATGTATTTTTGATAGCAAATTAATTTATCTTAAGAATTTCACGAATTATTTTTAGAACAATATAAATCTTAATAAATTTCTTTACTTGGATTATATAACAAAAAATTAATTAATCTATTAATTTCTAAGTAATGCATTACAAATCCGAAATGTAGAGCAGGTGGTCTTGCTTATTTCAAGTAGTACTTCCCATTTTTAGGATTGTATCAGCCTTCCAAGGCACCAAAACTTTTCAGTTTTTTTCATAGTGTACCAATCATAGCTAAATGCTAGATCAAAAGTTTTATTGCTCTGGTGTTTGTAGTTCAGAGTAAAAAAAATATTTTTTGAATTAACTAAATTTACTGTAATACTACTTTTCAAAAAATGGTACCGCTCATCAGCCTATGGTATAAGGAGTTGTTTTTTTTCTGTTGAACTTTATTATGATCTATCAACTAGTCTAATCAGAATCATGTTTATAAGTTTTCACAATCAACTAAAAGTAATTTTTTTTATGTTTTTGGACTTAACTAACATCTCTGTCATCAGAAAATTCTGATTTTTTCTTTCGGTTATTGCCAACATTAGTTTCATAACACATCAAAACTCCTACAACTTTGGGTGAAAAAAATGGTACCCATAAAAATATAAAGTGGTGTCTCAAGGAAACAATATTGCCCAAAAACCATACTGCTCATCCACACTATAAGGATACTTTTTTTTTTGTATAATATCAATGGGATCCATCAAACAGTTTTGAATAATACACTTTACTTATAGTAAATGGAAGAAAAGTAAAACAGATTCATTGTAGTCGTAAATATGAGAAAGAAAATTTTCCAAACTTCCATGGATTTGCGATGGTTAACACTTTGTTAGATCCTAAGCCGAGAACAAATTTAGAGAAAATTACGTACGTACCTTATTATCTGGAATCAGTCAATTTATATCAGCTGAATATAAATTGTTAATAATGTTTGATTACAGACCATATCTGTTGAATTTTGAGTGGTAGACGTCACAAAACCACACCGTTTTAACAAATTCAGGTTTTTAAATTAACATAGCAAACGCATATTAAAAGCAAACGTCAAGTGTGAAGACAACAGGTTGAGTTGACAATAATACCGTAGTACACAGTATTATAAACATTAACAGCAGTGCGACAAAAAGACTAGTTAGCCGGACAAAAATAACCGTAGTCCTTCAACAATACCAAGTCCAAATGCACTTTAATGAAAAAGCATTAACATACAGTGATATTCTTTTCATAAATAATAATGAAAATGTTTGTAAAACATTGCTTTATTGATTCTGATCCACTCTGCTACCCTTTTTAACCCAAATTTTTCAATTTAACTCTAATTTTGTAATATTAGTTAGATTTCAGTTTATGATCTTCATAACTTTGCTCTGATATGTTTATGTTTGAAGTTATGGTAGCCACGAATAGTCTCTACTTCATCTTAGTGTCATGAAAAGAAGTAATTCATCGGTAACAGATGGTAAACCAGTCATAGACATCAGATCATAAAAAGTAGTTTTGCCAAATGTATTAAATGGTTTTCGTGAAATATTTGGCTCTTCCCAAAAAGATTGCTTTCACAAAGATAACTGTAGTTTTGAAGTATTGTGTCAGTGTACAGTTATGAATTAATAAAATGTCTAACGTAGTTCTAAATTAGCTGTTTTACGTTTTTTTATTCGTATTCTTCACTTGTTAAAACATAATTGAACAGCTATAGGTATACCTCACCTAGCGTCATTATTTGGGACCAGGAGAGGCGACTGAAGTCGAATCAGATAGTCTTAGGCTAAACCGAAAATAACCTTTCTTAGGTCTGTGCAATTTTTAATAATATAAGGCTAATAAGAATTTATTGTAAGGTTACAAACAAATAAATATTACTTTTAATACTGCATATGTCGAAAAAAAAAAGGTTATGATAGCCTACAATTTTATGTTTATCATATATTGCAAATGCTTTGTTTATGAAAGTGGTTTGCCATGACATAAAATAAAATCCTTTTATATATATAAAGATTTCACATAAACACGTGAAATAATCAATGATCAAACCACAATATGAAATGGGAAAACAAGACTAAGATCTTTCAACCGTAACAAGCGGTCTTCGTTAACCAGTTGGGTTTTTGACTCTGACGAAGACCGCTTGCTACGGTTGAAAGATCTTAGTCTTGTTTTTCCATTTCATATTGTGGTTTGGTCATTGATATATATATATATATTTAATTTATTTTTTAAACTGACATATAATCGAGATTGACTTAACTCGAAACGACGTGGGCTGAGGTATAACTTACCAGATTTGGGATATACATGTTTTTTTTTGAGAAGGTCATATGAGAATATGTATAAAAGTAGATTCGTGTACAACATTACTGGCTAGCAACAAAAAAAGAACAACATATATGCAAATCAATAGTTAAGATTCATAAGTTATTATAACCATTATTAATAATTTACATATACATAAATTTTGAATCATTAGTACATTTATGCATAACTAAAATCAATATATTGATATATAAAATATTTACTTAGAGCTATTTTCCTCATGGTTGTCTGCAAAGACTTTTTAAGACAATCATTAAATTTTGGGTCACTTCTCTTGCAAACTTTGGAAAAAGTGGCTAAAAAAAAACATAATATTATCAGAAAGTAATTATCATAAATATAATATACTTTACACAAATTTCAAATACATTAGTATTACTTTGATAGTTTTATCCAATATTACTTGTTACTTCTTCAGTTGTTGTTATCTCTATATATATATATAAAAATGAATGTATGTCTGCTTGTTTGTACTCGATAGATTCAAAAACCATACATCCTATCGCCGTGAAAATTTAGGAAATTATTAGGTATATCCCCGGGAAGGTTTATGTAAAGTTTTTTAAAAATTAGAGTTGTGGTTCTGGTAATATCCCAAAAATATTATAATAGATAAGGTTTGCTGTATAACCAGTTTGTTTACATTTTGACTTTAATTGGTAATAGAGGCCGCATGTAGGTTATTCTTTATGATAATATTTTCACATGCTTTGTTCAATTAGAAACAACCAGGTACCAGAAATTTTAGTATTGTTTTCAGATTGATATTAAAGACAATTATTGTAATTTTATATGGGTTTCTTATTAACTTTAACAAAGCTTTAGCTATTATCAATAGTTTACAATTAACTTTTCATATCTAATTAAAGAAAGTTATGCGTTAAATAATAACTTATTAACTTTAAGTATGCATGATAATATTACGAATAATAATGATAGTATTTGAACCATTAATTCTAATCATAAAAGAATAGTTAAAGTATTGTTTAAGTTAATGGTTGTAAGGCTTCTTTATTTATTCCTGATTGATTAATTCGTTTTTTTTAAATATTTAATTATTACTAATTAGTATCCGGCCCTACTCCATATAAGCAAAATGATAAATTATTATATATATCGATGATATTTAACTAGAAGACGTTTCTTTTCTTTATGTATTGTTCGGCAAAAAATATTCTTTTTATTATTTGTTTAATCTAATCTATCAACTACCAATTGTATTAGACAAAGTGTGCAATTTATAATCAGTGTTAGATTATATCTTTTTTGCGTAATCTATAATTTTAATTCTGTATTAATTTCGTTTATCTCAAAAAAGTTAAGTGTAATGGAATTATAGAAATTTTAAATTGTTTTCGTTATATGTAATTTATTATTAGAGTTGAAATTAAATTGTTTCCCGGGTAAAGCCGGGTAGGTCAGCTAGTAAATAATAAAAAAAATGGAAAACGAATTTTTTTCAATTTTTCTTCCATCAAATTTTTCTAAAAACCATATTTTTCATAAGTTTTAACACATACATGAAATATTAATCTATATTGGGCAACAAGAAACATTAGATATTTACTTAATTTTATTATTTGATTTATTATTATTTATTATTTAATTTATTCTATGCTTTTTAACATCGTTCCTAAGCAATTGTGATCAGTTATCATTCTCATCACACACTTATAGCAATGAAACGTCACATTTATGACTAACATTTTATTTAAATTATTAAACTTTTTGTCATTTTGTTAATAACATTATCTAACTGTTATCTACTATATAAATTGTGATGATGCATATGTTTTTCCTTGTTTTCTCCGTTTCCAAAGAAAAGTCACATACAAGATTATTGGACTAACATGAAAATACTTGCTGACTCCGTTTTTTATTATCATGGAATAGTCTCCACTTTGTTGAAGACTATTCATGGATAATACAAAAACGAACTAAGCTAAGTAAAAATTACTTCAAAATGTAAACTCAATTACTAAACATTAGTTTATCCAAGTCATAACTATTTCTAGTTAGTAATTAGATAATTACAGTTGTTCACTCCCTTGTTGTGATGACTACAGATTTTTAACTGGTCGTAAATAGCTGGTTTTAACATATTCATAGTAACATATATTGGTTGATATCTAATCATAAATAAATAGGCGAAGCCATCATGATAGTTATATCTGCAATGCATATCCATTGGGATACATATTCTAATCATCACCTAATCAAGTAAAATAAGTTTAATCATATACCTCAAAGGCCTGCCTTTTCATGTAATCCTCTAATGCTAGTAAAGGGAAAATTGGGAGTAAGAAGAGCCTGTATATATGTATGGAAGTTACAGAAAATAACATAATATGCGTGCCAAGGAACTTTACACAAATATGACTTTCCTTTGAAGGATAATAATTAAAATATGGAAAATTTATTTATATTTATAACAAAAATGAATCATGTACTCTCAGGTAAGAGGCATATGTATTTGTACCTAGGCCATGGAGGAAAAAAGTTGATATATTACCAAGCAAATAAGTTTACTTTTTATATACTTTGTATTTTACCCACAAATTTAAAAGTTATGTATTATTTTATACAATCATGAATGAATCATCATTTTCTGAATGCAATTTTTAATTTGTGTCAATAGGAAATTATGCATAAATTGGTATAACGTTTAGTTAACGATATTGCGAATGAGGTAGTTACCTATTTACTTATCTCTGCTAAATAGTGAAAATGTACAATATATTTTATGTTGCTAATAGCATATAATATGTGAATACGGTAGATGGGACCTTAATTTCTCCTTAACACAGGGGTGTCGAATTAAAATGACTTTGACTATGTTATTGTTATACGATTTGATAAAAGTAAACTAAGTTAAATTTCATCATTAATGGTAAACAGCATTAAAAAGAGTATACTTAATGATAAAATAAATTAACATGGAAATTATTAATACAAAATGATATAATCTTTTTCATAGTTTTGGTTCTGTGGAAAATACAATCATTACAGACGATCAAGTTTATCTGTACACACTACAGGCGGGATCGGATTTATCTGATAATCAAAATCTAGTTGACGTAAGCTCAACTAGTTATTAAGTCTCTAAATTTATAGAAATTTTAATATCTAATATAAGGGAGGGGTATGGAAAGCAGAAGAAAAGGTGAAATGCCTCTTGTGCTCTCTAAACAAAGAAATACAATTTGAATATAATAAAATATTAATTCTTACTCACTAGTGCTTTATATATTTTCTGCACGATCTATCTTCCTTGAATTTGTTTGGCTTGTAAGAAGACGGGCATTCACCTGAACGGCCAACTTTCAGTTGAATCAGTTATTTTAAACCTGTTATGTGTGTTCCCGTACTGTGAAGCCTGTGTTCTACAAAAAAACCGGTACACCAACAAAAAAATATCTAGATTAGCCGCCAGCAGACTTCACTGTAAGTAACCTATTATTAAACTCATGGAAAATCGATTTATCTATTTCATTGATCCTAATGTGGTATCACCATTTTAGCAGTAATGATGGGGATGTAATGAATATTATTTATGACAAAATAATATCTAAAATTAATTCAAAATGTAAACTCAATTGTCTTAAGTCCATCACGAACATAGGCCTTATAGAGTAGATGTGTTGTATAGTATGAGAGGAATTATGCATGTTGGGAAAGTCACTTTTTTTGCCAAAAACCTCTGTGGCTAGAAAAGAAAAAAAAACGAAAAATGACCTCAGATTTTTAAAGCAGCTGGAAATATTTTTTCCAGTAAAACCTAAAAATTTTGACTTATAATTCAATCTGAAAGCTTGTGAGAGCCATACAAGCAATTCCGTTTGACGGATCGAAATGAAACTATACTTAAAAATAAAATTTTATGTGGAGGATGGGTAGAAATATTTTTCTCATAATTACATTTAGCAAATGTCTATTTTGCTGTTTTGAGAAAATGTTTTTTTGACGCTAAACGGCTGATTAAGAAACCATGAAATTTTACTAAAACATTAAGGAAAAAATTAGCAGTTCAAAAAAAAAGTTCGAGAAATTTCCATTACAACAAGGATTATTAAAGCTATAAAAACTGAATGTTTATTCTGGATTAATGATTTCCTTGCTATACTTGTCTATTTGTTTAAATTTATTTACATTGTTTACATTGACTTTTTTGAGTGAATCCACTGAAATTAGATTGAGTTTAATAGTTTAATGAACAATTTTTAAGCAATTTAATAACTTAATATGAGATGTAAAAAATATAATTCTTACATGTAAAAAAATCAACGTCAATAGAACACATCATTTTTGATGTCCTCTGTGGTATGATGGATTTGTCCCAGAATATGCTCTAATCAATCTATATATTGCACCCTTGAACCAGACTTAATATCAGATGTAATTTCTTGTGTGTTTATGAATCATATTACCTTTGGGTAATATTGATTTGTGAGGAATGGACTCTTTCTTCAAGAGAGGCTTTTATATATTTTTGACAATTATACAGTTTCTTCACTATTCTAGACTAATAGTCAATATCTATTTTTTTAAAAATTTTAAGCTGCCAGCTATAAAAGTTTTGAATTATACTGAAAAGCCTGCTATGAATTTGATTTGAGTATGAAACTGGCTAATTACTATTATATTTTTTTTCCTTATACGTTTACAGTATCCTTATAACAAAATACATACAGCACGCAGGAAAAAGATAACACTCACACAGAGTAAATTGGATATTATGATTTTCACCAATATTGGGGAAAATGTTAGAACTAATCCTCAAACGAATTCTTCCTATTTTATACCATCAGAATATAATTCTCAACCACCAGTTCGGTTTCCGGTACAATCACTCAACCGTACAGCAGTGCCATCAGGTAGTCGATAAAATTTCCTCTGCTTTCGAGCGAGGACAGTAGTTTTCAGGTGCATTCCTTGACGTTTCGCAGGCTTTTGACCGGGTTTGGCATCCAAGTTTACAATGCCAACTAAAAGACATATTACCCTCAGCATATTACCTATTCCTTCGCATTTATTTGACTGATAGGTATTTTTGGGTTAGCGAAGGCGCTGCTCTTTCCCCCTACTTCCCTATAAAAGCTGGTGTGCCCCAGGGGAGCGTTCTAGCTCCCACTCTGTACCAAATATACACAGCTGACATCCCAACTCATACTCAAACAACTATTTTCACCTGTGCAGATGACACAGCAATTCTATCATGTGATTCAGATATTTTACGTACCACTCAGTTCTTCTAACAACATCTACTGAATCTAGAATCTGGGTGTCAAAAGAAAAAAATCAAATTTACCACGGAGAAATCGATCCATATTACCTTTACACTAAGAAGACAAGCTTGCCCTCTAGTCTATATTAACAACTTTTCTCTCCCAATTGCTAACGTAGTGCGATAACTGGGGATGTCCATTGACAAACGACTGACGTGGAATCCACATACAAGACTGAGGCGACAAGACTTAATGACACGATTTAAGATGCTATCTAGACTTCTCGACAAATTTCATGAATCTTTACCCTCCAACCTAAACCCAACAAAAAAATGTTGGCCCCGAGATTTCCTGAGCAATACTAACTGACTTCAAGTGATCAGAATAATGTATATGGAGTACCACTAATGGGTGGTTTCTCCACTCCTTTATTTCATTTTGTTATTTATCACTTATCAATATTACTTGTTACCTGTTGGGTAGTTGTAATAAAAAAAAATTATCATTTTTGACAAAGAGAAATAAAATTGTTTTAAAAAAATGAGGATGCTATAAAATTCCCGATATAATAATTTTATAAAAGACCAACAATTTAAAACATAATTCAAAATTTAAAAATAATAAATGTAATTATCCTACAACTTAAATTAAAAATTATCTTAAAGCGACATTTTTTCTTATATGTTTTTGACATTTTTCTAACATTGTGTACACGAAATAGGAATATATTCAAGTTCTAAATGGGAAACTTTGTATTAAGTCTTCATTGTAGATGGAGGTGAGATAATCTATGTAAAAGATCCACTGATTATTGAAACAAAAGCCATGTTCTCAGGAAAGAGAACATCCTTTCTTACATAGCCTTTCTTACAGGAAAGAGATTATTTCGTAACAGAATATTTACACTTTTGCTTTTCTAAAATGTTTTTGCTTCTAATCATACTAATGATATTATATATATCAGTGGAGTGATATACAAAAATAAGCATATATATTTCTAAGTGGATCAGCTACTTTCCGCACTACCTTCAGGAATAAAAGGCTAATTAACATTTCCCTTTTAGACATTCATATTATGCCTAAATAGGCATTATATACCCAAGAAGTTTGATATTACATTTACTTATAGTAAGTGAGTGTAAGCCACTCCAGATTTTTTGATAATTCTTCCATAGATGGTTTCTTATTTTGTAAAATAAAGAGAAAATTAATCAACTTTGATATGTCCCTATATGTTTATTAATTTTTAATCCTGGAGGTTGCATGCATAGTGTCTGATGCACTTGTGTGGAAGGAAATCATTTGTGTGGAGACTTTTGTTGGTTTATCCATTTTGCCTCAGAATATCCCTATTTAGTCTGAAAAATGTCAGAAACATGTAAGAAAAAATGTCAGTGTCATCGAATCAATGAAGAATAAGCTTAAAATTAGTATCTGATTTGTGATAAAAACGAAAGAGTCCATTTTTCTTACTTCAACATTACCCAAAGATTAAATGATCCATAAACACGAAAAAATCTACATCTAATAATAACTTTTGTTCAAGAGTGCAACCCACTGATTGATTAGAGCATTTTTTTAGACAAATCCATCAACCAGGGAGAGCTTCAGAAAATATATGTTAGATTGAGGTTGATTTTGTAGATGTAGGGATTTTATTCCTCTTACATCGCATATTAAGTCATTAAATCATTTCAAAATTTTTCCATGAAACCTCTAAACATAATTTTATTTCAGTGAATTCAGATAGGAATTTCGAAGTCATTATAAACAATGCAAATAAATGTAAACAAATTCGACAAGTATAGCAGGTGATCCATTATTCCAGGATAAATATTCAGTTTTTATAGATTCATTGCTCTTTGCAGTAATTGAAATTTCACGAGTTTTTTTTATATATAGCTAATTTTTTGTTAAAGTTTTGGACAAACTTTCACTGTTCTTTTACATTTACTGAAAACATAAAGTTAACCTTAACACCATTTGGTTCATGCAATTTTGAAATAAATTACTTCAACTTAATCCCCACATAATTTTATATTTTTAGGTATTATTTCATTTTGATCCGTCAAACGATATGGCTTCTAACGTCCTTAAAAGCTTTCAGATTGAATAATAAGTCAAACATTTTACATTGGACTGAAAAAAAGTATTTCATGTTCTTTTAAAAATTTGAGGATTTTTTCATTTATTGCTTTTATACCTTCAAGGATAATAGCCAAATTTGAAGACTCTGGAATTAGTAGTTTATGAGAAAAAAATTTTGTCTAAAAACACATATTGGTCAAAAAAGTAACTTTCCCATCATTCATAATTGCTCTCAAACAATAAGGGTCATCTTAACCATGAAGCCCATTTTGTTGTTAAATATCAATTTGATCTATTATAGATTCTGGACCGTATCGTGTACACAAGCTTTTGGATACCTAACCACCACCCACCTACCAACCCAGACACACACACACATACACACACAGGCAGATCATAGAAAAAACTTCATAAAACGACTTTGAGGACCTCAAAACATGTAATTGCTTCAAAAACTCGAGATCAAATTTGCCAACGTCCAAACCATAATAAGAAAAGAAAAAAAAGACCAAGATCTTTCAACCGTCACAGTCGGTCTTTCTCAGGGTCAAACTCCTGAAGACCGCTTGCTATGGTTGAAAGATCGTAGTCTTTTTTCTCATTTCTTAGTGTGGTTTGGACGTTGATTGTTCTTTCACGTGTTTATTGTGAAATATTGTGATATATATAAATATATATATATATATATATATATAAATATTGATAAAAGTATCGACCGTGGAATAGAAACAAAACTATAGTTTATCAGGACTCGGTCAGTTCTTCAGGTTCAAATTAAACTCTCATTGCCAACGTTTCGCTCTTTTTTTAAAATATTTTTCATAGGCAGAAGTATAAATTTTGAAACAGAAAAACTTCTTTGTAAAATAATTTGTAATGTAATACTTAGTTTTTCTGTTTCAAAATTTATACTTCTGCCTATGAAAAAGGTTTTAAATAAAGACCGAAACGTTGGCAATGAGAGTTTAATTTGAACCTGAAGAACTGACGGAGTCCCGATATACTATAGTTTTGTATATATATGATCAAACCACAATAAGAAAATGGGAAAACAAGACTAAGATCTTTCAACCGTAACAAGTGGTCTTCGTCAGAGTCAAAAACCCAACTGATAATATATCTGATATATATATATATATATATATATATATATATTGTGTGTGTGTGTGTCATGCGTTAGTGCGTGTATGTGTGTTTTAGTCATTAAAGTACTTAAGGACAACATAAATGTACCATAACGAAATTGGTAAGTAAAAAAATAATAAATCATGCCAGCCACTCACGCACAATAACACCGTCCTTAAGGACAGCTCCTTGGGAGAGAGTAAAGAGGGTGAGAAGAGTAGATAGCACTACTTTCATTTTGTAACTAACTATGCCTTGACCATCGAGTATCGCCCTAATATAACTGTCACCTCCCCCACATGAGCCACCTCCCCCGCTCTTGTCCCACTTTGAAAACAAAATAAAATACAGAACCAGTCATTGGTTAGTTTGTTATCTCAACATATAATTAAATATTTTTTTTTAACCTATTATAAACTTGTTCTCTCCAAAATTTAATAAATGCAAAATGACAGTATTCATTGTTAATAAACCTCGTGTTTTCATTGCTATTTATTAATATTTTCTCACTAGTGTATCCCGTAACCATTTTTTGTATTTTCTCACTAAATACAACTACTATTTTTACACCTTTAAAACGCTTAAAAAATTCCACTAATATTTTTCAGAAAAATAAAAAAATACTCATCCTATTTTCAAGAGGTTGTGCTTTTTCAATTGTTAAGCATTATTCTAAATATAATATTTATGTTACCTCTCTGTTTTAACTTCATTTAATTAAAAACAATATCAATTAAACACATTACTGATCATTTGAAGGAGTAAAACAAAATAAATGTTACATTTGTCTCTAATAATTAAGCCACATATATCTGATTATAGTTAGATACACGTTCAGTATGTAGATAGAGTGATCCCATTAATATAAAAAATTGTCATTGCTGTCCAAAACAACAAGCTCAGTAATTGTCTTTTGATGTTTTCTCGATGAAGGGTGAGTGTGAATTGGAGGATGGGTGTGTTCAAAAATTTGGGATCACATTATAGGCTACACTATTTGATGAATCAAATTAAATTTTACCAAAAAATGTTTCCTACAGGGTCCACGTACTGTAACGTTTTTTTGGGCAATATTTCATCGTAGAAAAGTCCACTTTTTTAGTTAAAATATATTTTTAGATACATTTTTTTCTCCTAATCTACTATACTAACACAAGAAGTGAAAGTTTGGGTTGATTATGAAAACTGAAAAAAATGTGAACATTTTGACTTATGATTGATTGTAGACATGATATTGTTAAACTGAATGAAGAATCATAATGAAATTATACCAAAAAAAAAGTCCCTTATATCAGAATGAGTTCAATGCTTTTTTGTTGAAATTATATGGAGGAAAAGGAAAATTCTTGTAATTTGTTTTTCAGAAAACACTTCTTTTAAGCTAAACGGTTAACTATAGAAAATCAATTTTATGAACAAAATCATATTTAAATCTGATTACTATAAAGTTATAAAAACTAAATACTTAAATTGAGATAATGATAACATGCTCTACTTGTTTGATTTGTTTAGATTGACTTAGAAATTTTTTTTCTCAATTGAGTAGAACAGAATTGTAATTTAAAGGTTTAATAAAAGAAGTCCGATGATCTTATTTAGAGTTAATATGATATGTAAAATAAGAAAGTTTTTAATAATTATCTTTAAGGTTTGTGGTGTGTGAAAAGAAGAACCGCATTGTTTTTAAAGAATATTGAAACCTGAGAAAGGTACCTTTTTGTTCTTTATTAGGTTAGGTTAGGTTGCAGTGGCAGTCCCACAAGGGAATACACGTAGGCCGAGCATTGGCCCTTTGTGATATGTACCACACAATGAAGATTGATTCTAGAGTGGGAGTCCTAAATTTTGCCTAACTCAAGTGTATTTAGAGTAGGGATCTTTAACGAGTACCTGACATTGTACAGGCTCGGAACCGACGGTTTAACATCCTTCTCCGAGGGACGATGTGCACAGATTTATTCACCTCTTGCATAAATAAATCGAGGGACAAGTGGGGATCGAACCCCGGTCCTATCAGTTCAGAGGCGAGTACGTTAACCACTGAGCTAGCCTGGCCCCCTTGGTCTTTATTACAAAACTTAATAAGCAATTACTTACTACTTTACTTAATTTAATTACTACTTTATTACTTAACTTAAATTAGCAATCTAATTTGAGCCACTTCTCAGATCATTCAAGAATCATAAAATTTTGTACTTGATATTTTCTTACTATAAATATTTCATGAACTTACAATATTAGGAGAATATTATTGCACTAAAATGACAACTCTTAAGTTCTATCTTAGTAACATGTCTTGTTTTTGTTAAATAAACATCTTCATCGCAGCAAACATACTTATCAGAACGAAAATCAACAAAATTGGGTCCAAAAATTTTGATTATAACGAACATGAATTCTTACTGAATCATTCTGGGTTCCTTATTGAATATTAAAGGAGCTTTTGACCTCACTCCTTCGAATATATTGCATCAGAACTAATATATAAATTCAATATATATAGTGAATGACTATAGAATAAAAAGAATGCAAGAATTATAGAACGAATCACAACAATGTAATGCAAGAATAATTAATGTAAGCATCCGCTGAAGACTCTTTTCAATCAGATTGCCATCATTAGTTGTGGATGATCTAATAGATACTTAAAAAAATCAAGGTTACAAACCGAAGAATGTGAGAAAAAACTTTGATATTACAAGGAAAATACTACTTGATGATATTATATTTGAGTTAATGCAAATTTATTTCCAAAATTACTTCCAAATTATATCTAAAAATTATTTCCAAATTACTCAAAATGGGTAAAAGTCTGGAGATAAACGCAGCTAAAAAGGTCTTGATATCTTTCTAGGAAAGATAGAAAATAAGTCTGATAAATCACTTCAATAAAAATGCTGAGCTAGACCTCGTGAAGTACGAAAAAACCTCCCAGTATTATGCGATGAATCCGTAGAAAAGTAATAAAAAATGTGATATATAATACATATAGGTTTAATAACAACATAGTAATGTTTTATTAAAACAGCTTATAAACTTTGTTATAAAACTTAGAATATATATTCGTGATTAGTGCAACTGATGTAATTTTTTCAGTAGACAGAACTAGTAACCTATATTGTTAGTAATATCACAAATAATTGGAAACTTTAATCTGAACGACCTAAAGAAAAATCACTTTTATTATAATTGGAGCAATCTACGAATCGGTAAATGAGAACAGTTGTTAAAGTGGGCCAGGGCATAGATTACTTCGCGCAAAGCGAATGTAACTTGGTTCCCAATCCTTGGTTCCAAACAAAATACAGGGGATTATCTAGTCAATTGAATCTAAAGTCATATCCAAGTTAATGTTACTGCTTAAAAATCTTAATAACTACAAATTGACAGAAGACAGATATTAATTTCACATAGTTATTCTTTTAGACAATATTTACTAATTAGTTTTAAAGTGTAACAAAATCAGGTTCAAACATTTTGATTATCACAATAGAAAAATCATTAATGTTTACAGAACCATTCTGGGTTACTTATTAGATATTAAAGAAGCTTTTCATAACACTCTTTTGAATTAATAATTTTAATTAATCATTAATTAATTAGTTAAAATTAATCTAATAATTGTTAATCTAAATCAGTTCAGAATATAATAATATTTATTTTTGTCTTTTTGATTTATGCTGTAACATTACATTTCCTAGTAAGAAAGAAATAGTTGCCGTAAAGAACATGATCATTCTTCATGCAATTTATTTTGATGGCTTACTAAAAATTTGGAGTATAATTTTTATACTTATAGATTGTATAACTTTTTTTCGTTATAAAATATCATTGTTATATAGTTTAAAATTGTATTGCAGTTTTGTTTGATTACAGTCGCATTTTAATAACTGATGAAGTTTTACTACACATAGGAAATCGAAACAGGCTCTCATTCTGATACATCATTTTTAATCAATTTGATATTATATTATCATATATGATTTATTATGATATATTTGATAATGATATTATATTATGGATGGCATCGTATGAGAGAGGTTGTTTTCAACCTCTGAGAGACTTTACGTTTTAAGACATACATTCCCTTTTTATTTGTATCAAAAAATTATATATTTAGATTCTTACCTATGTTCATCGTTCCAGTCCCTCTCGCTTAAGATGCTCTTGTCAAACGTTGAATATACATGAATAGACTAAGTGAGCGTAATCTGTTGTCAAGATAAGTAATGAGTGACAAATGACCATTCAAACACATAAGATGAAAGCTCACTGCAAACTCTATACATAATTAATCTGTTGAGGAAGAAACTGTTGGCAGTCACAACTAGTACAATTTTACAGATTTCGTTGGAGGATATGGCAGACCAAATATCTGGCATTAACCAAACTCAATATATGCCATGTTCCACAAATATACCAGAAAAACAGGCCTACTAGGAGCTGAAAGTAAAAGTCGAAGGTTTAAGACAAGTTATGGAATGCTCACTATTGAACTCCCAGGAGATCAGCTATACCAGATAGTCACATGTATTTTCTCTCGATTACTGCTATAAATCCAAAAGATATCAGTCACTATGTTCTTATAACTAAAACAGCTAAATACTAGCCAACTTTTCTTGACAGACTTTATTACTAAAAACTCCTATCTTGTTGGTACTAAAGCTGACGTATCAGTCAAACCTTTATTGACATAAAATTTCTTTCTAAAACAATTAGCTCTCTACGTCAGATGGTTGATGACAATAGTATTTGGGTAAAGTCAACTATATTTCAATTTGAGCTACCTAAAAATTGACTTCTCAATTCCTAGTTGCTAGCCTGTTGAAAAGGCCTTTCTTTCGACCTCCAATTAATGTCCAACGTTTAATTGGACCTCATTTTATAGTTCACTTTAATCATATCGTGTGGACCTTTGGGTAAAAATGACCTGACCAATTCCGTTAATGTTATATTAATTATATGATGTGATTGTTAGTAATATCACAAATAATTGGAAACTTTAATCTGAACGACCTAAAGAAAAATCACTTTTATTATAATTGGAGCAATCTACGCTCCAATTATAATAAATTGGAGGTTTACCAACCTTAAAAGTTGATAAACATCAGAAAGTTATTTTAGATAGGAGGAAATGATGATGTAAGCTAATATGGTTGGTGCTGGTGGCCGACGTTGCAGGAGAAGTGGAGAGATTTAGTGGCTACAGTTACATTTATAGTATATCTATCTATAGTAAAGGCTTACTCATGCACTTAGACCTGTATTAATAACCACCACTTTTTGAACAACAATTCTGTGTGACTGTATAGTGTATGAGGGTGTTTTCAGACTCCTGTCTATTTACCCTTCCCTGGCTAGGAAGGAAAAGTATTATTGAGATTGGTAAAGGACTTGGAGGTCAAATGGGTATCACTTGGAGCTGGTATGATTTATTCTTGTTCTTTGACCTCTCAGCCCTTACATGATAAAGCAGAATAGGTTGATGTTTTTATTCGTGGAGCTCTTTCACCACCTCACGAGAAACCAATCATCCTGTCACGAATGATAAGAACGAAATGGTCCTCGTAAAGTGGACCAATCCAAGGTGGACCTCGTGGAGGTGGGCGTAGCTTCCACGACCTGCATCAACGAAACCTTTAAAGCTTATGCCAGTTAGTGTCTAAGAGACTGAGGGTTACTATATGAAAGGGATCATCAAGGATTACAGGGGAAAAATGAAAGGGAAAATAATACAAAGGTTAAAGTTAATTGGGAGTTGAGAGATAGCAAAGAATAGGCAAGTTAGGGAAGGAGTCAGAGGTTGCAAGGGAAGGTGCAAAGAGAAAGTAGGAGAAGCATCCAGACGGTAACCTGCCGCGACAGGCTGGGCAAACACTTGCCCACCACAAACCAGCCACAACTAGTCACGTCCGAATAAATTATATGCCATTTAATCTCTAGAAAGACTGATAGTTACTTGATGAAAAGATCATCGCAGATTACTGGGAAAAAATCAAGAGGGACAATTTCAAAGGTAACAGTTAATAGGGAGTTGAGCGATAGCAAAGAATAGGTAAATAAGGGAAGGAGTCAGAGATTACAAGAGAAGGTACACAGAAATGGAAGGAGAAACATTTAGATGGCGACACGCCGCGACAGGCCGGGCAGACCCGGTTTTTTTTCTCTACCAGCCAAAATAATCAAACCCGAATTATGACTGGTAGTCTCTAAGAGACTGATAGTTTCGTCGAGGCAGAAAAAAGTCTTAAAAAAGACAGGCGCAAGCCGGAAGAAGAAAAGATCACTTGGAATCCCGCTCCGAGACCAGAGCACAACTAAGCGGACTTACCGCCAGCGGACACCAGCCCAAGACCCTAAGGTAGCAGCTGAAGCCACTGTTGTGTCTACAGCGAATGTTACCTACAAAGGCAGACCCCCCCCCCCCCCCCCCCCCGGTCCAGCGCGCAGACAGCGTACTTTTCACCCTCGGACGCCAGACCAGGCAAGCATTCTGTCCAGGTTGTACCTTTCTTAATTCATGCCATCATCCAGGCATGTTAACCCCCCTACCACGACAAGAGGGTGAAGGCACATCGGAGGGGTATCACTTGGAGCTAAACAATCTGAAGTAATGGTGTCTTCCATCCACCCGCTGTTTGTAGAGTTCACCACTCATCGTTCCTCTCTCTCAGCTGTTGCACTCTGAATAAGCTAACAATTAAAGCAATTATCAGTTGAATCTGGAAGAAAAGATTCGCCTAGATTATAGTAACCATTATGTAGTTTTATTCGCAGGTGAGCTATTTTTGTTTTACTTTTGTTGAGCTACTGATTCTGTGTGTAAGTAAATTTTGTACGTTTCTAATATTGTGTCTTTGATCGCTTCAGGAGGTGTAATTTTACAGTCAAATAACCTTTCTCATTCATAATGATGATCTTTTATGCACGATACATTGAACCATCAAAGGTTAAACTATTGCGGTAATTTTATATATATAATTATCTTTCAATTTGTCGGACAACCATCAATTATTTCAATTATATATGATTTATTTTATTAAATAAAATTGTTTATTATATGATTACTATGAAACTGACATCAGTGTTATAAAAAAAAATATATTATTTTAATAACATGAAAGATCAGTTTTGCTATACATTATAAAAATGTTGACTGATGATTGATTTTAGAGGCTTCAGGACACCATATAGATCATATACTGTTTGTCGGATTGTAATCAAACTATACATATCAAAGTAGAAACATATATGAGGATATGTTGAATACTTTTGTTTTCAAACTAGTTGGACGAAAAAGGTTCCATGTAACTGATACAATCGGTAAGTCACAATCAAACTGTTCTGCTATACGAAATCCATAACACCAACAATGTTGTGTAATTTCTAAATGCTAATAAAAAAGTACTCAAATTGATCTTAGTAAACTAAAAAAGCAAACTTACCTAGAAATAACGGGAACATCTGCCCTACCTCCAGAGTATCTGAGTTATTAAACATCATCCTTTAGATATTTGTATTTTATCAAGAAAAATCCCATATGCAAATTATTGAAATTGAAACGAATTGGATAATCCTCTATGGGAGATAAAAATTTCAAAAATTTAATAGAACGGCACACTACTAGTATTTATTATATTACTATACAAATCCGTCTTAACTTGTTCATAATTGTTGTAGACGTCAGATAAATTTCGCACATAGTGCATCTTCAAGAACACCTATGACAGATTTATATAATCCGTATTATATTATTGTATTGTATTATATTAGACGTATTATGTATTACTAACAGTATGTATGTATGAACTGTTTAGCCTATGTTGTCACATACAATACCACTCTTAGAATATTTTATAGAGGTGTCGAAGTGATCATAAATGATCACCTCGAATGTAAGTTTCCTTGAGCTAGTTGGTTGACCTCTTATACACGATTGACAAGCTTCAACATTGAATGAAAAAAGTTTTTGAGACCTACAATTTTTCTTCTTGAGAAAAGAATAAAGACCGTTTTAGCTAGAGGCAGACTTTTTTTTCCTTTTCCTTGTAAACAGACTTTCTTCTTTTAATTATCTTTCATCAAAGTTTTGAGTAAACTGCATAATATCAAAGCCAGTACTAACAAGCATTCTTCTTTTAGCAATGACAAAGTCATCTGCATATCTTTGCCTA
This sequence comes from Hermatobates lingyangjiaoensis, assembly GCA_026182355.1. NCBI lineage: Eukaryota > Metazoa > Arthropoda > Insecta > Hemiptera > Hermatobatidae > Hermatobates > Hermatobates lingyangjiaoensis. The sequence goes on from JAPFBL010001923.1 coordinate 183,203, forward strand.
TCAAAACCTTCATTATTTCGAGTACCCAGTAGGTCTTCCACAACTAATCACCACAATAAGGTCAATGGCACACCTTCCTTCGGATACTTTAGCAGGCGTAATTAAAGTTGAATAGAACAAGTACTTACGCTAATCATTCTTGCGTTAGATTAAAGTAAACCATATTTTACAGTTCACACACACACACACACACACACATATATAAATATATATATATATATTATATAAAGATTTCACATAAACACGTGAAATAACAATCAATTAATTTCAGTCCATTCTTTAAACAAATTTCATTGTTCTACAGTTATTGGTTTAACGTATTTTTTTTTTTGAATAATAAAACGTCTCATAATTTCTTTAGCCATAAAATTTTCATTAAAAGTATTTAACTTATACTTTTAAAAAGCGCTATTTTTACGTATAATCAGACTTTGATCCGTTAAACTGTGTGAACTGTAATGTATCCACAGTCCTTCAAAGTCAAGTATATGTCAACATTTCAATATTTCATTGCAAAACATGCCTTTTTTGTAATTGGAAAACTCTGTATCGTTTTTTCTTTCTTACGGTGAATAATTTAATAGTAATGCCGAAATTTCAACACTCTAGAGTTAGCCGTTTAAAGGAAAAAATCTGGAGTGGCCTACACTCTACTTAACTATAAGTAACTTAATGTCAAATTTCCTGAGTATATAAAACATAACGTATCATTTAAGCATAACATAAATATCTAAATGGGATATAATTATTAGCCTTTCATTCCTGAGGTAGTACAGATACTGATGAAGGACATATCAATTTATAAGCTTATTTTTGTACATCACAAATAATTTATTATTTGCAAATAATTTCATTAGTATAACTACAGCAGTAATAACATTTTTGAAAAACCAAAGTGAACATTTCTTGAAACGATTTATTCTCCTACAAGAGAATGGCTTTCGTTCAAACAGCCAGTGGATTTCTTACATCGTTTACTTGACATCCCTCTACATTGAATATTAAAGTAAAATTTTCAAATTGAAAACAGAGAAATACCCTTTTTTTCTCTGAAAAACATCTTAAACAGCGAAGAAAATGTTATTTTAAGGTGCTTTGTTAATTAAAGATGTACGATAATTACATTTATTAATCTCTAAACGAAAGATTCCAATTATAATTATAATTTACATTTTTGGTCTTTTATAGAATTATTATACTGGGAATTTTAATCTTTAAAATAATAATAATAATAAGCTTCTTAGTATTTAATAAGATCATTTTCCTTCCCCTTTGTCAAATAACATATATACAAATTTTTTCTGAGTGAGTGTTATTATTTTCCTGCACAATATTATTCCTCTTACATCTCATATAAGTCAATAAACAATTAAAATTATTCCTTTATAAATATCAATTCTATCTCAGTGGATTTGCTCAAAAAATTTCTAAGTCAATGTAAACAATGTAAAAAAATCTGGAGTGGCCTACACTCTACTTTACTATAAGTAACATAATGTCAAATTTCTTGAGTATATAAAACATAACGTCTCATTTAAGCTAAACGTAAACATCTAAATGGGATATAATTATTAGCCTTTCATTCCTGAGGTAGTACAGATAGTGATTGCAGGACATATCAATTTATAAGCTTATTTTTGTACATCACAAATAATTTATTATTTGCAAATAATTTCATTAGTATAACTACAGCAGTAATAACATTTTTGAAAAACCAAAGTGAACATTTCTTGAAACAATTTATTCTCCTACAAGAAAATGGCTTTCCTTCAAACAGCCAGTGGATTTCTTACAACGTTTACTTGACATCCTTCTACATTGAATATTAAAGTAAAAGTTTCAAATTTAAAACAGGAAAATGCCCTTTTTTTCTCTGAAAAAGATCTTAAACAGCGAAGAAAATGTTATTTTAAGGTGCTTTGTTAATTAAAGATGTACGATAATTACATTTATTAATCTCTAAACGAAAGATTCAGATTATGAATTATCATTAACATTTTTGGTCTTTTATAGAATTATCATACTGGGAATTTTAATCTTTAAAATAATAATAATAATAAGCTTCGTAGTATTTAATAAGATCATTTTCCTTCCCCTTTGTCAAATAACATATATACGAATTTATTCTGAGTGAGTGTTATCATTTTCCTGCACAATATTATTCCTCTTACATCTCATCTAATTCAATAAACAATTTAAACTGTTCCTTTATAAAATCAATTTTATCTCAGTGGATTCGCTCAAAAAATTTCTAAGTCAATGTAAACAATGTAAAAAAATAGAAAAAATTCGACAAGTATAGCAGGTGATCTCTTAGTCTAAGGTAAACAAAGAGTTTTTATATCGTTATTGCTCTTTTCCGTAATTGAAACTTCATGAATTTTTTTTATGAATCGCTAATTTTTTGTTCCATTTTTGGTCAAATTTTCATTATTTTTTAATCAGCCGTTTAGCGTCAAAAAAACATTTTCTGAAAACAGAATCGTTTTGTAACGCCCCATTAGCGAATGTAATTTTGAAAAAAAATATTTCAACTCATTCTACACATAATGTTCTATTTATAGGCATAGTTTCATTTTTGTCCTACAACAGTATGGCTTGTATCGCTCTCACAAGGTTTGAGATTGAATTATAAGTCAAAATTTGTACATTTTATTGAAAAAAAAATATTTTCTGTTGTTTTAAAATTCTGAATATATTTTTCGTTTGTTCCATTTGTAATCTCAAAGATAATGTCAAAATTTCAAAACTCTAGGGTTATCAGTTTAGGAGAAATAAATGTTTTAAAAAAAACGATTTTTGGCAAAAAAAGTGACTTTCCCATCATGCATAATTCTTCCCAAACAATAGGGATCTTCGTCTTTATGATGCCCATTTTTGTGTAAAATATCAACTTGATCCATCAAAGATTCTGGACCGTAGCGTGGTAACAAGCAATGCTAACACACGCACCCACCCACCCACGTACCCACCAACCCACGCACCAACCCACCCACCCACCCACACACACACAGACATCATCGTAAAAACGTCATTAAACGACTTCTGGGACCTCAAAACATGTAATTCCGTCAAAATCTCGAGATCGAATTTTTTCACGATCACTATACTTTACTTTATTATAGTAAAAATATATACATATATATATGATCAAACCACAATAAGAAATGGGAAAACAAGACTAGGATCTTTCAACCGTAACAAGCGGTCTTGTTTTCCCATTTCTTATTGTAATTTGATCATTGATTGTTATTTCATTGATTGCTTCAAAAATTCGTTCTCGAGATTTTGACGGAATTACATGTTTTGAGGTCCCAGAAGACGTTTTTTCGATGATGTCTGTGTGTGTGTGTGGGTGGGTGGGTGGGTGCGTGTGTTAGCATTGCTTGTTACCACGCTACGGTCCAGAATCTTTGATGGATCAAGTTGATATTTTACACAAAAATGGGCCTCATAAAGACGAAGATCCCTATTGTTTGGGAAGCATTATGCATGATGGGAAAGTCACTTTTTTTGCCAAAAACCGTTTTTTTTAAAACATTTATTTCTCCTAAACTGATAACCCTAGAGTTTTGAAATTTTGACATTATCTTTGAGGTTTCAAATGCAACAAACGAAAAATATATTCAGAATTTTAAAACAACAGGAAATATTTTTTTTTCAATAAAATGTAAAAATTTTGACTTTTAATGCAATCTCAAACCTTGTGAGGGCGATACAAGCTATACTGTTTGATGGATCAAAATGAAAGTATGCCTAAAAATAGAACATTATGTGGAGAATGAGTTGAGATATTTTTTTTGAAAATTACATTCGCTAAAGGGGCGTTATATTAACATTTCTGTTTTCAGAAAATGTTTTTTTGACGCTAAACGGCTGATTAAAAAATAATGAAAATTTGACCAAAAATGGAACAAAAAATTAACGATTCACAAAAAAAAAATCATGAAGTTTCAATTACGGGAAAGAGTAATAACGATATAAAAACTCTTTGTTTATCCTAGACTAAGAGATCACCTGCTATACTTGTCGAATTTTTTGTATTTTTTTTTACATTGTTTACATTGACTTAGAAATTTTTTGAGCGAATCCACTGAGATAAAATTGATGTTTCTAATGGAAAAATGAAAATATATTATTGACTTATAAGAGATGTAAGAGGAATAATATTGTGGAGGTAAATGATAACACTCATTAAAAAAAAATTCGTATATATGTTATTTGACAAAGGGGAAGGAAAATGATCTTATTAAATACTAAGAAGCCATAAAATTCCCAGTATAATAATTCTGTTAAAAACCAAAAATGTAAAAGATAATTCAAAATATAAATCTTTCGTTTAGAGATTAATAACTGTAATTATCGTACATCTTTAATTAACAAAGCACCTTAAAATAACATTTTCTTCGCTGTTTAAGATCTTTTTCAGAGAAAAAAAGGGCATTTTCCTGTTTTAAATTTGAAACTTTTACTTTAATATTCAATGTAGAAGGATGTCAAGTAAACGTTGTAAGAAATCCACTGGCTGTTTGAAGGAAAGCCATTTTCTTGTAGGAGAATAAATTGTTTCAAGAAATGTTCACTTTGGTTTTTCAAAAATGTTATTACTGCTGTAGTTATACTAATGAAATTATTTGTAAATAATAAATTATTTGTGATGTACAAAAATAAGCTTATAAATTGATATGTCCTGCAATCACTATCTGTACTACCTCAGGAATGAAAGGCTAATAATTATATCCCATTTAGATGTTTACGTTTAGCTTAAATGAGACGTTATGTTTTATATACTCAAGAAATTTGACATTATGTTACTTATAGTAAAGTAGAGTGTAGGCCACTCCAGATTTTTTTACATTGTTTACATTGACTTAGAAATTTTTTGAGCAAATCCACTGAGATAGAATTGATATTTATAAAGGAATAATTTTAATTGTTTATTGACTTATATGAGATGTAAGAGGAATAATATTGTGCAGGAAAATAATAACACTCACTCAGAAAAAATTTGTATATATGTTATTTGACAAAGGGGAAGGAAAATGATCTTATTAAATGCTAAGAAGCTTATTATTATTATTATTTTAAAGATTAAAATTCCCAGTATAATAATTCTATAAAAGACCAAAAATGTAAATTATAATTATAATTGGAATCTTTCGTTTAGAGATTAATAAATGTAATTATCGTACATCTTTAATTAACAAAGCACCTTAAAATAACATTTTCTTCGCTGTTTAAGATGTTTTTCAGAGAAAAAAAGGGAATTTTCCTGTTTTCAATTTGAAAATTTTACTTTAATATTCAATGTAGAAGGATGTCAAGTAATCGATGTAAGAAATCCACTGGCTGTTTGAACGAAAGCCATTATCTTGTAGGAGAATAAATCGTTTCAAGAAATGTTCACTTTGGTTTTTCAAAAATGTTATTACTGCTGTAGTTATACTAATGAAATTATTTGCAAATAATAAATTATTTGTGATGTACAAAAATAAGCTTATAAATTGATATGTCCTTCAATCACTATCTGTACTACCTCAGGAATGAAAGGCTAATAATTATATCCCATTTAGATGTTTACGTTATGATTAAATGAGATGTTATGTTTTATATACTCAAGAAATTTGACATTAAGTTACTTATAGTAAAGTAGAGTGTAGGCCACTCCAGATTTTTCTATGAGTTGTCCGGGGAAAGGAATATGATTCGTTACAATGTTGACCAAGAGGAGTGAAGTTTACAGGTCCATGCGTGAGGTCCCAGTTACCCGCTGCTCAGCGAAGCCTCAGTTATTCTGCCAATAGGTATAGATGTTGCACAGTCCCTCTGTGTTAAATGATGTTTGGCAGAAAACATTAGCCTCACTTTACAGTGAACTCCTGTCCCCTTTCTATTTTTGATTTTTGTGGTGGTTGGGTGTTGTTGTTTACTATTTTCTTTTACGGATATTGCTAGATTTCCAATGCCTTACCAAATTTATGCGATTTCCAACACCTTACAAATTTAGACGCCCTAAACCAATGTTAAGTTATTATCTCTCTCAAAAACAATCTACATATAAGGCTCTTGTCTATAATTTCACAAACAATTCTGTTTCTAATCGAGCTATCCTGAAGTTTCTTTTAAATCCTGAAGTAAAGTTCAGGGTTAATAACTTTAGACCAGTTTCTGTTGACTCGCCTTGTTTTAATTTGTTTTACTAATTAGGTGTCTGTTTACCATTCCGTTGGATTGTGATATGAAATATTCTTCAAAATTTTGTAAACCTATCTTCCATTCCATGTTTTAATTCACGTCTGATGTATAACTCTTGTGTCCACTTACAGACAGTATGAAGTACAATAGCTACTTTCAGCTCCTGAAACTTTTCCTTCTCTAAACCAGTTGCTTTCATATAGATTAGAAACTTGTGCTTCCAGTTTTTAAAATTTACACTTAAATCACCCAGCATTCATATTTTTGAAGATGCCATGGAGCACGTTTCACCGTTGTATCGATTTCTCTAGACTAGTCTCTAGTGAGTGAGCAACAAATCCTTTTTTGGCTTTTTTTTTATCTCATCCATTTTACTTACTATTTTTATAATTATTTATTTATTGTTCAACTATTTGCTAATAAACACAGTCAGATTCTAGTGATTTGCAGAGTCATCCTTTACTTGCAGGACACAGATCACAATAATTATAAGTTAGTTGACGATTTGTCAACTCTCCTGATGTCTCACGTGTTATATCCTCAACATAATTACCAGTATGGCCATAGTATTGGTTATACCCTATCACATGATAAGAGGAAATTATTATTTCCTCATGAAGTTATTGATTTGAGTTTTTTTCTCCAGAATAGTCTGCATAAGTTTTTATCATTATCGGTGAGTTCAGTTTACCTGTACATCCTCGCTACATCGGTAATTATCACATATCTGTAGGAGAGGAATCCTACAATAATTGATATTAGACCTGGTTCATCCTCAATTTTTTGTTAAGAGAAATTACCGATGATTTTCTCACATCAAACACTATTTGCTATGTAGTGGTTGGGCAGCGAAAAATATGATGAGGCATTTAATAACCAGCTCCAGTCAAAATTTGGTCTTATTGGTATAATGATTCTGCATGAAAGTCAAATATACATCTTGTAAAATTCAATTTTTTTTAATAATTTTCCTAAGGGGGAAAAAATCAATTCGTTACAATTATTTTGGAATTTCCCAACTGTTGAATATTATTTTTAGAAAGAAATATTTTGATCAGCTCTTTCTAGCACATTTATAGTTTATTTAAATATTTTCACACATAGCCTTTCTTCAGAAGTAATTACAGTGTCAAGAAAACCGTCTATTTCATAAAACTACTAAAAAATGTCTTGTTTAGCTACAAGTGATGACAGATTAATAGCACGAAATAATAATTTTGGTAATTATTATTTTCCAGACAGAAATGTTTTATAAAAATAACACATTTGGAGCATATTGTGTTCATCAGATTACATAAAATTAAAATTCAATAAATCATAAAAATTTTAAAACAAAAACCATAAATTATAGAGTAGTGATAGTTAAAGAGAAAATGTTGAAAGCATCATTTTTACTCACTTGTTACTTGTGATTTTTTGTTACGGTTGAAAGATCTTAGTCATGTTTTCCCATTTCATTTGTGGTTTGATCATATATATATGTATATTTAGAAATAAGCAATTAAAACAATTTCACGAACTAAATCAACTAAAGTCTTGGAAGGAATACAAATAAAAGAGGTTACAAACATTCGCTACTATATTTTGACTGCCTTGTCATGAGGTAGAAAGATGTGAGTCGAAGAAAAGAGAAACTGAAGTGAAGTCTAATTGAAGTAGCACTCAATCAGTAAGGAACTTATGGGGGGAGGGGAGACAAGGAGCATAATAGACAAAAAAATAATAAAGAAAAAATAACAATTTAATAAAGAAAAAATATTGATAATTACAAATTTAGACGTCATAAATCAATGTTAACTTATTATCTCTCCTAAAAAACAATCTACAATCCTACAAACAATTCTGTCTTTAATGGTAAAATACGATCTATAAATAAAAAATAAATAAGTAAACAACTTTTTTTAAAAATAGTAAATATATAATAATAAAGTACAATTAACGATTGTGGTTAAACCTAGGAGCAGATCTATCTCCCAGGAGAAAATAAGTGCTTCTTCTGAAGCTCTGAAAGTGGCATTAGTTGGGATCAGGAATGTGCCTAAGAACCTGTACAGTAGGGGTCGGTTAACCTTTTTGGTTATACCCTAATAAAATGGTAGTAAATTGGATTTACACTAACACTTTGTAGTACTCTGGTGGACAAACCAATTCAGTTATAGTATTTATGGATAATGAATATTTTCTAACGATTATTGGAAAAATGTTTAGTTGTTAATTTCATCTATCATAGGAAATAAAAGTCTGTCTTTTTGGCATGAAAATAGTACACAAGGAAAAAACGTATACGTATCACGTTTATAAACAGAAATAAAACAAACTTTCTGCTATAAGAATTGAGCCCAAAGAACAATAATATTATTATTTCTGGCATAAGAATGGCACAATGAGAACGTTGTTTTTTTTCTGGCGTTAAAATAATACAAAAATATTGAAAATTTTAATATTTTAACATCAGATTGAAATGTTTAAAGTTTTCTTATTAGATACTTCAAGCTTTGGAAAAATGATCGTATTTCATCTTAGAAACAACAAACTCGATATCAGGGATTTTTTTATGTTACTGCTACCATTCTCTGTTTCCGTAGTTTTGTAGATCTGAGATCCTCGATGCATTCATTTCTCCAAATTCCAGAGTCCATGGAAACTGGCATAAATGGCAATGGTAAGATCACTGCGCTTAACAAGGGAAAAACTGTGATTAATTATACGCAAGCTTAGCTTGGTAGAAGCTAAACATACATAAAAAGCACCACACAGTGTACAGTCCAATCGATAAATGCAGTTGCAAAAAATCAGGAGGTTTCGTCAGGAAGAGGACACGATATTATTATTTCATTTATTTTTACTTACTTATGTTATATTTTACAAATTTTCAATATTCATTTATTTAAAATGTCTTTCTTTCTTTATTTCTTTATGTTATAATTTATCCTGATTTCCTCTCCCTCCGTAAGTTAGCTAGACTGATTAATCACCTCTTCAATGAGACTTCACTTCAGCTGTCACTTGTTTTCGGAGCGCCTTACATCTGTCTACCTGATGACGAGGCAGTTGAAATATTGCAGTGAGTTTTTGTGATCTTTTATATATATAACTGAAAAAGACAACACATAAAGAACGAGGACACTTACTGGATCAATATTTCGAACCAAAGTTTGTCATCACGAAGAGAGTAAAAGGGAAGAAGAAGATGTACATGCGTTCAAGACTGTGGATAGAAGGCGACTAAGCGTTCCAAGGCCTTCTACTTCTTCCCTTCTACTCTCTTCCTGATGACGAACTTCGGTTCAAAATATTGATCCAGTAAGTGTTCTCGTTCTTAATGTGTTGTATTTTTCAGTTATTTATCTGTACGGTTTGGGCTGTTTAGTAATTTCATATATATATATATATATAAAATTCAATAATATATCAACCATTGGATAGATTAGGTGTATAATGTAATCGGGATTTGGTCAATTTTCCTAAAAATTTTCCTAGGAAAATTGACCAAATCCCGATTACATTATACACCTATATATATATATATATATATATATCAGGGACGTGCAGTCAGGGGAGGCAGGTGAGGCTTTGCCTCACCTGATAATCTTGGAAAGGAAAACATGCAATATGTATTATATATATCTAAATGGTTGTATTTACTCAGTGAATTGCAATGTAAAGATATTTTTCAGTTCACTTTACCATTTTTAGATTTTTTTTTATTCAAAATCAATGGATTTTCGCAACTACTTCTTAGATACTGAAAAGAAATGAGCGGTGAGGCTGCCGCCTGCTGTGTGAAGAGTCACTAAGTGAGGTATGCAGTCCTCCTGTCTCATGAAAGGGTTCACTGTGGCTATAGGGATTCTTCTTTGTGATTCGGCAACAAAATACAGTCAGTGACAGCACTCTAAAGCTAGCAATTTATTTTTTACCTTCCTTACTTTTGCGAATGGTTTATATTGCATTTCAAAAATTAAAGCAATAAAATGGTTTAAAAGGAAGCTGATATGAGATTTAAACATATAGGTACCGTTAACTACTGCCAATCAAATAGTGAATAAGGTAGGTAATCTGTAAGGTTCATATTTTTGTAAATCTAACGGTGATGAAGTCAGTGCCTCACCTGTCATGAACCTCACCGCACGTCACTGATATATATATATATATATATATATATATATATATATATATATATATATTTGAATACTACTATTATTGTTAGTACTATAGAAGTTGTTAGTAAAACTTGGAGAAGAATGTACAATCTTACCGCGATTTATGAAGTAAGATTGTACATTCATCATTAATTAAATTATTAATATTTCCTTTAAATAGTGAGCTATTTAATGTTGTGTTAACATCCATTCAATGAATATGAATGTTATAATACGCAGTTGGTTTTAACAGATGACTTTGCAGCCATAACTCTATGTTTATCATGTCCTCATTTTAACTCTCATTGATCCACCCGCCGTTGCTTCAAAGGATTCCTACCCTCCAGCAAGTTGACCAAATCTCAAACATGATAATCCTTCAATTTGTTTATTTTAGATTACATGACTTCTTTCCATTCAGAATGTTCATTCGACTTTTAAGGGATTTTACAAAGTTTTTGGCTACTCAGATAAGGAGCGATACTTATCAGGAGCTTTCTAGTCTTATTACTGCACCTAACCTCATCTGGCATATGCTCAAGCAAAGTATTAGTTACTAGATTTACAGTTGTTCCTATCACAATTTAGCCCATTGCTTTCAAACAATACCTCCTTCTCAGAAACCAGTTCCCTTTCTCGTTAATTTTAAGATGTCTACTAAAAACAATACATTTATTTTTAATGTTTTACAGTCTATCACACATTATACCTGCCTATACTCAAAAAATATTTCCTACGTATCTCCATAGGTACGTCAGCGTATGCAACAGGACCAACAATTTTTAAATTTGTAGCACTTGGTTTTTCTTTCTAAAGTGCTTTAAAAGGAGTTATTTGAAAGCAGATGTAGAATATTTATTTTTTACATAAACAGCTGTAGCGAAAGCCTCTATCCAGAATATTTTAGGCAAATGAGGATCATTAAACATCAATCTTACAGTCTCTATTAGTATTAGTGACCCATTCATTCTCTTTGATTCACCATTTGTTCTGCAGACTTATGTACAATTTTCTGATGGCTAATTACTTCAGATCTGTTAAATGGTACCTAGCAACTGGAACAAATGGGATAATGACAACCACTTAAAGAGAAGGAGACAACCTTTCCATATACATTAGAATGAATCAGATCCAATGGGCTTTACATTCCTATAATTATAATTTCTTCAATTCAGAAAAATTTGGAGTCATGTACACTCAATATTACTTTAAAACACTGTGTTATCAAACTCATTCACAATCAATTTAATTTTTATGGCAATTAGAACGAAAATAGAATCATTGCTATGGCATAATTTGACAAGTAACCATATTAATATTATCCAAAAACAATAGGGTTTTTTACAGCACCAAGAACTAGATGTCTGTCAAATGTTATTAAGATTAGAATTAGTAGTAATAATGCCCGTGATACCTTGTAAAGTCTCTGGAGAGCTCAATCGGTTTCGGGTCCGTCTGGTTCCCATCTTCAAGAACAACTTATTATTAATTATTATTAAGATTGTTAAACTGTTTATATTGCATATTAATTAAAATTTTTGATAGAGGACCAACTAGGTTTACGCAGCTAGAAAATAAAAAATTCAGGCAGTGGTCCTCTAAATGTTAAATCCTTTAGATTCTCATAATACACTTTTTTATGACAACTATACTTAATAGTAGCCGATTGAAGAAATGAACACGTGTGTGATTAGAAGCAAAAAATTCTCTTTTCATTGTATTGATTCAAAAGATTCCTGGTGTACTATGGTTATATGTAAACCAAAAACTGGCTTCAACTCCTTACTTCGTTAATGGATGTCATACTTAATTTTTTAACGCAGTTTTAGGAGTGTCATCTTGTTTTAAAAAACATAACAAGTTTATTCCTGCTAATATTTCTAATCAGTTTTACAGATGTCCGCTGATCTCAGTGCAATCACCAGTGATACCCTCCTCATTCAATTTTTTCCAGCCTCCCCCAGCATAATTTTCTTTAATCTCCAAAGGGTATTTTAGCCTAAGCAGCTTAGTGTCAGTTGTTAGTTTAATCTGACATGACCACACTTGGTCTCACGTCTATGAAAGGGTTGTAGCACTTTGGCCAATTTCCAGAATAATCTGAAAAGGTTAGCTGTGCAGAAAACTAAAACATCACCGACACTGAATTAACAAGACTTCATGCTTGTGGAGAAGGTACAGATCTTCTCCATTAATCACTACATTAAATGTAGTAATAATCCATTAAATGTCCATTAATTAAATAATCCATTAACTCCATTAAATGTAATAATCACTACATTACATTTCCTTTTATTTATGTCATTTATATTTTATTTTATTTGTTTTTTTTTATATTTATTTCTTCAGAAGGAACAAATCTCAGGTTAATGAACTATCTTCTCTTGTTATATAGTGCAATTCTACTATTGGTATAGCCATTATAAACTTCTCTGCTTTCCAAACGTTTAACGTAAGTAACAGATACAAAAACCAAAGGACTGGAATCTGTAAAAATACGAAGCTGAACCTCACTTCTATTGTTTCGCAAAGCATGAAGTGAAATTGAGTAGTTGAATGAACAGAAAAATTTAGAGTCTTACTGAGTTGAGAAAGTCCAAAAATTTGGAAGATTACAATCTCATTTTAAATCTGGTTACCAAATATTTTACTCTGAAGAGCTAAAGTACTCTAAAGAGCACTTTAGTTCCCTTTAGACTTCTTAGGACTCGTAGAACATAACCGTTTTGGGAATAACAGAAGTTTGGCATCCTTGATTACCAAAGTCACATCAATAGCTATTTCGTCAATCACAAGATACCAAATAATCCTCAGAACCTTTTTTACTTTACTATAAGTATTTACTTTACTATAAGTAAAGTATAGTGATCGTGAAAAAATTCGATCTCGAGATTTTGACGGAATTACATGTTTTGAGGTCCCAGAAGTCGTTTTATGACGTTTTTACGATGATGTCTGTGTGTGTGTGGGTGGGTGGGTGGGTGGGTGGGTGGGTGCGTGTGTTAGCAATGCTTGTTACCACGCTACGGTCCAGAATCTTTGATGGATCAAGTTGATATTTTACACAAAAATGGGCCTCATAAAGACGAAGATCCCTATTGTTTGGGAAGAATTATGCATGATAGGAAAGTCACTTTTTTTGCCAAAAACCGTTTTTTTTTAAACATTTATTTCTCCTAAACTGATAACCCTAGAGTTTTGAAATTTTGACATTATCTTTGAGGTTTTAAATGCAACAAACAAAAAATATATTCAGAATTTTAAAACAACAGGAAATATTTTTTTTTCAATAAAATGTAAAAATTTTGACTTATAATTCAATCTCAAACCTTGTGAGAGCGATACAAGCCATACTGTTTGATGGATCAAAATGAAACTATGCCTAAAAATAGAACATTATGTGGAGAATGAGTTGAGATATTTTTTTTGAAAATTACATTCGCTAAAGGGGCGTTATATTAACATTTCTGTTTTCAGAAAATGTTTTTTTGACGCGAAACGGCTGATTAAAAAAATAATGAAAATTTGACCAAAAATGGAACAAAAAATTAGCAATTCATAAAAAAAAAATCATGAAGTTTCAATTACGGGAAAGAGCAATAACGATATAAAAACTCTTTGTTTACCCTAGACTACTACTACATTGTTTACTTTGACTTAGAAATTTTTTGAGCAAATCCACTGAGATAAAATTGATTTTATAAAGGAACATTTTAAATTGTTTATTGAATTATATGAGATGTAAGAGGAATAATATTGTGCAGGAAAATGATAACACTCACTCAGAAAAAATTCGTATATATGTTATTTGACAAAGGGGAAGGAAAATGATCTTATTAAATACTACGAAGCTTATTATTATTATTATTTTAAAGATTAAAATTCCCAGTATGATAATTCTATAAAAGACCAAAAATGTAAATGATAATTCATAATCTGAATCTTTCGTTTAGAGATTAATAAATGTAATTATCGTACATCTTTAATTAACAAATCACCTTAAAACAACATTTTCTTCGCAGTTAAAGATGTTTTTCAGAGAAAAAAAGGGTATTTTCCTGTTTTAAATTTAAAAATTTTACTTTAATATTCAATGTAGAAGGATGTCAAGTAAACGATGTAAGAAATCTACTGGCTGTTTGAACGAAAGCCATTCTCTTGTAGGAGAATAAATCGTTTCAAGAAATGGTCACTTTGGTTTTTCAAAAATGTTATTACTGCTGTAGTTATACTAATGCAATTATTTGCAAATAATAAATTATTTGTGATGTACAAAAATAAGCTTATAAATTGATATGTCCTTCAATCACTATCTGTACTACCTCAGGAATGATAGGCTAATAATTATATCCCATTTAGATGTTTACGTTATGCTTAAATGAGACGTTATGTTTTATATACTCAAGAAATTTGACATTAAGTTACTTATAGTAAAGTAGAGTGTAGGACACTCCAGATTTTTTCTTTAGCATTCTTATATTGGTTGGTAGGTATACTGCTCTTAAATTTATAGATCATTGCAGCACCACTTTGAAATGTCCTTTTTGGCATCCTTTGTAATACCACCCTAGATTTATCATAAATCTCGCGTGCTGCATACACATAATTTACTGCAATTATCAGATTGTAGACATAAAAGTGATTTATTATTACCTCTGAATATACATTAGATCACTTTGTTCATTCGTAAATGTTTCCGAAGTATGACGGTGAACAAAAAGGCGGTAACACTAAACATCAGTCCTACCATTTTACACATTTTGTTATACATAATTTCTATATAATTTTTTACATCACACTCTATATGACACCATGTTTATATTCGTACATGTACAACTATATATCTATGAATTTATAATTGTTTTACTATTATTTAACCAATTAAGTATGTGACAATAAAAAAAATGGAGGAGCCTACACTTAACTTTATTATAAATAAACATAATATAAAACTTCTTGACAGACAATTGATTTTTTGTTTTATTTTTATTATATCTTGTTATTAATTAGATATATTCATTGGCCCCAAGCATATTGGAAATGTTTGGAAATTGAACATCCTGTTCTAATCGGTTCAATATCACTTATATTGGTTTGTGTTCCAGTTGATCAATATCACATATATTGATGTGGGACCGTATAATTAAGTTTCATAAGCTTCGGCTATATGTATATGTTTAGAAAAAATTACATCTTAATTATTTGATTGATCATTTCAATTAGTTGTTAGTTAGTAACTTTGTCTCGTTCTAATGTAACTTATACTGGCTCATGAATATAAAATGAATGAATGTAACTTATATTGTACTTACGGTCACCTTTTTTTTTTTTTCTTGATACTTCGACTACAATTTCATGTATTTAGAAGTAATTTTGATTTAGGGTTACTCCTTTAGCTTTTTTTGATTATGTGACGTGAATCGGGTGGACACCCATTGGTGGTACTCCGTAACTATGTTTAAGCTTTAGGGTGACAGAAAGTCACGTGGCCATTGTCGTTTTAGTCGTCTTTGGGGGTTTGTGGGGATTACTAGTTGGGAAAGATTTTGAGCAAGTGGGTTTGGATGAGTTGAGAGTTTACTGTGGAATTTTTTATAGCGGTCTTTTGCATAGTCGAGAACAAAGGGGACTTTAAGATCTCGGTGAATGATTATATTTGGGACGTAAAATGGGAGATGCGAGAGTTTTCTGAGTATTTTTGATTGGATGGCTTGTATGGGACGAATGTTTGAAGGTTTGGCAGAACCCCAAAGTTCTATAGCATAAGCCCAAGAAGGCTTCAAGATTGTGTTGTATATGTGGAGTCTGTCTGTTAGTGTGAGTTTTGATGTTCTGTCTAATAGTCTTATAAGGCGTTTGTAACGTCTGTTGGTCTCTGTACGTTTCAGTCTTGTGTGTGGATTCCATGTCATGCGTGTGTCAAAGTGTAGACCTAGGTAGCGTACTGTGGTTTCTGGAGGTATGATCTCATTATTTAGGGATACTGGGGGGCAATAGTTTTGTCGAAGAGTAAAAGTTATTTGAGAGCTTTTCTTCTCATTGATTTTTATGCGCCAGCGACGAAGCCAAGGTTGAATGAGAAGTAGGTGTTGCTGTAACTGGTCAGAAGCTATATTGCGGTCATCATGAGTTGACAGTATGGCTTTATCGTCAGCAAACGTTGCCAATAACGTAGAAGGGTGTTCAGGTATGTCTGATGTGTAGAAATTGTAAAGGACTGGAGAGAGTATACTTCCTTGAGGAACTCCTGCTCTCACACAACAGACTGGGGATAAGGTTGAACCAACTCTTACTCTGAAGAATCTATCTGATAGATATGATTGCAATATGAGGAAGTAAGTGAAAGGGAGAAGTTTCCATAGTAGACCCTGATGCCAGATTCTGTCAAAGGCTTGCGCCTCGTCAAGAAATACACCAAGGCAGTATTGTTTCTGCTCAAGCGAGGATGAAATAAAATCAACCACTCGATGGCATTGTTGTACAGTTTGGTGTTGATGTCGAAAGCCAAATTGGTGATTGGGAAAAGTTTTAGAAGATTCAAAGATAGGAAGGATTCGGCGGAGGAGGAGTTTTTCTAGTATTTTAGCCATGCTGGGTAACAGGGAAATGGGCCTATATGAAGAAGTCAGATGGCATGGTTTGTTTGGTTTCGGGATCATAATAATAATTGAAGTTTTCCAGAGGATTGGAAAGTATGTGGTACTTAGTACAGCATTAAATATTTGTGTAAGGAATAATATGCACTTTCTGGGTAGATGTTTTAAAATGCACGGGGTAATTTGGTCATGGCCAGGAGCCTTGTGGTTTCGTAGCGCATGAATTTCAAGGTAAACATCAGAGGGACGAAAAGCTTTTGGTGGAAGTGATAACTGAAGTGGAGTAGTTAGGTCATTGAGTATGTAGTCTGTGTGAATGGGATCGTCGATATCGGGATTTGGAGTAAAAATAGAGGACAGGTAAGAAGAAAATTCTGCTGCAGTTTGAGAATCATTTTTTGTCCATGTTTTATCCTGCCTCTTAAGTGATAAGGGAGGAATTTTATCAGATAGAAAGCGCTTTGTGGCTCGCCATAGTGATCCATATTGTGTTGAGAGAGATGAAGTATAGTTTCTGAATGACTGGAATTTATGTTGGGATAGTTTACTTGATAGGAGGTGGGATAATTTATTAAAGTGTGATTTTGCCGAGGGGTAACGGGTCTGTTGCCATTTCGCTCTGGCTCTACGCCTCTCTATTATGAGTTGACGAATCTCCAGGGGAAGGTACCATTTGTCATTGGAAGAAAGTGATTTTATCCTCGTTGAACTCTTAATAGCTTGATGAATTTTGTTTGTTATATCGTCAATTGCAGAGTCTATATCAGAACGAGATTTCAGAGGTATAGAGAGGTTAATAGTTTTATCAAGAAAGTTTTGAAATTGATTCCAGTTTATAGGGCCTTGAATGAGAGAGAAGTTGGGACGAGGAACAGGGTAAAGATTTACATGTAATAGAACTGGGCTGTGATCTGAGGAAAGGTCAGGAACTGATAGTATTTTGGAATGATGAGATAGGTTATTGGAGGTGATAAAATAATCTAGAATATCTGGAAGGCGGTTGGCATGTGACGGCCAGTATGTTGGGCTTCTGGGAGCCAAGACATGATAAGGGGTGTTGGAGAGGGTTTTCTGAAGGATGATACCTCTCGGGTTTGAAGTACGACAACCCCAGTTTTTATGCTTGGCGTTAAAGTCACCGCCGATGATGAAGTTGGAACCGAGTAAGTGAAATAAGGAAAGAAAGTCGGAGGAAGTAACTGTTTTATTTGGCGGACAGTAAACTGCAGCTAGGGTGAGATCATTTGAGAATGTGCTAATTGTTATGGCGGTTGCTTGGAATGAGTCTGTTGATTTAATGGGAACAGAGTGGTGAGTGAAGGAGTTCCTAACCAGCACATCACTACCACCATGGGCTTTGTTGTCTGGATGTAGTGTTGTATAAGTCTTGTAGTTTTGTATGTTTAAGTGGGAGTATGAAGTAAAGTGTGTTTCTGTTATTAGAGCAACGTCTATGTGGTTATCTCGAAGGAATGTTTCTAGTTCATTTCTACGTTGTTTGAGACCGTTTGCATTCCACAATAGTATGTTTAGTGGAAGAGAGTGTTTTCGATTCATTGAGGAGATTGAATAGTGGAGAGAGAAGAGGCTAATTGGGATAGTACAGATACAAGGGGAGCAATGATTTGTTGAATTTGAATAACTAGGGTGGAAAGTGTGCTTACGGGATCAGGTCGTGGGGGTATTTGGTCCTTGAGTGGGGCGGATACAGGTAGGGTGTTTGGCACGGTAGATGAGATTATGTTTGGGAATAATGAGGAGGATGATGGATTTATGTTAAGTAACGTAGATGAAAGATATTCAGAGGTTGGGGGAGGGGAGAGTTTGTTTTGGGAATGAGAGGATTGCAGATCAATGAGTGTTTGAGGAGTCATGTTCAATGAATTTGCTACATTAGTTTGTTGGGAAGTTACCACTGAAGCGTAGGAAAGTCCTGGTGTTGTTCTGTGGTGAGCAGTAGTTTGGGTTGCCCTAGTAGAATCTATTGCAGTGGGGTGTCTTGTGCTGTGGGTGACTGCTTCTGTGGTAGTTGTAAGGTTCTTCGTGGATGGTTGGAGGTTCTTTTTTATGGTTGACTTGTGAACAGGACAGCCTCTCCAGCTTGCTGCATGCCCGTTCTCTGTGCATAGAACGGATTTTAAGTTTTCTGCTGGCATTTTTTTCGGCCAGGGGCAGGCAAGAGTGTCGTGGCTTCCTGCACACTTCACGCAACGAGGTGGCAAGTTACACCAGTTCTTGTATGGCCAGGTAGCTGGCAGCGTTTACATTGAACCAGGTTTTTCTTGGGATAGGGCTCTTCTATCTTGACAATGCAGAAGCATAGAGTCTTTATTTGAAAAACTTCCTTATTGTTTTCATTTGGAGCAAGGTCAACGAAAAACAAGTGTCTAGGTTCGTTGTTTTTGCCTTTAATGTTTATAATATTCAAACAGTTGTGACCCTTTGATTCTAAGTCTGATTTGATGAAGTCTAGTGGAATAGAATGGTGAAGATTCCTCACCACCACTCTGTAGGGTCTTTCTTCTTTTAATGAGTGGGTGAAGAACTCAATATTATTTTGAATCGCATGCCGTGAGAAATTTCTCCATTGGTCAGATGATTTGACCTGGACGCTAATTGAATCCTCTCTCACCTTACAAGAGAAGTTAGTTTCACCTACAACTTGCTTTAGAGTTGAAATTAAGTTGCCGTAGTTTTTTACATTTTTGAAATAAATTAGAGGTGGTTTTGGAGTAGTTTGGCTAACTGTGCAGGGTTGGAGAGTAGGAGTATCGTCATCTTCGTTGTAAAGAAGCCTAAACCTGTTGGCTGTTGTGATGTTGGCAGAGACTTGTTTGTTGGCAGGTGTGAATGTTTCACCACGTTGATTGTTTATAATGTTTTCCATCAAGTTTGGGCTGGTTGTATTAATCAAAGGTTTCTGAACTAATTTTATTTTCTCATCGTTAGATGAACTGGAGCAGTTTAATCTACGCTTTTTCTTTTTACTTTTAGGCTTACTCAAGAAATCCACTGACTCTTCGTGAGGCAGAGTTGAGTTTGAATCACTCAACTCTGACATGTTAGCTCTAGATTTTAATGATTTACGGAGCGTTATTTTGAGTCAATACAAATTATTACACTTTTAATTGAAAACGGAATTGATTTAGTTACTTTTAATACACTGGAATAAAGTTATCTTTCACTTACAGGTGTTTGGAAGGATGCAAGACACAAGTCCCCCAAAGGGGACAGAAGCAATGAATTTGTTCACACAAGTACGTGAGCCTTTCGGAGCACTTCTGGCACAAATTAGTGAAATAATTTTTCACAAATATTGTTTGATTTCTACTTAAATCAATTGATTTAAAGGAGGAAAGAAACAATTTGACATTCCGATAAACAACCTGTTCCACTGTCTCGGTCACCTAAGAACTTGATAGTATTACTAAGGTTTAAATTTTACAAAAGTTATTTTATTTTTTAAATTCTCTACTCAAAATGAACATCAACGACCTATGTGATACTAACGTCATTTATTTACTGAGAAATGTGATAATTTCATAAGATTTTATACTCATAAAATCAAGTGTCTTAGTTTAATAAAAATCAAATATCTTACATCGTCTATCAGTGCAAATTGTCCCTTCAAAGAACACACGCTTTTAATGTATTACAATGTATTCAATCTACATCTGATATTAAGATTTGTTCAAGGGAGAGTACAACATAGAGATTTATTAGAGAATTTTGTTTGAACGATCCATCATATCATACAATGCATCAGAAATTATACGTTGATTTTTTATGTGTAAGAATTTTATTATTCTTACATCTCATATTAAGTCATTAAATCATTTCAATTTTTTTTATTAAATCTCTAAACATCAATTTTATTTCAGTGTTTTCACTGAAGAAAGTATAGGAAGTGAACCTTTAGTCCAAGGAGAATTTACAATTTTTATAGCTTTTTTGCCCTTTGTGATAAATGAAATTTCTCAATTCTTTTTTTAAAGTTGCTAATTTTTCTTCAGTTTCCTAGAAAAATTTTATAGTTACACAATGATCCGTTTAGCGTCAAAAAAACATTTTCTGAAAACATAAAATTGTCTGTAACCCTCTTTTGGTTAAAGTAATATTATAATAAAGTGCCTCTGCTCATTCACCACATAATACTCCATTTTTTATATAATTTCATTTTGATGCATCAAACGGTATGGTTTGTATCATCCTCACAAGTTTTCAGATTAAATCATGAGCTAAAGTTTTTACATTTTATTGAAAAAAATATTTTCAGTTGTTTTAAAAATTTGGGAATTTTTTCTATTATTACTTTTGTTATTTCCCTAATGATCCCGAATTTGAATACTCTAGAGTTAATAGTTTAGAAAAAAAAGCTGTTTAAAAAGCCATTTTGTAAAAAAAAGTGTTTTTTTTTAACAAGTATAATTGCTCCCAAATTATACAGCACATTCATTCAATTCAACAAAGATTGTGGACTGTAGCGTGATCTCAAACATTTGGATACACATTAACATAGAAACAAACATCATCGAGAAACGTTATATAACGACTTGGAAGACATCAAAAACATGTAAATTCGTCAATATCTTGAACTGATATTTTTTCACAATCACTACCCTTTACTTATAGTAAAGTAAAAAGAGGTAAGTTCCTAGGAGCACATTCCATGTAAATTACTTCGATGTATTTGATGTATTAACATTTCATCAATATGAAATGAATCAATTTTGCATATATTTTAAAAGCTTTAGAAATATTAGACTTTTTAAATACTCGTATCAAATTAATTTATTGAAACCACTTCACAATTTTAACAAATATTTGAAAGTTTGATAAGTCGATTTGATTTCATTTAGATAAAAAAAATTGCTAGGTTAATATAAACAAACTGACTAATCTGATAGATAAAATTTTCTTTAGTTTCGTGTTTTTAATGCCATATTGCTTCTGCTAGTAGTCCAAATTCTTGAAATTTATATCCCAACAAACTAATTTTAGATATATGTTTTATGCAAAATCTTAATAACCTACTAATAATAATCTAATAATCTAGATTGTAGGATAGTGAAAATAAATGTCTAAATTCACAACTTGTACTTTAATACAACTATTTTATGATGCAATTAATGAAAAAAACTATAAAACTATGTAAAGAGTTATTTTTATGTTAGAAATTACTGTTCAATTTTCAGATTAAATCATAAGTTAAAATTCTTATTAATAACCCAACTTTTACGTTAACAAAATATAATTATTTTTAGTTAATATTAATCTCAGTTCTGTGTTAACTATAAATTTTTAATTCTCTAGAGTTAAAAGTTTAGGAGAAAAAAATTTGGTTTAAGATGATTACATATATTTTTTGGACCATAAAATTATATGGTGCAGCACTTTTAAGGGCTTTACTTTCCGGTTACCCAAGACTCATGGATACCACAATCCTTCAGTAATTCACAAAGTGGAGGCGGTAGCTTATCAAAGTAGTACTAGAACATTTTGAAAGATGGGTGAGTTCCTCACCAATATGCGTAAAAGTTGTATGCAGCACCGAGTAACAAACCATTAATGCAAAACTGTAACTTTTCACTAGATGAGAACAGATGAGGTTATCAGAATACAATTATAAAACCTTCCAAACACATTACCTTTAAAAACACTCTCTAAATTATCTTCAGTTCGCTTCATGAAGGGATTTATCGATCTGTTTTGAATATTTTCGCCTCTGACAACCTCATTTTGTGCACTTTTTTCTATTTGATTAGAAAAACACATCTTAAAAGATAGAAAAAGACTTTTTTCTATTTGATTAGAAAAACACATCTTAAAAGATATGCATATCTTTTAAGCGCACAATTTACCTACTGCATATAAAAGTTCATCATTCATGTAAAAGTCATAGGACATTGTGGCTAAATATCAATATTTAGTTTAAACAATAATATTAAACCGTCAACAAATTATAATATATATATATATATATATATATATATATATATATATAAAGATTTCACATAAACACGTGAAACAACAATCAATGATCAAACCACAATAAGAAATGGGAAAACAAGACTAAGATCTTTCAACCGTAACCAGCGGTCAACTCAGTTGGGTTTTTGACTTTGACGAAGACCGCTTGTTACGGTTGAAAGATCTTAGCCTTGTGCAGAAAACATCTGGTGAGGAGTTGAGAAGAGTGGGAGGGAAGAGTGGTATTTTAAAAGGGTGAAAGCGCAGGAAAGGACTAATGTCCAGAAAGGGATGTTTGGGGAAACAAAGGAGTACAGTAAGAAAAAGTAAAAAACTATCCGCTAGCTGTCAACCCTCTTTGAAGGGGCTATTGCCCTCGTGACGAAAGTATCAAGTTTGAAGAGACCGTTACTAATGTTTATAATATTAGTCTATTAAATTTAATTAGAGACGATTCAATAATATTTCTTAACAACATTGATTTTTCATAGGTAATAAATTTAGCTCCTGTCCAATCAATATGATGATTTTCATTTTTTATATGCAAGAATAAGGCACTACTTTTTTGCTGTCTACTTACGTTATATTGGTGTTGTTTTACACGTGTCTTTAATGATTTACCAGTTTGACCAATATAAATTTTATGGCAATTTTTGCACGGAATTTTATAAATACCAGCGGACTCCAATTCGCTGGGAGAGTTTTTTATTAGCATATTACCCACGTTATTACGATTAGAAAACACTATATTAAAATCAAGTTGTTTGGCTAATCTTGGAAGGGGGTCCAATGATTCGTCGTATGGCAAAACTATAGAATTTGATAATAAAAGGGGCTCTGTTGAAGTATTAGAGAAAGTTTATCGATGAATACCATGTGCGATACCTATTTCTGTCATCTTTTTCCTTGCTTTGTCCCTGTAGTGAAAAATTGTTTGTCTAGCTTGACAAAGGCCCATAAATTAAAACTAAAATTAAAATTTTTAAATAATTGTTTTAGTGAAAAGGTAATACCTAAATCTCTTATTCCTAAATGTTTACTAAATATTTGTGAAGGCCCTTTTGATAATTTTCATTCTTTGTTGCTAAAAAAACATATTTATTTGTGCCGGAGTGATGTGAAATTAGCCTTCGGTGATTCGGTGCGTAACAAAAGTCATCTTAATCAGCTCATCCCTTCCGATTGGAGGAAAGTAGTATTTGATTATATTTATTGGCAACTTAGAAAGGTATGTAAAAATTTTTCTAAAGTACATAATAAAAAACTTCAGAGCTTAATTGACAATAGCCCGTGGAATAAAAATAAAAATAAAAAATTAGTTCTTAATTTATCAGACAGAATATTAGATAATAATGCAGTAGCAGCTTTAGGATATGGTTTAAATTTTGTTCCTAAAAGTAACAATTTAAATTATGTTCAGGTGGCTAAGGGTTTTTCTAAAGCTAAAAAATTAAATAATATAGATATCGATAATTTAAATATTTTAAAAGGAATGGTATACGGTCTTTCAGAAAAAACTGATGTTGTTAGCGTTCCTAGACGTTTTATCCAGGCTTATTCTAAGCTTAAAAAAGATAATACCATAAAAATCACTAAAGCCGATAAATCTAAAGTAACAGTAATATTAAATAAAAAAGATTACGTCGATAAAATAGAGAATATGTTAAATGATGAAAATGTGTATACAAAGTTAAGGTCTAATCCTTTGGAAAGGGTCAATAGTTCATTTAATAAAAAAATTAAAACTATCTTAAAAAATCAACCCGAACTTATTACTAAATTTATATCAAAATCCCCTTCTTTGCCATATATGTACGGGTTGATCAAGACACATAAAGATAATTACCCAATACGTTTAATTGTGAGTTCGGTTGTTTCGGCATCATATGGCTTGTCCAAATGGTTAGTAAGTATTTTAAGCCCCTTAATTGGAAAAATTTCAGGCAGCCATATAAAAAACAATGTGGATTTAATTAAAAAATTAAAAAGCGTCAACATGAACAAAAATTATAGATTAATCAGTTTCGATGTGAAGTCTCTATTTACCAATGTACCTGTAACTGATCTGTTGAGCTTACTCCAGGAGGAATTAATTAATTATTCCCTTCCCCTTCATCTACCACTATAATAGAGTTAATTAAGTTATGTGTGGTGGATTGTCATTTTCAATTTGAAAATAATTATTATATACACAAATTTGGTCTTGCTATGGGTAACTGTTTATCCCCCCTCCTAAGTAATTTATATATGGAGTTTTTTGAGAGTAAAATGTTAAGCTCAATTTTGCCCAAAAATGTTAAATGGTATAGATATGTTGACGATATTCTCTGCATTTGTCCCAATTCTTTAAATAAAGTTGATTTGTTAACAAAATTGAATTCATTAGTGCCGACAATCAAATTCACAATGGAAGAAGAAATAAGTGGTAATTTGCCCTTCTTAGATGTCCTGATCCATAGGTTACCTAATGAGTTACGCTTTAGTGTATATAGAAAACCTATTAATGTACTTGCATATGTTCACTTTTATTCTTCGCATCCAAAAAATGTTAAAATTTCTGTTTTTAGAAATATGTTTCTGAGGGCGTTAAGAGTTTGCTCTCCTGAATTCCTTAATGAAGAGATTAATAACATTAGGTCAATTGCCCTTTCATTAAAATACCCCTCTTCTTATATTGATTTAGCTTTGAAGGGTGCTAAAAAAACTTTCTCTAATACTTCAACAGAGCCCCTTTTATTATCAAATTCTATAGTTTTGCCATACGACGAATCATTGGACCCCCTTCCAAGATTAGCCAAACAACTTGATTTTAATATAGTGTTTTCTAATCGTAATAACGTGGGTAATATGCTAATAAAAAACTCTCCCAGCGAATTGGAGTCCGCTGGTATTTATAAAATTCCGTGCAAAAATTGCCATAAAATTTATATTGGTCAAACTGGTAAATCATTAAAGACACGTGTAAAACAACACCAATCTAACGTAAGTAGACAGCAAAAAAGTAGTGCCTTATTCTTGCATATAAAAAATGAAAATCATCATATTGATTGGACAGGAGCTAAATTTATTACCTATGAAAAATCAATGTTGTTAAGAAATATTATTGAATCGTCTCTAATTAAATTTAATAGACTAATATTATAAACATTAGTAACGGTCTCTTCAAACTTGATACTTTCGTCACGAGGGCAATAGCCCCTTCAAAGAGGGTTGACAGCTAGCGGATAGTTTTTTACTTTTTCTTACTGTACTCCTTTGTTTCCCCAAACATCCCTTTCTGGACATTAGTCCTTTCCTGCGCTTTCACCCTTTTAAAATACCACTCTTCCCTCCCACTCTTCTCAACTCCTCACCAGATGTTTTCTGCACAAGGCTAAGATCTTTCAACCGTAACAAGCGGTCTTCGTCAAAGTCAAAAACCCAACTGAGTTGACCGCTGGTTACGGTTGAAAGATCTTAGTCTTGTTTTCCCATTTCTTATTGTGGTTTGATCATTGATATATATTTATGTATACTAAAAAAATAATAAAAATGAATATATTTTTAATAAAAGTAAAAAAAAGAATATCTTTATTTATCATATCATAAAATGAATGATAATACTTCCTTTCATTTTCATTCACCTGCACAAAGAAGTCGAGCTACAACTCCAGTCATAATTAGGTTAGTAGGAGTGAAAGTGTATTAAAAAAAGAATCAATCACTTATAACGTTTGTATAGTCCAGATTCTAAAAATGTCATTTGAATTTCTTCATATTAGTTGACGAAAATAATAAAATTGTTTGTTGATTTTTTTTTCATCTAAGTACTGAAAAAGTAGCAAGATGAACAGAATGTCCAATTAAATTTTGTACAACTGGTAATAAATTACATTGCGTATTTCTATTTCATTTTACTATTATCTTATAAGTAATATTAACATTTAACTTACTAAAATAAATAAAGAAAAATTAAAAATAAATATATGGTTTCGAGAAAATGTAAAATGATAACAATAATAACAATGCTTAAGAAATTGAATTATGCCACATTTTTCATTGAGGAAGCAGTTGATCGTAAGGTATTTTCAATGTAGCTTGATTTACAACATTTCTCATAACCTTATCTATAATATCTTGCGTATATGGCAGAAGTGCAGTGTAAATGGGCTTCCAGAAGCTATTGAAGAAAGCGTTAGCAACACCACCTGAAACAGTTATTAATTCCATTAAAGTCTTAGATATGATTTCAAACCTAAACTTATAAATAGTGTAGTACCGGGATTCAGCCGGTTCGCACAGGTTCGTGCGAACCGGTGCTTAAAATATTATGAGTTCGGCGAACCGGTTGTTAAAATTATGTAAACCCCTATTCAGACCAGTATTAAATTAGCCCACTATCAAACTCCACAAGTGTTGTGTGACTCACTTAACACAACTCACATTTTAGTAATGCTCTCATCACTAAAATATTATCCACAAAGAACCTCGGACTAAAGTCTGGCAGTTGATGGTGTATTACAAAGCAAATGGATGGGAATTAATTACATGCCTAAAAAATAAATATTATGCTTAAAAAGTGGATTTTTTTTTAAAACCGCAAATAGTCCCCATACTAATTGTTACTACCAAAATAATGATAATACTTGCTTTCATTTTCACCTTATGTCAAGTAGAAAAGAGAAATGATATGCCTATTATGAAAACTTAAAAAAAATCTCAATTTAATAAAATATAATATTTTGAGTGGCCTACACTCAACTTTAATATAAGAAATCATAATATTAAACTCATTGATAATCAATTGATTTTTGTTTATTTTATTGTTTCAAACTACAAGAAGTAGTTTCAAACTTCTTGGTAAAGAATTATCAAAAGTATAGATTATCAATTTAATCATTTCATTTGTTTTTGTTGTGGATGAATCTATATTAGCACTGATAAGAAACTCGAAACGTTTGCCTAGAAATAATGTGATATATTATTATTATTATTAAATGAGATTGTTATTATTAAGAATAAACTGAGTTTCACAGGACTCGTTAGCCAGACGTCCCTATTTGTCCTACTATTCTTTATAATTTGCCAAAAATCTTCTTACCTCTTCTTCTTAAACGCGATTTGCTAGCATAACATAGAATGAAGAAGTCTTTGAGAGCTGTATTTATATCCAGATCACCTTCATCTTTCAACAATTTGGATAACATGATTCATAAGAATCATCTAGTATTCTTCTTCTTATTAGGACAAGGTCATCTTCATACCGTTGCATATCGTAATCTTGATTACTTCAAGTTTCCATTTGGTCTTCCACAACAAGATCGATAGCTCATCTCTAATAAAACAGTCTTCAGAGCAAAAAATTTACTTGTGATAGAACCTATACTTCTACTAATTATCCTTTGCTTTAGATTGTTGTAATCTAGTTTGTAGTTCTTGGATTAAAACCAGTGATGGGATTCACCGGGATTCAGCCGGTTCGCACCGGCTCGTGCGAACCGGTGCTTAAGATATTATGAGTTTGGCGGACCAGTTGTTAAAATTACGTAAACCCCTATTCAGACCTGTATTAATTAGCCCACTATCAAATTCCACAAGTGTTATGTGACTCACGTAACTTGTGCATGTATGACAACGTAATTTACGCATGTATATAACCTAAATATAACTAAACAATTTAATTTCCGAACTCATAATATTTTAAGCACCGGTTCTAAACAAATTGAATCTCACCACTGATTAAAACATTTATATATTAGTTTTATTCAATGCAGTCATTGGCATGTTATCAAAAAATGCTTTAATATCCAAGAAGCAACCAAAAATCTTTCAGTAAGCCATAAAGATTCTTCTGTTTTGTCAATCCAACTTTTTAGAGCTGATTTTATTGATTTCAATTCTAAGAAATATGATGTACGTATAAAGATGCTTATTTACCAAAAATATAAAATACCACTGCAGATAGAACTAAGTAGTTTTTATTTTTAGCGCAATAATATTCTCCTGATTTTCAAGGGTTATAAAACACACTTACAGAGATTATCACAGGGGAGGTGTATTAGAATGGAAACTCTTTTCTCTTATGAACAATAAATTCATACCTTTACCATTCATCAATATTGCGCAAAAACAGTGGGGTTCTTAAACACCGAAGAACAATATCTGAGATTAAGATTTGTTAAAGGGTATATATACATGTAGATTGATTACAACACTTTTGATAGACAACAATCCAACACATGCCTGCAAATCATCATAAAATATATGTGTGATTGGTGTTTCGCTTTAGAATTTTGAGTATCTCGTTCTTCTTACATATCATATTAACTCATTAAAATATCTGAAAATTTATTATAATAAACATTTAAATAGAAATTCTCTTTTAGTGGTTGTGATAAAAAAATTTCTCAGTCAATGTAAAGAAATCCATCAAACGTATTCTTTATTCAAAATTAAGTTTTCAGTTCTTGCAGTTATATTGCCATTTTTAGTGTTCAGAATTAACTTCTTTTTTTTTTATATATATATATCAGACTAATTTTGGGGGATTGTGTTCACAAAAATTCATTATATTATAGAAAAAAAAACAACTTTTTTTCTTAAATAATGCATGTCACCCCTTTAAATCCTTGTAATTTCAACAACAAAATGTTTATCTCATCACCTTAAAATTTCTATTTTTGGATGTAATTTCATTATGATCCGTCGATGCTGTGACATTCATCTTGGCCACAAGCTTTCAGAATCAATAATAAGTCAAAAATTTTACATTTTATTGCAAAACTGACCTCTCCAGATATTGAAGAATTCTGAACTGTTTTTCAGTTAATACTGTTAACAATATCATAACACTTTCAAAGTTTCAAACCTCTAAAGTTAATAGTTTAGGAGACAAAAATGTATAAAATCACATTTTGCTCGAAGAAGTAACTTTTCCATGATATAACCCAAAATCAATAGGGTACATTTACGCTCAATTTTTTGCGTAAAATATTAATTTGTTTAAAGAGAATGCTCACAAACTTTGATACACACCCATCCACTCTAACATACATCATCCAAGAAACGTCTAAAATGTTCTTTGGGGACTTTAAAACATGTAAATTGATTGAAATCTCACATTCATTTGTCTACGATCACTATATTATACTTGTAGTAAAATAATAAAGTATAATGGGACAATTTATCAGGATTTTTGTGTGAAACAAATTGACGTGAAGCAGGGAAAATTTAGATACATGGAACTAGTTAAATATGGTTTCCTAAAATTACAGCTTCAAGGTCCGGCTCTGTATTTTGCAACTCTTTTCGACTATTTATTAAACTTTGTTATAGTTTCTAGACATATTATACTAGTTGTTTAAGTAGAAAAGATAGCTTTCACATGAGTTACAATGGAATTTAAACCAGTCCACAAAAAATTTGATGTTCAAGCCGCAATTCACTTCAGTAACTCCAAACCTGTGCAGTTTATGAACGAATTATATTTAAATAACATATTGGAAAGTAAATCACTGATCAAATTGTGAAGATCTTATTAAGAAAAATATATATTCTACCGGCTCATATTTTTAAAAAGCCATGACATTGCTTCAGTATTACTAATTTTAACTAACGAGTGGACTTTACTTAAAAACACGGAATCATTATTTTCATTGGTTTTCTTTGTTACTGCTTTACTCTGTTCTCAAATTACTGTATCAGAATATTTTAAACATAATTAGGAAGAATAAGTACTTTTTAAAAAAAAACTTGCGTGTTGATTACTTCAAATATTGATTTTTTAATTAAAGTCACAGTGTGACCTTGTGAAATTGTTGATTTCTTGAAATAATTTCCTTAAGCATTTCTGACGACTGGCGTAGAATTAAAAATATAGGTATAAAGATTCCTCCAAGTTGATATAAAGCATGATATATTTTATAAATATGACTATATAAATTTTTTAATCGAAGTATATATGATTCAAAAAAACTGACGGATATCAGTATTTTTGAATTAAAACAACATTGCTTGCTAAAAGTGGTGTAACCAAGTACTACTCATGATGCCTTCTTCAGGACCTCTTTCGTATTATTCATACGTGCTTTATACACTCTGTATAAACCATATGTGCTTTTCTTTCCCTTTCCCCAGCCTGCAGTTAGTATTTCTAAACGACATGTTCTAACCTTGAGAGTTGGAAAATAAATATTAAAAGTTCTGTTCGTTATGCTATTTTTTTATACTATGATTATTGCTTATAGTTTTAAGATTCTTTGTGATATATCAACTTATATTACAATAAGTGCTACATAAACTTAAATAACCGTACTGAACATACATAAAAAATGTTTTTTACTGTATATATGTTATAAAAAATTATAAAAATACTTAAAAATAAATCATCAGGAGAGAAATATGAATCGAATCCAAGTTACCTCCTGGAATTGGGGGTAAGTAAGTAATTATAATTCCTGATAGAAAAATGATTCCAGACTACTAAATAACGGGACTACAGGAGGTTATAAGCAAAGCTAATTTGTTAAATAATAAATATCAGCTATGATCGATGAAATGTTTCTTGGGAAATCAATACTTACGATTCTACCCACATTTTAGAATAGAGAAAAAAGGATAAGTTAGCAAACGATACAGGAACTCTATTGTCTTTTATATATAATAACAGTATGTATTAATCATAGTAATTGCTATGAATATTATTAACTGATCAATAATTAAGTAATCGATTCTGAATTAATCAATTAATTATAATTGTGTGCTCTCCCTCTCTTAAAAATATTGCATATTTTACTATATTATAAATAAAAAAGTAAAAACTTACTTAATCTTTTATTGCCATTAATTACATTGTCGAATTGGAGCTTCAGGTTTCCAACTTTTGGTGACATTACGAAACGATGAATTTTCAAGAAGGTTTCGTCATCCTGTTTAATCAGGTGGCCCTTTAATACTGCTGTACCTCTAATGTCCGCTATGTAACACATAAATAATTTATTATTATCTATCTTAATTACAGAATAATGATACAAACTTTTTTACTAATGTAATATTTTACCTCACTATTTTAAGCATTTAGGATTTATCATAAAACATGAACTTCAAAATATTGCATGACGAAGATTTTCAAGAACAATGAAGTGTGATTATTTAAATCAAAAGTTTGTATAGTAGCATTTACATGAATATTAATAAGCAGGACTTTATTAATAAAACTAGAACAATGAATTTGAAAGTTTGGCCGAAGTAAGTGAAAGTACTAGTTGTTGCCAAGAAAGTAAGAACTTTCTAAAATGCATACTCTTGCTCAAATTAATTCACATTCAACTACCAGTTCTAACCTTTTGGTTATTTAGACTGGAATCGTTTTTTTTAACACGCAAAACTGTTAATCACTACTTTACTCAATCAAACCTAAGATACTTAAATTTAATGAGAATCAAACACAAACTCAACATTCCTGAATTCATATTAAATAATATCTAAATATTTACTTCGATTTAAAAGTTTCTAAAAGTTCGTAAATGATTACATAACATTTATAACTTACTAAAATTAGCTGTGTAAAGTCCATTTCCACCTATTGGAACAGTAACTATTAATCCTTCAGCTTTATAATAACCTTTTGACCTTATCTCCGGCATAAAGAAGTCCACCTCAAAGAGCATGTTGTCTGGGTTTCTCAAATTTGTCCTGTTACACAATCACTTTATATGAAAATATATATATATTTACAACTACTTTTGTTACAGTTCGTAAAATTATTATTTAATTTCCAAATATTCCAAATATTTGAAATTTCCACTTCAAAATCTGATTCTTACATATTTTGTTAATAAAGTTCTTTTAAACTAATTCTGTTGATATGTCTGATTCTATTCTGATATGTAATTTATCACTTATATTTTTAAGCTGATATTTTTTACAAATTGTCATTGTAATGCACTTTGATGTTAAGCATAAAAAACACAATTCTGAAATCATTTAAATATACACCATAACGCACTTTACGTCCTTGCAATGTTAATAGAAAAGTTCTCTGTTCATGCCCTCAAACGCTCAATTTTTTAGTACAATTATATCACTATCAGTTAAGCTGTGTAAAAAAGTATTTTTGATGATTATAAAAAATGTAAAATGTAAGGAATTAATGTTTTCAGTTTACTATAATTAAGTATAGTAATCATGAAAAATTTCGTCTTCATGTTTTTTTTTTAAAAAAAAACCTTTTACCATTAGCCTCCATGAGCTCAGTATAATTTATAGCCAGACAGACCGTTGCAGTTGACAAGGACAGGGATTGTTCTTAGATGGTTTCTGTCCATTTGATCTCGTTTGTTACAGAGTGAGCAGTAAGGATTTTTCACCTCTCATTACCGTGATGTTTCCGCAGGTACACTTGACTCTTTGTTGGAATTCTGCCACTGCCTTAGGGTCTGGGTAGGTTTTTAAGGAGACTTTCTTTTTTTTTTCTATACATTTTCCCGGCTGCATTAGTTATGTGGTCTGCCACTCACTCAGCTTGGTAGAATTCCCTGATATATTTATAATAGTCACTGACAATCCTCAGTATATCGGGCTCTTGCATACTACCTCATTTTCTTGCCAGCTTATCCATTTTCTCATTACATACACACGTACGTCATCAATGTGGCCACACTTTCGACCAACTATTGGTGAAGTTATTTTTCAATCCAATAATAATCCGAGGATGATTTAATATTATTAAAATTTTTCATTTATCAATAATAAATTATTTATATTTATGAAAATTTCCACTTACTTTCAAGGACTATCTTGTTGTCACATAACTGAATCACCATGGCATCATACTACAAGAAATAAAATACAAATGCTAATATGATGTAGTGCACTCCCACGATGGCATTGAACACGTAAACACAATATTAAAATAACTTCGCTAACATTACTTTGATAGAAGACTGACTCACTCATATTATTACTATAATTTAAAAAAGTTTTTACAACTTTACCTCACGTCATAAATTGTTATTTCACCGAGACCCGTATTGTAAATATCCTTGGCTTTATTGGTAAAATTGTATCCCAATATATCATATTGTGCCAATATGTCAGGAATATTTAGTGGGTCAATTCTAGGGAATTTGACTTCAGGAATACCATCTGTAAACAGAAATATACTGTTATTTAAAAAAATTAATTTGTGTTAAATTTTACTTTTCTTAAAACTATATTTAATTAATTATATAAGTCTAATTGCAATACATACTAGTTACCCTATTTTGTTTAGCAAGGTTGCAGAAAAGCAGTATATTCGTCCTTGAATAACACATTGATACGGTTGAAGCAGACCAATGTAAAAAATATAACTTTTTTTTTTGTAATATTGAAATCGTCAAATAAGTATTAAAATAATTGACCCTTACACAAGCTGTAGTAAAAAATCTGGAGTGGTCTACACTCAACTTTGCTATGAACAAATATGTTTTCTAATTTGTTGAGAATTAAATTTAGTTTGGTTTTTATTTTAATATGACTGTCATACACTTAAATTATCAAATTCTGTGGTAACTGTATTATAAACTTCATGGATAATCAATTTAATGAGTTAATTTATTTTAATGTTGTTATTATTTTTTGTCAGATACAACACAAGGAAAAATTGTTTTGCAATAATGAGTACGACATGTTACTGTACTGAGAACGTAATTTGTCATTTTTAGTATAATATTTCAGTATTTAAAGTTCATGAAATTTGTATAATGAAATATTCATATTAAGGCAATATTTAACGCGAAATGTATGTCTTCTAAAATCACCAGAAGACAACAAGAATTATTATGCGTTTCAGTATACCTATTGAAAAACCTTACCCAAAAACAATGGCGTGATTGGCCATACAAGAACTTATATGTCTGTCAAATATTACTTAAATTTGTCAAAAAGTTGACTTGAAGAATGCAATTTACAAAATTATGATAGAAACGTACAAGGATCTTGCAATTTATATTTTGGTATTGGTTGGGTTAGGTTGAGTGGTTGTCTCATCAGAGAACACACATAAGCCAAAAATTGGTCCTTCGTGATGATACTCAATGAACTTTCTAATTTGGGAGTCCTAAATTTTTACTTAACTCAGGTGTATTTAGAGTAGGCATCTTTAACGACTACCTAACCCCAACCAATAGGGGATCTTTCACCGTCTCGGGACCAAGGGCTTAATGTCCTCTCGAAGGGATGACGCACCTAGATCTTTTTTTCCACGACCCACGTGAATAGCGAGAGCCAGAGTGGGTATCGAACCCTGGATCTACCAGTCCAGTCTTGAGCACGTAAGCCACTATTCCCGTATAGTATTCGCCATAAGTTAAAAATATGTATTTAGTTATTCTTAATCGATTTCTCTAGTTGGACTTAAATGACAAAAAAATTAAAGAATTAACTAAACAAATAAACAAGTAGAGCAGGATTAATCCAATATTAATCTGTACCTTAATCTAAGAAGTGTTTCTTTTTCTTAGATTGAATAATCTGTTCCAAGGTACCAACATTTTTGAGTTAATTTAATAGAATACTAATAAACATTTTTGGGTTAATTTCATAGGACACTAATAAACATTTTTGAGTTAATTTCATAGGATACTAATCAACATTTTTGTGTTAATTTCATAGGATACTAATCAAAATTTTTGAGTTAATTTCATAGGATACTAATCGTAGGCAGTTGCTAAATGGAAACTTTTATTTCTTTCGTGTTTGTAGTTCATAGTAAACAAATTTACTGTAATGCAACTTTTTAAAAATGATGCGCTATATTAGGCTATAAAGGGCCTTTTATTTTTAGTTGAACTTTATTACGAACTATCAACAGGTGTGGATAGCATCGTTTTATAAGCTTTCACAATCAACTAAAATTCACGTGAGTTTACCGGGGGTAACAAGGGCCACTGACCCTACCTGCAGCTGATTAGGTTCAGAGGACTTCGGTCCGGAGTTTGATCTGAAACTCTTAAAATAAGTCGGTACTACGGGCGGCGGGGCCCGTGGAAAGTTTTCTCTTCAGCCCGCCCTTGAGCCACTCGTAGTGGCTGTGTGTTCTGACCCAGGTTGGATAGACCCTTGTGGTCGCTGCGTGAGGAGCAGTATCTTCTCGGGTGGATGCCAGCTTAGCATCCAGGGGAGCTAGACCCCAACTTTTACCAGTAGGAACGGACCACGATCTCAGCTAAGTGGGCTGGAATACTGGTAGTTGCTTTATCCTTTTGGCTTTGATGATACTCAGGGTGGCTATGAATGGAACCCCTCTCGAGCATTATTCTAACGAAAGAGAGAGACCTAGATCTCCTCTGACATTTAGTCCTTACTTGCCAGGTGGCGTTGGTCTACAAGGGATTATTAATCTCTATTTTTGTCATACATGATACCAAGATTACCCACAGTAGAGCCCAGAGGGGCCAAAGTTATCATTGCAACCCCTGATCCCGGGGTAACGGGAAACTTCCCTCTTCGGAGGGGGACGATCGAATCCTCAGTGATCCTATGGTAGTCCTAAAGCTCTAGACCTTGTAGGGGTCGGACAGTCAACTAAAACTATTTTTTTTTTTTTTACATATTTGCTTTTAACTAACATCTCTGTCATCAGAAAATCCTTTTTTTCAGTTAATACTAATATTAGTTTCATAACAACTTACATATTTGAACTCGCTATGATAAGTATTCTGGTGAAAAGAATGGTACCCTTGATAACATAAAGTGGTGTTCGAAAGAAATAATATTGCCCAAATTCTACTACTCAACCACTCTATGGGGATGTTTTTTCTTCCTATAATATCAAAGGGATCCAACAAACATTGTGACCGTCGTGTAGCGTGTTCATGAACTTTTCGATCCATTCCTACCCAACCACCAATAGATAAAACGCACTTACATCATCAAAACAACATCAAGGTAAACTCAGGGGAAGTCAAAACATTTAAATCCATCAAGATCAAGAACAATAATTACAACAAAAAGACTGCAAGTATTCAACAACTACCATATTTCGAAGATATGTGTTTTCTTTTTGAGAAGGTCATATGAGAATATATACAAAAGAAGAATCACGTACAACATTACTAACATGCAACAGAAAAAGAACAACTTATATGCAAATCAATAGTGAAGATTCATAAGTTATTATAATCATTATTAAATGATTTACACATACATACATTTTGAATCATTAGCACATTTTGTGCCTTATTGAAATCAATATATCAATACATAAAATATTTACTTAGAGCTATTTTCCTTATAGTTATCTCCAGAGACTTTTTAAGGCAATCATTAAATTTCGGGTCACTTCTCCTGCAAACTTCGGCAAAAGTGGCTAAAAAAAATAATTGATAATATTAAAAAAAATATAATATGATTTGCACAAAACATTTAAAATTACGAATAAGTTATCACTTCGTACCTATAAAATACTAATAAATCACATTTTGATAGTTATATCCAATATTGTTTGTTACTTCTTAAACAGTTGTAATAAACAATAAACAAAACAAAAAAACGAAAAAGTATGCATTTTTAAATTTTTTTTCAATCAATTTTTTTCTAAGAATTACTTTTTTCA
Organism: Hermatobates lingyangjiaoensis; assembly: GCA_026182355.1. NCBI lineage: Eukaryota > Metazoa > Arthropoda > Insecta > Hemiptera > Hermatobatidae > Hermatobates > Hermatobates lingyangjiaoensis. Next base: position 220,681 of record JAPFBL010001923.1, read on the forward strand.
TTAGTTTTACCACATATACGAAACCTTAAATCATATTGGACATGTAAAATTAAATATTTACTTAATACATTATTTTATTTAATCTACGTTTTTTACCAAAGTTTGTAAGTAATTGTGATCATTCTTATAACACATTTATTGTAATTAAACATTACATTTATGACTAACATTTGTTTAAATGTTTAAACGTTTCATTGTTTTACATATTAAATTGTTTGACTGTTATCTACTATCTAAATAATGAAGATGGATATGTTTTTCTTTGGTCCGCTCCACTGTTAGTAATTAGATAACTACTACAATTGTTCACTTCCTTCTTGTGATTTCTAATAATACTGAAGTAATTATTAGATAATTGTAGTATTTAGATACAATTAGTATTTAGAACAATGTCTACAATTGTTCACTCCCTTACTGTGATAATACAGATTTATAACTGGTCGTAAATAGCTGGTTTTAACATATTCATAGTAACATATATTGGTTGATATATAATCATACGTATAGTTCGAACATATTCATAGTAACATATATTGGTTGATATCTAATCATACGTATAGTTATAACATATTAATAGTAACATATAATGGTTCATATCTAATCAGACGTATGGTTTGAACATATTCATAGTAACATATATTCGTTGATAACTAATCATACGTAGATGTGTTTTAACACATAGTAACATATATTGGTTGATATCTAATCATAAATAAATAGGCGAAGCCATCATGATAGTTATATCTGCAATGCATATCCATTGGGATACATATTCTAATCATCACCTAATCAAGTAAAACCAGTTTAATCATATACCTCAAAGGCCTGCCTTTTCATGTAATCCTCTAATGCTAGTAAAGGGAAAATTGGGAGTAAGAAGAGCCTGTATATATGTATGGAAGTTACAGAAAATAACATAATATGCGTGCCAAGGAACTTTACACAAATATACTTTCCTTTGAAGGATAATAATTGAAATATGGAAAATTTATTTATATTTATAACAAAAATGAAGCATGTCTCCTCTCATGTAAGAGAAATATCTATGTGTATGGTACTTAGGCTATGGAGGAAAAAAGTTGATATATAACCAAGCAAATAGGTTTACTTTTTATATACTTTGTATTTTACCCACAAATTTAAAAGTTATCTATTATTTTATACAATCATGAATGTATCATCATTTTCTGAATGAAATTTTTACTTTTTCGTCAATAGGAAATTATGCATAAACTGGTATCCCGTCCAGTTGACGAAATTACGAATGAGATAGTTTTTGATAAATAGTGGAAATGTACAATATATTTTATGTTGCTAAAAGCATATAATATGTGAATACGGTATATGGGACCTTAATTTCTCCTTAACACAGGGGTGTCAACTTAAAATGACTTTGACTATGTTATTGTGATACGATTTGATAAAAGTAAACTAAGTTAAATTTCATCATTAATGGTAAACAGCATTAAAAAGAGTATACTTAATGTCTGATAAAATAAATTAACATGAAAATTATTAATACAAATAATATAATCTTATTCATAGTTTTGGTTCTGGTTTCGGTTGTCACCACACTGGAAAATACAATCATTACAGACGATCAAGTACACACTACAGGCGGGATCGGATTTATCTGATAATCAAACACGTAAGCTCAACTAGTTATTAAGTCTCTAAATTTATAGAAATTTTAATATCTAATATAAAACAGAGGGTATCGAAAGCAGAAGAAAAGGTGAAATGCCTCTTGTGCTCTCTAAATAAAGAAATACAATTTGAATATAATAAAATATTAATTCTTACTCACTAGTGCTTTATAAATCTTCTGCACGATCTATCTTCCTTCTGAATTTGTTTGGCTTGTAAGAAGATGGGCATTCACCTGAATGGCCAACTTTCAGTTGTATCAGTTATTTCAAACCTGTTATATGTGTTCCCGTACTGTGAAACATGTGTATACAAAAAGAAACGGCACACCAACAAAAAAAATACCTAGAGTAACCTATTTGACTTCGCTATAAATAACCTATTATTAAACTCATGGAAAATCGATTTATGTATTCCATTGGTTATAATGTGGTATCACCATTATAGCAGTAATGATGTAACTCTAATGAATATTGTTTTTGACATTATCATATCTAAAATTAATTCAAAATGTAAACCCAATTGCCTTAGATCCATGAAATGGACAATTAAAATCAAATAATTTCTCTCTCAGTGAAAAATTCCCAATAATATTCTCTGAATCAGTAGAAAGCTAATAAACTATTTCAATGTAATATAGGGTCAGACACAACAGATTCAATAATGTACACCTAGAGAAATATTGTGGTTTGATCATTGATTGTTATTTCACGTGTTTATGTGAAATAAATATATCTTTTTATGTAGAAATATATACGGTGATATTTTATTAAAAATGTTTAAAACAATTGTGATATATATATTTTTTTTTTAGGGGACAGAACTAACAACATATACTGTTAGTGAAATGTAACGACGTGGAAACATTCATCTGAAAAAAGAAACCTAAAACACACTCTTTTATTATAATTGGAGTAACCTACGAGTCTATAAATAAGGTAAGTTGTTAAAGGTGACAAAAATATAGATTAGTTTATGTAAAACAAATGTAACTTATTTTCTAGTCCTTAAACAAAATACAGGGATTAGCGTGTCATATAAGTTTAATGTTACTGCTTACAAATCTTGGTGAACTACTAATGGAAAGAAGACATACGTTAATTTCTATTCGTTATTCCTTTAGACAATATTTGCTAATTAGTTTTAAAGTGCAAGAAATAATCTTCGTTATAAATTTAGTTTTATTTATAGGTAATAACTAAGTATTTATTAAACATTTAATCCATTATGAGTGCAATTGATTATGGTTTTTCAATAAATAAAAACACTGAAAATTTATCACTAACTGCAAATACGTAATAGTTTTTTTTATATCACCCATCAGTTTATAAATTATACTCTAAACAAAGAAACAGAAAATCCTCGAAGAAATAAGTTTACTGAATGAAAATGGGTCCTTGCTACTCGTATTTTTAGGTATTTAGTAATTAAAAAATTATGCTATTTTCTTTTAGAAAAAAGGAAATAGTCTAAGTTAATTAAGTAATAAAATAAATCAATATAATAATATTCAGTTTAGCATCAACAGAGACAGTATGTTTTACTACACAAATTTCCACCAATAAATAAACTATTTTCTAGTCATTAGGCATCAATACAGAGTCCAGATTTCGCAGAAAAATGCTGTACACACTTGAATAGTGCATTAACAAGAATAAATAACATTTATAAAACAAGTTAAAAACATAAAATTATATATTCATTATGATTTAAAATCAATAATTTAGTTACTTTATGTCTGGCTAATAATTCTCATTCAATTTTTTTAAGTATGTTATTTTCTACATTTTGTCCAATTTTGATCTGAGAGTATATCAAAAACAAATTCTATTAGTATACATGAAACTAAATGAATACTATTAGTATACTAAATAATGTTTTTGACAATAAATATTAAACTAAAAAATTCATTTAACCTTTATTTATATTGGAAAAATAAATTTCGTTATCTTCTCTGTCTGAGAGTATACAAATATCAGAGATTGCAATATAGATGAAACGCTAGAATACCATAACATAGATGAAATTTAGCATAATGTGTTATGATTGAGTTGTTCCAAATCAACCCACGAAATATTGATAAAAAAATATTTTACAGGATATATGGGTGAGATGGAATTAACTTATATATATCTATATACTTTAAACAAGGAAAAAAAACATTCCACATCAGACAATATAATTTTAGAAATAAACTGGAGATTCAAGTTTCCTGAACAAAAATTATCTTACTTATTTTATTGGAAATTTGTGTTTGTTATTTTTAGTACATTAATAATTAAATAAATGCCAGCTATTTTATTTAGAAAAAAAGTTAATAATTTGAGTTAATTAAGTAATAAAATAAATCAAGATAATATATATTCGATTTAGCATCAATTGAGACAATATGCTTACGCCACAAATTTGTACCGATAAATAAATTATTTTCTAGCCATTGGCCATCAAAATAAAGTCCAAATTTTGCAGAAAACTGCTGCACACACTTTGTTAGTGCATTAACAAGAATAAATAAACAGTTATGAAACAAGTTAAATTCATAAAATTATATATTCATTATGATTTAAAATCATTAATTGAGTTACTTTATTGTTTTTCTATTTACATATATGTATAACAAGATTTCGCAATAAATACGTGAAATAAAAATCAATGTTTAAACCACAGTAAGAAATCAGTAGAAAGACCATGATCTTTCAACCGAAAGAAGAGATCATTATCAGTATCAGTTTTACTCTGACAAAGATCGCAACGCCTCCGTTGAAAGATCTTAATCTTTTTTCTGATTTCTCTCTACTATTTAGACCTTGATTTATATATATGTGTCTGTTATGCGTACGTGCGCGTATGTGTGTGTAACCCATTACTTCTTCTTCTGATTATAAGAAGTGTTGAATTATAAGAGTGAGTTATGCCAGTTCTACATATTTTCTGTTTTAACACGACGCCCTACTGAATTGTTTTATTTTTGTTTATATATATATTTAGTGTGTGTGTGTGTGTAAAACAACTTAATAATTTAAATCAGCAAGTCTTATATGTTACTAATATTGTTTAAATGGAGTGGACCTTTTTAGGAGCATCTAAACTCTTTTGAGGAGTTACAAAGGTGCTCTAATCTTTGTAGTGTTTCCTTCAATTAAAGTCTAAGGTAGTTTTTACCATGTTCTTTTAACCTTGATTTATTTGTTTCAGTCATTAAAGTACTTTCGGATAACATTTATATATATATATATATATATATATATATATATATATATATCAATGATCAAACCACAATATGAAAATGAAAAAAAAAGTCTAAGATCTTTCAACCGTAACAAGCGGTCTTCGTCAGAGTCAAAAACCCAACTGACTCTGACGATGGGTTTTTGACTCTGACGAAGACCGCTTGTTACGGTTGAAAGATCTTAGTCTTGTTTTCCCATTTCTTATTGTGGTTTGATCATTGTATGTTGTTTTATGTGTTTATGTGAAATCTTTTATATATATATATATATATATATATATATAATATAGAATCACAATGTAGAAAAAAATAATAAATTATGCCAGGCACTCACGCACAATAACACCGTCCTTAAGGACAGCTCCTTGGGAGAGAGTAAAGAGGGTGAGAAGAGTAGATAGCACTACTTTCATTTTGTAACTAACTATGCCTTGACCATCGAGTATCGCCCTAATATAACTGTCACCTCCCCCACATGAGCCACCTCCCCCGCTCTTGTCCCACTTCTCACTTTCAAAACAAAATAAAAAAAACAAAACCCAGTCATTAATTCATGTGATACCTCAATATAAATAGTAAACTTTGTTCATTAAACCTATCAATATTCATTTTCCCCCAAATTTAATAAATGTAAAATTAGAGTATTCATTATAATTAAACTTCATATTTACAAAGTCATTTATCGATGATTTACAGTAACGTCCTTCGAATTTTCTAGCTAAATACTGCTGTTGTTATTTAAAACTTTAAAATGGTTAAAAAAAGTAATCCGAATATTTCCCAGAAAAAAAAAGAAATATGCTCAGCCAATTTGCGGTTGTGTTTTTTCTCGATGCTTGTTTATGCTTTTTATTCTAAATTTAATATTTATGTTACCTTTCTGTATTAACTTCAGTTCATTAACAATAAAATCAAGTAAAAAAACATTACAAATATTTTTTTAAATTAATTATTTTATGACCTGATAATCAGAATAAAAGAAGTAAAACAAAATAGCGGTTTTATCTGTCCCAAATACTTAAGGGACATAGATCTAATAATAGTTAGATAAACCTTCATGATATAGATAGAGTGATCTCATTAATATAAAAATAGTATCATTTTTGTTCAAGAACAAAAATTTAAAAAATTTTTCTCTTGATTTGAACTCTCAAAAGTCTATTTTTGATGTTTTTCGATGATGTTCTGTATATATGAGTGGATCGGTGTGTCCAAAAGTTTGGGTATATTATGAAACTTATTGAAACATTAGCTAAAAAAAAACTCTGGAAAAGGTCAGTTTTAAATAAATTTAATATCGTACTTTGACTTACGATGGCTTGATTGATTATGACAAATCAATATGAATTATAGACCAAAAATAGACCTTTCTAAAAAAATTCGCTCAACTTTTCAACATTGTTTGTTGAATGTAGATGTAAGAAAATGTTATAAGAATTTAGAAAATAATTTCTTTTACAGTAAACCGCTAACTATTGAAAAATTCTGGAGTGGTCTACACTCAACTTTACTATAAGTAAACTTAATATCAAACTTCATTAGTATATAATATATAACGACCAATTTAGGCATAATATAAATGTCTAAATGCGAGAGGTTTATTAGCCTTTCATTCCTGGAGGTAGTACACTTATTAGCTTATACTTATTATCTTCACTTAGATGCACTCTCCTGCAGGTGGTTGATCCACTTATCAATATATATGCTTATTTTTTTATATCACACCACTGATGCATATAATACCATTAGTATAACTACAGCAGTAAAAACATTTTTGAAAAGCGAAAAGGTAGATTTCGTGTCACGAAATAATCTCTTGCTGGAGAACATAGCTTTTGTTTCAATAGGCAGTGGATTTCTTATATAGTTTATCTGACCTCCTTCTATCTTGAATATTTAAGACAAAGTTTCCCATTTAAAACATGTAAATATTCTATTTTTTTCTGAAAAATGTCAGATACATGTAAGATAAAATGTCGTTTTATGATAATTTTTAATTTAAGATGTAGGATAGTTTAATTATTTATTTTTCAAAGAATGTTTATCCTATACAATTTAGGGACCCCACTTTCTACATGTAAGCTTTGGATCAGACAAAGAATTGATGAACGTATCAAACAAAGGTGGTCTGAGGAGGACACGTGTCTTATTTCAAAGCAGCTATTGCCTTCTTGTAATTCTAGAAGAACGAAGGATCTTCTTTCTAAGAATAGAAGAGATGTAGCCAATGTGATCGCTGTTTCCACGGTACACTGGCTCGTAGGTAGACACGCCTCCAGATTAGGATTGGAGGCGAGGGATTTTTGCAGGGCATGTCAGAACGAGGAAGAGGAAGAGACAATTTCTCACTTTCTCTGTCAATGCCCTGGTCTGGCTCAAAGAAGGAAAGAAGCACTAGGAGAATATTTCTTTGACAATCTTGAGAACTTAGCATCCACTGGTATCAGGGATCTGTCTAGATTTATTGTTCTCTCGAAATGGTTCGAGTGGACCAGTGACGGGGGAGAATAGCCTCAATTTCTCTTTGTGGTATCACAAGGGGCCGGCTTGCGGCCTATGTGTGTTCTCTCTCGGGACGGCCACTGTAACCTAACCTAACCTAACCTAAAGAATGTTTTCAATTTTGAATTATGTTTTACATTTTTGGTCTCTTATAAAATTATTATACCGGGACTTTTATGGCATGCCAGTGTTTTTTTAAAAAATCACTTTTCTTTTTCTTTGTCTAAAATCCAATTTACTTTGAGCGAGTGTTATCTTTTTCTTGCGTGCTGTACTCTGTTATAAGGTTGCTGTAATGTATATTGGGAAAAAATATATTAATAATTAGCCAGTTTTGCATACTCAAATCAAAGATGGCTATTCATTATAATTAAAACTTTATACCTGGAAGCATGGAATTTTTAAAAATAGTAGGTATGCACTATTCGACTAGAATAGTAAAAAAAATTAGATATATGTCAACAATATAATTGGAAAGATTCCATTCCTCACACTTCAATATTACTCAAAGCTAATATGATTCATAAACACAAAAAAAATTTCATCTGATATTAAGTTTTGTTCAAGGATGCAACATATATCGTAGATTGATTAGAGCAATTTGTGAGACAAATCCATCATACCATGGAAAACATTAGAAATTATATGTTTTATTGTCGTTGATTTTTTACATGTAAGTATTTTATTCTTTTACATCTCATATTAAGTTCTTGAATTATTTAAAAAATTTGCATTAAACATCATTATAATCATCAATTTTATTTGAGTGGATTCACTCAAAAAATTTCTATGTCAATATAAATAATTGTAAAGAAATACAAGTATAGAAAGTAAACCATCCATTCGGAATCAATATTAATTTATTACAGATATATTGTTCTTTGCCTTAATTGAAATTTTAGAAATTGTTAATCATCTGTTAAATTTTTGGAAAAATTTAATAGTTCTTACTTTACTATAAGTAAAGAGTATAGTGATCGTGAAAAAATTCGCCGTAAAGAATTTGATGGAATTACATGTTTTGAGGTAACAGAAGTAGTTTTATGCAGTTTTATCGATGATGTCTGACTGTGTGTGGTGGGTGGTGACTATGTATCCAGTTGGGTTTTTGACTCTGACGAAGACCATTTGTGGTTGTGGTTGAAAGGTTTTGGTATTTTTTTCCCATTTCATATTGTAGTTTGATTATTTATAGACTAACAAATTAATGATTTCATTTCTTTTTTTTGTAGTTAATCTATTTTACCAGTTATAACAAAAATTGATATAATTGATGTAGAACAATATGTCATTATTATTATAATTATTATGAAACTGGTTGTCATAGTTTCTTCGGACTAGTGTGCACCGAGGCCAAATCTCATGTTGTCTATTCCTTTGACGTTTCTAAATTGATTTTATATTTTAAAGTCTTTAATAAACGTTACAATTGTTCTTAGAGAAGCATATCTCTCTTTGATTGATTTTAGGTATAGCTTGCAAAAACCAAAGAAATTTGAGTAATTCTAGCAATGATATGAAAAATCGATTTCTAGATTTTGTCAGTTTTACATGTTTTGAGATCCTCAAAGTCATATAAAAATGTCTATTGAAAGTTATTTTTATCCTGTAAGAAATTGTAATGTTAGATATAAAGAACCCAAATTTTTTTTGGGGTAATTTTGAAACAATCGAAAGTTACTTCTTCGTTGTTAATTACAAAACGGCTACTACAATTAAACCTATTCGTCAGTAAATTCATTACACTTGAAACGTTTACTATATATTTTCTTGCTATGAATATTTCATTATCTTTAAAATAATAAAATATTTTAGTATTGAAAGAATATTACACTAGAAATGACAACCTTATGTACTTTAAGATGTTATAATCACAATCTGAGTTAAATTTAAAATAGTTAAATAGTTAACTATGGAACATCATTTATGATATGTTCGTATATTCAGAATTATATAGTTATAGCAAATTATTATTGGGTCCCATTATGATAAAACCATAGTCAATAATCAAAATAATAAATAGTGTATTGATCTAAAAACCCCATTCACAGAAATATAGTTAACTTAATAGAATAATGGTTAGCACTCTTCCGTTTTGGACGTGACCATAAAATTTATTAAAACCCTATTCAACCTAACTGGCTCAGCACGGCAAGGTCGGCGGGCCATTAAGAAATACTAGTTAAGTGTTCCAGTTTGAAATGTCAAAACTTTGCCCATATTTTATTAATGTATTCCTAAATTAAAATTAATTTCTCAGATTTTTTTTCATTAGTAACTCACACATGCATAATAAAAACTAAAACAATTAATTAATACCAACGTCCTAAAAGTAGTGCTCTTGATTTCAACAAAAAGTAAAATTAAATAACTACTTCAAAAGGCAAATATTATAGTAGTCTACAGGATAATGCCTTGGGTAAAGAAAACTCAACACATCACATCTTTACGTTGTTGAAATACAATACAAATACGATAGCTGCAACACCACTACTGGATCTACAAATTAATTTAACAATACCTGTCAATAACATACATCTTTGAAAGGTTTTTTATCTTCTGCCCTTAACTGAAATAATGAAGTATAAATTAGATTAAAATAGTGCTTAGATTGAAACGTTTTTTCAATTTAGAAAAATGTTGGAGAACAATTTTGAATAATTTTTGGTATTTTCTCAGGAGAGACTCTTTCAACTAACATACAAAATTAGGTAATATATTTCTTTCTACTTTACTATAAGTAAAGTATAGTGTTCATGAGAAAATTCTATCTCTCTAATTTTAACGGAATGACATGTCTCCATCGTTTTATGACGTTTTTTCGATGTCTGTGTGTGTGTATGTGGGAGGATGGGTGGGTGAGTGTGTATCTAAAAGTTTGTATAAACGCTAGAGTCCTCAATCTTGATGGATCAAATTAATATTTATGCAAAAATGAGCCTCATAGTATAGATGTATTATATAATTTGGGTGCAGGATGCATGATGGGAAAATTACTTTTTTGGCCAAAATGTGCTTTTATGCAAAACTTTTTTTCCTGAACTACTAATTTTAAAGTCTTGAAAGTTTAGCATTATCTTTAAGATTACAAAAGCAATAACTAAAAAATCCTCAAATTTTTAAGATAACTGAAATTATTTTTTTTAATAAAATATAAAAAGTTTGATTTATCATTTAATCTAAAAGTTTCTGAGGTTGATAGACACCATACCGTTTAACAAATCAAAAATAATCATGTCATAAAAGTCCGAGTATAATAATTTTATAAAAGATGAATACATAAAACATAATTTATAATTGAAATCATTCTTTGAAAAAGTTGTAGTATAATCAAATGTTTTGCTTGAATCAAATGAAATTTTCTGTCTGATAAACGATGCAAGATTCTTAATATTTATTGAAATAAGACACTTGGTACTATGAGTATAAAGTCTAATGAAATTATTATATCCACCAATAAATAAATGATATAATTCATTCATATGAATGACCACCCGCGTCACGTATTTATTTGGAATTCATTTTAAATATGGAACGTTAAACAAAAAGTTAAACTTTTGTAAAATTTAAATTTCAGTTACAATATCACCTTCTTAGGCGAGCGTAACTACAATATCAAACGAAATAATTTTTCGTGTCGTTATTTAAATCAATACATGTTATATTCATTATTAGAACGAGATTGAGTAATAACCAATTGAAATGATCAATTAGATGTCATTTTTTCTAGGTATATACGTAAGCCGGAATTTATAAAACTTACTTATCTGATCCCAAACCCATATATGTGATATTTGATCAACTGCAACAGACACAAATACTTATACGTGATATTGGACGGATTGGAAGAGGAAAGTTAATTTTCAACCATTTCCATAGAAATAGTTGTGCTAATGGATATATCTAATTCATAAGGATATTTAAATAAATATAAAACAAAAAATCAATTGTTTGTCAAGAAGTTTGATGTTTGATTGAAGTTTATATTTGCTTATTGCAGGGGTTCTCAATGGGGGTGAAATTCACCCCAGGGGTAAATTTTTGGGTTTTCAGGGATTGAATTGTGACCACAATGAGTTTACAGAATGAGGAAAGCTGTTATAGATTTTGACTTCTTAATTAAAAATTAAAAAATACTATTTTGATTGAATTAATATTTTATAAATCGATAAATAATTTTAATTAGCATTTAATTTGTAAAATTCTGTTATGAACATAATTAATGTAAAGTTTTAAAGGTGTATATACTACCTTGGAATGAAGAGGGGTTGGGGGGATGGCATTATGGGAAATGGCGAGAATGGGTGAATGGGCCAAGGAGGGCTGAGAACCCCTGATTTATAAAGTTGAGTGTAGGCCACTCCAGATTTTGAAATTATTTAGAGTACAGCATGATAAATGCTAAAATAAATTAATATGCATAACTATATATAAGCATATAATTCTAAGACTCTAACTGTAAATATAAAAATACAGTAAATAGGGTACTGCTAATACCACATTAAATTTATTTGAGAATGATGATCAAAAAAATATTGTGTATACAATCTTTGATAATTTAAAAAAATAATATTTGTGAACCTTTATAACTGATCTGCATACTATATCAAGATATTAGAGACCCGTCAATCCACCTGGCGGTGAGAGCACTAAATTCATGAAATATTTACTTTGAGAGAATATATATTTCTGATAACACAAATATATCAGTCATTAGTTGTGCAATCCGTAATTGTGTGGTATTTACTCATTCTGAGGTAAAATGGATAAACAAACAAAAGTCTCCACACAAATGAAGTTTTATTCAACGCGTTTAGAACAATTTGTGTTCATCATCAGGAAGACACCAAGGATGTGGTACTGACGGGTTGGTCAAGTGAAAACAACTACACCAAGGATGTGGTACTGACGGGTTGGTCAAGTGAAAACAACTTGTTGTTTTCACTTGACCAACCCGTCAGTACCACATCCTTGGTGTCTTCCTGATGATGAACACAAATTGTTCTAAACGCGTTCAATAAAACTTCATTTGTGTGGAGACTTGTTGGTTTATCCATTTTACCTCAGAAATATATCAGTATTTCAATTTAAGACAATTACAAACAATACGCACTGAAGATACTATTATAAACATTAATTTATATTAGTTTTTAGGATATGATAAAGATATATACCTACATGTTTTGAGCTATATATTTTAAATCACTGTAAACGTTTTTTTTTAAATCGTTAGTTAACAAACTATGATTTTTTGATATTAAAAATAAGCATTTATTCTTTTTTTTTTAAATGTGAAATATTTATGTCGAAAACATTTCATATATGGTCATTTCACATCAAGGTGAGTGCTAGTATATAAATGTAGATTAAATTCTTGTCAGTTACATTTTACTAATAGTTTAACTGGAAATAAAATGACTTCAAATGGGTTAAATTTAATATAAAATGTTATTTATCTGAAAATATTTATTTTTAAATTATTTGTACATTACGTTATGTTTCAACATCTTTATGGTAACATTAGAATATATAAATATTTTCTAAAGATTATAACAATAGAAATAGTTTTATAACTCCCAGATCCGATAATTATAGTAAGTAAATTGCTTTATAATAAAAAATTAAACCCTTAGTGTTCTTCTTTTTTTTAAAATAAAATAGCGGTGCATTAAAAATTATGCATAACAATATGCAAACACATAGTTTTATGACAGTAACTTTAATCATAACAATTATTACACTGTATAAACAATAACATAAATAAGGAATAAAGTTAAAAAAAGATAATTATTTTATTATCTTTGACATAAGTTTCTACAGATCCTCAGACATTTTGAGACATTGACTCTGCAGATTTTTGATATCTCAACAAAAAAAAATGTATATGGATATTACTTAATATTAGACAATACATTTTTTTCAGGAGGAAGACAGCAGTAACCTGGTGAACACTCCTGTTCTATCGCTCCTGGCTGAACGTGAGGTTATCCAGCCAATAGTGCCGTCCAGAGTACATGGATCATCTAATCATCTCTGTCTTCTATTAACACTCAACATCTTTACTGAGTCATTCATTTCATAGCACCCAGCCATGCAGCCGTGCTACATACAAATCTACCGACTTTACTGTTGACTTAAATCCTCCATGAAGCACTTGGTTCTTAGACTATTCAAAATATTTACCAAAGAACTGGCCTGTCTAATAATCATAATCCATTTCTTCATACTTTTTAGGGTCCATGTTTTGCAACATTAAGTGATAACAAATCTTGGTATACAGTGTATATAGGTCTCTCAAATTTTTAACACCGTTCTTAAGGACTTTTTCAGGATATAATAAAAATAAAACACCCAATTTTTTCTTTTAATCATGTCTTTTATTTGTGCTTTATTTAAATGATCTGATTACACAAGAACATCGAAAACCTCAGAAGCGGAGACTCTTTAAAGTTATGCTATCAATTTTTAAAACTTTCAGCTGCCTTCTTCTTTATGAATGCATAGTTATATTAGCTTTGGTTTAGAGTTTCTTCTAGTTTGGTTATAGTTTCTTATATCCTATTATAACAGTTGATTACACCTTTAAGTATTCTAACAATAACCACTATCTCATCTGCATGTCTCAACACTTATTAAAATATTTTACTCAAGAGTAGAACCAGGTTCAACAATACGATGAGAGTTTACTACCTCGTTTTACACTTGTTTCTAACTTAACCGGTTTGCAACCTTCACTTTCACCCCAGTTTTTTTTTTCGTTGTTAAAGCAACCCGTTTTATTAACTTTCGTCTATTTTAAATTTTCTCATGTTTTTTTTCGCGCATTTGAACTTTGGCGGCAAAGTCTATGAAAAAGAAACTCAAGTTTTAATATACGAAGATACATTTAGAAATTTGTATAAATGCCTAAAAACATAAAAGTTGTGAAACATATATTTGATACTAACAAAATGTTAATATCAAAAGATATTAAAAAAAAAATAAATATTATTGTTTGGCATTATTATTGTTTAACAAGAGGCATGTGTCTATTTGGCCTCAGCAAGAACAGTAATATTTGGGTTAAGGTTGGCTAGTTGAAATCTTGCACGGGCACAATTAACTAGTCTAGATTAACATAGCTTCCCACCTTTGTAAAAACTGAATAAACATTACTTAATCCCAATTGTGTCAAAAAAAAATTAGAATGCAAGTAAAAGTGTCTCAATTTTGCACTATTAATTGAGATTTAATGAACAGACAAACATGACAACACTTTCAGTTACAGTATTTCAATTTTTTCCAAAAAGCTATCTGAAGAGTTGGATAGACTTCTTTATAGCTTGGAGTAAATATATAATTTTGATTTGATTTTGCTTATTGGTTATTCTGGCTGCTTAAATAATAAGATATTTGTTAAGAGAATGAAAAAGGAAGAAAAATATATTGTTTTTTGAAAACCAATATGAGTCCACAGAAATTGAATGTGAAAATTAAAATTAACTCCCTCCGAATAGACTTATAACTTTGGAGGAAAAAATATTATGATATGTTGTAATGGTGTACATCAACATTTATAAAACAAATAAATATAGATGAGTTTTAAACTTTTAAATGTATATTGCAGTGGTTTGTCACAGAATAATTTCTTCAGAGTAAAACTGCTACGTCTACAACTTTATAATAGAAAAATCACGTATTTCTGTGAAAAATAGATATTACTCTCAGATAACCTGAAAATGTTTAAGCTTATCCTGATTAAGACACCTTATATTCAATAAGTTTGTGTCTTCTTCGAGACTGTTTCGAACGAGCTATATTTTCCTCATCTGCGAATAACATCCCAACAATAAAGTATTTCATATTTCAATGGAAAATAATCCTTCAAGTTTGTCCGTGGGTTTTGCTTAATCTATTTTACAGTGTATTTGTCACACCAGTAGATATGTCGCACTAGTAGATATGTCGCACCAGTAGATATGTCGCACCAGTAGATATGTCGCACCAGTAGATATGTCGCACTAGTAGATATGTCGCACCAGTAGATATGTCGCACTAGTAGATATGTCGCACTAGTAGATATGTCGCACTAGTAGATATGTCGCACCAGTAGATATGTCGCACTAGTAGATATGTCGCACCAGTAGATATGTCGCACCAGTAGATATGTCGCACCAGTAGATATGTCGCACTAGTAGATATGTCGCACCAGTAGATATGTCGCACTAGTAGATATGTAGCACTAGTAGATATGTCGCACCAGTAGATATGTCGCATCAGTAGATATGTCGCACTAGTAGATATGTTGCACCAGTAGATATGTCGCACCAGTAGATATGTCGCACCAGTAGATATGTCGCACTAGTAGATATGTCGCACCAGTAGATATGTCGCACTAGTAGATATGTAGCACTAGTAGATATGTCTCACCAGTAGATATGTCGCACCAGTAGATATGTCGCACCAGTAGATATGTCGCACCAGTAGATATGTCGCACTAGTAGATATGTCGCACTAGTAGATATGTCGCACCAGTAGATATGTCGCACCAGTAGATATGTCGCACCAGTAGATATGTCGCACCAGTAGATATGTCGCACTAGTAGATATGTAGCACTAGTAGATATGCCGCACCAGTAGATATGTCGCACCAGTAGATATGTCGCACCAGTAGATATGTCGCACTAGTAGATATGTCGCACTAGTAGATATGTCGCACCAGTAGATATGTCGCACCAGTAGATATGTCGCACCAGTAGATATGTCGCACTAGTAGATATGTAGCACTAGTAGATATGCCGCACCAGTAGATATGTCGCACCAGTAGATATGTCGCACCAGTAGATATGTCGCACTAGTAGATATGTCGCACTAGTAGATATGTCGCACTAGTAGATATGTCGCACTAGTAGATATGTCGCACTAGTAGATATGTAGCACTAGTAGATATGTCGCACCAGTAGATATGTCGCACTAGTAGATATGTCGCACTAGTAGATATGTCGCACTAGTAGATATGTCGCACTAGTAGATATGTAGCACTAGTAGATATGTCGCACCAGTAGATATGTCGCATCAGTAGATATGTCGCACTAGTAGATATGTTGCACCAGTAGATATGTCGCACCAGTAGATATGTCGCACCAGTAGATATGTCGCACTAGTAGATATGTCGCACCAGTAGATATGTCGCACTAGTAGATATGTAGCACTAGTAGATATGTCGCACCAGTAGATATGTCGCACTAGTAGATATGTCGCACTAGTAGATATGTCGCACCAGTAGATATGTCGCACTAGTAGATATGTCGCACTAGTAGATATGTCGCACCAGTAGATATGTCGCACCAGTAGATATGTCGCACCAGTAGATATGTCGCACCAGTAGATATGTCGCACTAGTAGATATGTAGCACTAGTAGATATGCCGCACCAGTAGATATGTCGCACCAGTAGATATGTCGCACCAGTAGATATGTCGCACTAGTAGATATGTCGCACTAGTAGATATGTCGCACCAGTAGATATGTCGCACCAGTAGATATGTCGCACCCTTACTTTGAGGCAAATAATGTGGTATTTGGGTTTGACTCCCAGATAGATCGCACTAAAATTTCAGAATCCAACTGCCATTGATAAAAATAAATATTATAAAATATTTACTTTCATTTCTAAATCTGCTTAGAAATATTGAAACATTTTTGCTTTGATTCTAAAGTAGAAAATTATAAAAAAAAAGCGTTTATACTCTTAAATAATGCATTTGTTTTATTGCTATGGGTATGGTCTGCAGTATTTAATAAGTTCTCGTATTTTTTGGGCTGTGGAACGAATTGCAGTGGATTCTTATGGGAATATTTGATCCAACATATGTTAAATATTATGCAATTATGTTAAAACCAACTCGGCGGTTTAACATAGGAGCGGGTCCCGAAATATATTAAATTTGTATGTAGAGGTATATCCAAATTTGCATGTTCGATACATTATATAGGACAAGGTCGTAATTCTAGATGAAAAGTTGTCGAATATAGGAGGACTGGAAATGTAAATATTACGCAATTTTATTTTAATAAATGTACATATTTCAGTTGTGAATCGGTAGGATCGGTTCATGTATGATACGTGTTGACAACACCTTTCCAAAGCATGATATACGAATTCTAGTACTTGGATCTATGTCTATGCATTATCAGAATGACAGTTACTCAAGTGTTAATGCCAACTTTACAGGTATGTCCAGTGGATAGGTTGCAAACCTATTTTTTGAATAAAATATTGGTAAAAAGGTAAGACTAATCTACGAGTATGTATGTTAGATTGGACAGCATGAACTTTAAACCCTCACTAACAGCGGTCTTTTTTTAAAACTGTTTGTATAAGTATCATTAATAAATTGCACACAACTCACTCATAAATTCATTTGTCAAGTAGCGGTTTGCGGACACGTTAGGAGTTTGATACAACTAACGTAGACCTCCTTCCTTGCAATGAATTGACTCTCCGTTTGCCTGGTCAAATCCAATAGAAGTCTGACTGAACAAGTGATATTACAGAAAAAGAAACATATGATTTGCATATTACTTGTAGTATTGTTTAAATCAATATTTATAGCAAATATGGAAGATGATGTTTAAACTTTTAAATGTAAGTTGCAGTTATTTGTCACAGAATAATTTCTTCAAAGTAGAACTGCTACGTCTGCAATGTTTTAATACGAAAATTACGACATCCTGTGAAACATAGATAATATTGTGGTCCAAAATGGTGGGATCAGGAGGACTCATTTAACAAATCCGATCTCTTGTTACAAGTAACTTTTTTAGTTTACTGTTTTACACACCAAGGAGGTCTTCTTGAACCAAACTCTTGTGGTTGGCAATGATCAAATCAAATGGCATAACAATGTTTTGTTGCAACACTCAGAATAAGGTGTGAAGTTAAGTAAAGCGTAGATTTCTTGCCAAATACAGAAATAAAAACATTTAAATATTGTATTTCTTTTCACTAGGCCTTTTTTTTTTAAAAAAAAAAATACATATATACATCGAGGTCTCATAATGTCTGACTGAATACATCTCTCCTGCATTATCTCCCCATCTGTTATTAGCCTTCAATATATATCATAATCAGTGTTTTGATCTGCTTTGTGTAATTTTTAATTTTTACAAAGTACGATTGGACCACCATTTTTGTATTTTTAAAAATGTATATAAACAAAATGTTGCAATAAACACATTAAATAAAAAGGAACGTCTAAAACAGCATTAATAAATTCACAAATAAGAATAAGGTCTTTCCTCAGCCCACATCTGAGTCACAATTAACAACATCAAGGTCCTCTTTCTGAATTTCTTACCATAGTTTAAACGTTCATATATATATATATGTGATCAAACCACAATTGAAATGGGAAAACAAGACTAAGATCTTTCAACCGTAACAAGCGGTCTTCGTCAGAGTCAAAAACTCATCAGTTGGGTTTTTGACTCTGACGAAGACCGCTTGTTACGGTTGAAAGATCTTAGTCTTGTTTTCCCATTTCTTATTGCGGTTTGATCATTGATTGTTATTTCACGTGTTTATGTGAAATCTTTATATATATATATATATATGAATGCGAAAGCCGCAGTTGAAAATACAATGTAAAATTTAAATTTAAATTTGAAGTTTATGATGATATAAACGGTACTTACGAGCTAATATCCAGCCATATTTTATGCAAACAAATAATTTTTTTTTATAGTGAGTGTTGACAAACTTTTTATTCAGTACAATTAAACATTTTTATTATTACCTAGTTCAAACTTGCTACGTTTTTTAAATTAAAACTATTTTCAATATTGGTTCAATTTAAAAATGATGTTAAATGATGATTTTTATCGGTGATTTAACTACGACTCTATGAGTTTTCTTTTTAAAATATACCATTTATTTTCTTGCTCTAAACAACTCTTTAATAAAAAATGATCTGTTTCTGAAAGTGTACATTTTTGAAATAAATGAATTAGTAAAATTATTACAGCCATGAAGTATATTAGATGGTACATCATGGACTGTATAATTTCTATTTTACATATACACTAGACTACCCGTGACCCTTTGTGTCACTCAGAAATTATGACAATAGTATTGAAATTAATTTGCTGAACATGATTGACAGGGATAACTTTAATTGTTGTTTCTTGTTATTAAGCCACGGAAACAGATTCTTATATGACCCATGCTTTTGATATAGTATTCTTAACATGACTCAAGACATATACACAATATATTTAGCAAAATAAAAATCATTTGAAAGAAAAAAAATCATTTATTCTATCATATAAATAAATAAACATCAATTCAGGTTATATACACAATGAAATATATTTAAAACAAACAAAACTTGTAAATTGAAATATTCAATTTATTTACCTAACATAAAATAAAATTAATGAAAGGAATGTGCCTATATAATATTACCTCAGAACATTCGTATTTTAACGGACATTTGTGTTCACGTTTGTTTCTAAAATGATTCATTTTTAACCTCTAATGTAGTAGTTTATTATATATTTGTTGCATTTATATATAATACATTTGCACTACTTTCATAAGCGAGCACGCAATCTTCTGGGCTACTCTTGCTCCATGCCTTAATTTTATTACCAGTATTTATACTTCGCAAATTTTAAATTAGTTTTTTTTTTGTTACATTTATATGTAATACATTTTCACTACTATCATCGGCGAGCACGCAAGCGACTGGCTACCCTGAATCAATGCCTTTACTTTATTACCATTGTATATATTATTCAAATTTTAAATTCAAAATTTTTTTCTGTTTCATTTATTTTTAATACATTTGTGCTACTGTCATCGGCGAGCACGCAAGCCATTGGGCTACCGTGGCTCCATGCCTTTAGTTTATTACCAGTGTTTATATTACACAAATATTAAATAAAAAAAAAGTTGTTACATTTATATATAATACATTTACACTACTGTCATTGGCGAGCACGCAAGACACTTGCTACCCTGGCTCCAATTTTGGGAATATATAGATAATTTTCTTTTATTTAACATTATTCTGGTAATAAATAATATATATTTAATTTCAGGTCTCTATCTCCACGGAAAATGGGTGAACAAACAAACAAACAAACAAACAAACTCTTGAACTTTATATATAGAGATGTCACTGAAAAATTTAAAGGATTATAAATAACCTATAAGCCTATGAAGTAATAAAGGTTTTAAGTTACGAGTGATGTGAAATGATATTCTAAAAATGAAAATAGACAACACTTGGTGAAATTTCCTTTATTGACAGGCATTGTGAAAGATATTTGGAGCATTGCCGTTAGATGACATATTTAGGTATGTCTTGACTATATAAGACGTAGGGAATTGCAGTCCCTTCATCAGTCCTTAGCTTTCTTCAAGTCATCTCTATTCTTCCAACAACATTACTGCAATGGTAACAAACTTTCCTATCAAATCTCCTATTCACTCTAACTCTCATGCCCTTTTTTTTTCTGAACTAAGTCACTTCTCTATTTTCCATTATATTTTAAAGATATTAATATAATTTACAAAATTATGACATAAATACATATTCATAGATACAATATTTCAATGGTTTATGTGAAATCTTGTATCTATGAATACCATGTGCGATAAATACTCCTATTTCTGTCAACTTTTTCCTTTCTTCATCCCTATAGTAAAAAATTGTTTGTCTAGCTTGACAAAAGCCCATAAATTAAAACTGAAATTAATTTTTTTAAATAATTGTTTCAATGAAAAAGTAATACCTAAATCGCTAATTCCTAAATGTTTGCTAAAAATGTGTGAAAGTCCCTTTGATAATTTTCATTCTTCGTTACTAAAAAAACATATTTTTTTTGCGCCGGAGTGAGATAAAATTAGCTTTTCGTGATTCCATCCGTAAATTCGTTCACCTTATTCAGTTCAGTTGGGTTTTTGACTCTGATGAAGTCCGCTTGTTACGGTTGAAAGATCTTAGTCTTTTTTTTTTCCATTTCATATTGTGGTTTGGTCACTATTCATATGTTGTTTGTTTTCCAACGGCCACACTTTTAATATATTCATATGTACTATAGATATATATCTATCACTAGTATAATTATTGAAATATCTCCGTAAGTTGTAAAATTGCAAATTTTATGCTTAGAAAATTGTTTTTATAACAAAATTACTGTTTACAATAATTACATACCTACATTATAGACAACAATATCTATCAAAAGTAAAGATTTAAACTAATATAACAAAACTAATATTTAACATTTGTGAGTTAATATTCATATATTATATTCAAGAAATACTAGGTAATTTAGGAGTTCTTTAATTGATCATCCTTCAAGTAATAATTTTTACTTTATTATAAGTAAAGAATAGTAGTCATTAGAACATTGGATTTCATGTGTTTGACGGATACATATATTCTGAGGTCTCTTCAATCCATTGTAAAACTTTGTCTGCCGATATAGGTCAAGGCTTTTGATAAATTTATTTAATAACTAGACCAAAGATAACTTTTACAATGTAAATGATTTGTATGGTTTTTTGATCAATATTTCCTCATGGAAAATTTACTTTATTTTCCATTATATGTTTTTAGACAACATTTTTTTGTGCAAAACTAACGTTTTTAAGAAGTTTTAATTGTTTAGTAATTAATAAACTAATTAAGTAAGTATTAATAAACTAATTTATTGCTAATAAAAAAAAAGATATTAGATTTTTCTAATAACAGGAAAGGACAGCTTTTAAGAAAAATGTAACAAGTTGTTTTATGATTGTATACGAATTATTATCAGCACGTTACTGATCACGCCCTTCTTAACAGATGATAACAATAAAATTCAAAATTTTTTGACCGTTCTAGAGCACTGCAATGGAGCCTTAAAAACAAAAAAGTCAAATAAATTTGTTGGACTCTGTATAAATAAATCTTAAAGTGCTTTTAATAAGTTATCTTAAAATGCAAAAAGCATATAATAAATCAAATATATTATGGACTTATAAATTTTAACACACACGTGTTGATTGTACACGGGTGTCACATACATCTTCAATTTATCATGCTAATTTGGTTTAATTAAGCGGAGCAACTATAAATATCTCTTATGTATGTAGTTATTAAGTTAGTATATACTTTGATAGTATGATATATATTTTATTATTTATTATTTGACAGTATATGATATATTTTTTAGACCTATACAGGTCCAAGAATATAACGGGAAATATAACTTTTTTATTTTTTCTTCATATGATTTTGTGATCCTGAGAAAACCATTTAAAAATAGTTACAAAAATAATGTGTTAAAGAAGCAATTTAGGTGATGTCAAAATGTTACCATCTATGGTAGGTCTAAAAAAATACTGAGATGATATCTTGTAGAACCAGCACCATTTCAAGTAGAATCCAAGAAATTCACACTTTATTATCAAGTAGTTTTCATTTAATTTCTAAAGTATATAGAAGTTGCTTCATCACTTCAATTACATTGGTAGCTACCAAGTAGTAATAATTTGAGAACTTGGTCTTGCTACAAATATTGAAAATATTTCAGTTAAACTTGTTATAAGAATATATTATTAATTAAATGAAATTATAATTAATTGAGACCATCCAAGGGCACATGTTGTTTTCTGCGGGTGATTGCAGAAGATATATACGATGTAGGATGTACTCATTCAATTACTTGCATTTGTAGAAACCTCTGTGGTACTGAAACCTTCATTTATTAAATTAGCTTTATTTGATGTTACTGTTTTCTAACAAAGTAAAATATTATCAAGAAACGAAGATAAATAATAACATGAACCGTTTCAATAAAAATATTGTTTAAAATAAGATGTTTTAACAACTCTCTGTAGTTTGATGTTATGAATAACATATTTTTATAACAATATATCATGTATAGTTATTATTACTATTATTTGTTCTCAATTTCCGAAACAATTTTATTTTATTGCAAAAAGATTAATATAAAATGATACTGTTGAATGGTTTTTCCTACGTAACGTTTGTACAAACATTAACTGTAATAAAATTGTTACAGTTCAATTCAATGCAATAACATTAGAATGAACTTAAAAGTTTACCAACATTAGTTGACCCCTACAACAGTGCAAAATGGTATTATGTCGTATTTAATCAAACTAGGAAAGTTAAAGGTCTTAACAAATGAAGCATATTTTATAGAAAACAACACGTTTCGTCCACTTACAGTTCTTCACAGCCTATTATTCTTTTTTAACAAAAAGGGAGAAAAACCTGTATTATCTCTCCTTCATTCTTACTTGACTTAACGTAAAGAGAATCATTGTATGTCTGTAAAGCGGGATTGAGCTTTAGATCTTCTGTATGTTCTTTCGAGTACCTAGTTGACAACACCAAGTCTGTAAAAGAAAGAGAAATGGTTAATAGTATTTTTAAAAGATGCCTTTCAACAGTAATAGTTGATCAGACATAAAACAAACATAAGAAGTTTATTAGTGTTGATTAGTGTATAGTCTCATGGTAGAAATTTTATTTCGTTTTAGACTTTGAAGTACAGGAAATGTTGAAAATTATTTTTTTCTCTTACACCCTATCTAAGGATAACTTTAAATCAGGGGTTCTCAAACTTTTTTTGCTTGTGGACCCCCTAAAAGCTACTTGTGGACCCCCTAAAAACTACTTGTGGACCCCCACTCCCCCGGATACTTAAAAACCATAATTATACAAATTTATAAATAAATATTTGTTTTTAGGTAAATGAATATCGTTAATTATGAAATAATTTCATTACATCTACAACGCATGCCGAAAAACAAAAATGTTTTTAAAACAATAACAAAATATTTCTTTATTAACATGTTATAAAGTACTCTGAAATAAATTGTAACAGAATCAATTTTGAATGTACCATAAAGAGAAGTGCAATAGAAAATTTTAAAACATTGGAACATTTTAACAAACTGTCGAGGATATTGGACCTTATATTTTAATGATGTGTGAATATTGTACGGCCAAAGCTTACTATGCTATGATTTATTTTTGGTTTGATGATAAATTCATTTAAACTTAACATGGAGCTCTAACCACGTGTCATGGACCTTCAGAATACTACTTTCCTCATGGACCCCCAGTAATCCTCTGTGGACCCCTGGGGGTCCATGTGGACCACGTTGAGAACCACTGATTTAAATGAACTCTTATACATTTATTATTCTTATTTATTAAATTACATGCATTTTATATTTGTTGCTGGTTACAATCATCTTTTTATAAAAATTAACTCTCTTTCAGGTGAAGATATATTGTTTCCTTGTTCTGTCAATCATCGGAGCAGCTTTCTGTGATGAAAGTCCTGTTGAACACAATTTCGAAGAATGGCAGAATACTCAAGCAGCATCCAAGGTCCATCCTACTTACAGCTACTTGGTGCCTAAACAGGATTTTCTTCCTCCTACCTATTCATCAACCTTATTGAGTTCCCCATTTTCTGGTCTTTTGCAAAAATTTACCACAGGTGTTTTTGCTGTTGGAATTCTTATATTAATTGGTACAATTGTCACATGTGCCCTTTGTACTTTTACACCTTTTTGCTCAACGGATTTCTTCAAGCTTGATAGTGAAGCAGTTCGATCATTAGTAACTGAGGATCGACTTCAACAAGCCACAAGATTTCTCACAGACTCGATCATTAAATATTCACAGATTCAGAAGAAGAAGTCCAAAAAAGTTTCCCAATCAACTTCTCTTAATTCTTTATAAATTCGTATTTAATTTTTGTAATTTATTGTATATTGTGTATCATATACACGCCATAATAATAATAATCTTTGCATAGAATCAAACAGCTTTTTATTTAACGTCCTTTGATTTAGTGGAGGAAAATATTATACTATTAAGTACTCAATGCAGAATTCTACATAAAAAAATAATTAGTTACATAACTAATCCTGTGATCAAACCATGGCATTATATTTTTAAAAACATGTTTTAAATGTGATGAGCATGAACATGCTAATTTAAGTCAGTCTTCCAGAACTTGTTTAGACTAACTTTTAGAGTCTATTCCCTTTGAGCCCTCTTTTCTTAAATGACGTTATCTAACAAAAATCGGAAACTTAATTAATTGCCATGCGCTACCACTCACTCCGTATCACTGACTAGTAAGTACACTACACAGTGACAGTGCTGTACTATATGAAGAACAAACTTGATTAGTGTGGTTTCTATCTGTATAAATGTACCAACTTTGGCACAGATGAGTCAAAAACTAGCATGCTAATTCCATGATAAATGTATAAATGACGTAGTCCATATTATGTTTCAAATTATGGTAAATTAAAAGTTTTACCACTTTTTTAGTGTACCTTAATTGTACATGAATAATGATATACAATTATACGTACATAAAAAAATTTTTAGAATACACCAGTTTTAAATTTGTGTTATAATGGATCATATATCAAAGTCTAACATCCCACTAAATACAATTGGCCCCACAAAATGATGCAAAGACACGAAACGGCTCATTGTATTTCAACAACAGCCACAAGATGATATTACCACGTTTGGAATCACTATTCCAAGTGATGAATATCTGTCATCAAGTTAATGAGTCTTGAATCATACTGTGGAAAATATTCTCCTAAGTATAATACTATAGTTGTACTTTTTCGAATACCTAGTTGACAACACCTAGTCTGCAAAAGAAAGAGGAATAATTAATAGTATTTTTAAAAGAACTCTCTAACATTAGAGTTTAAAACAAATACAACCGTAATGCAATAAATTCAACATTTTTAATATTAATCAAACTTTCCCAACATAGAATAACCTTACGATATTATTAAAAGAAATTAGCTGTCCAGGTATGGACACAAATCAGTTATGGGTACGTGTCATATGTTATTTGAATGATTTTTTTTTTGTTTTATGAATGCAGTATGCTTATTTCAGGTATCATAAATACTTATCCCATTCTATATCTCATAGCTTTGTACAAGGGTACATACAAAAAATTTTTGAATAATTAAAAATAGTAAATTCATTAACTGATTCATTAGTTAAGAAATATTTCAATTAATAACTATATGTTAGCTAGTTAAATCAGTATTGAATTATTATTTCATTAGTGATAGGGGTTAGTCGGCGGGGATAATCGTAAGTGAGATTCTGCCGCTAACTTAAATCATGTATTGGGCATTCTAGGACATGAAACCGCACATGTTCAAAGTAGACCTCTCAGGTGCAAATTCACCATAGACGATTGACATCATCTGTGATAGTTTTACCTTATACTCTAAAAAAAATTCAGCCATGCAAAGTAAGGTACGAAAGCAGAACACTTGGACACAGACTCGCAGATAAAGATTTTACTGGTTCACGGTTGGACGGACCTCTTCAAAAATTTCTGATTTGTAAAACATCTAAACTGTATAAATAAATAAACTATATAAAAAAAAAAAGGATCTGTCTGTGATTTGCTTAGAACTGACTCATTTTAAGTTATCTTTACGTTTCATACATTAGAGAAACCGAATCCACGCTTAGCAAAATTTCTGTCTATCGGTTTGTTGGTTGGTCTGCAAAATTTTATCACAAGTAAACTCAGCCCCCATTACACATAGCAAGATAAACCTTTGACAGTAGATTTGTGTATATCTAACTTGAAATCTAAGCTTTAAATGGATTGACGATTCGACGTAGAAGCAAAGTTATGGACTTTTAGGCACAAAATTTTGTCACAAGTAAATGCAGCCACCATAAGGCATAGCAAGCTGAAACTTTGAAAGTAGGTTTGTGTATACCTAATTAAAACCTAAGCTTTTAATGGATTGAAAATTCAACATACAGTCGAAATTATGGACTTTTAAGATGTCTTTGGCTAATTTCACAGACATGTTTATTTTAAAAATAAACATGTGGTATAGAAAGTAGGTATTGTTAGTTGGTTTCAATTTCATTTGAATTTAAGCTCCCAGCAAGAGATAATTGACAAGGCCTTTCCCGAAGTTCAAGATCTGCCATCTATTCAGAATAACTGGCTTTGTGAACGAGCAATTCTCACCCCTACAAATGAGCTGGGAGGAAAAATCAATAAACAGGTTCTTGCACTATATCAAGCTGAGGAAAGTCAGTAAAGAAAGTGATTAGTGATAAGGAAGCAGTTCATTATCCAATTAAATTTCTTGACTACGTTATTGGTCCTGGACTGCCTGCTCATGAGTAAAAACTTAAACTAGGTGCACCAATCATGCTGTTACGAAACTTGAGTGCCCCAGAAATGTGCGACGGGGCACGACTCCAAATTCGTGCTTTGCACAGATACGTCATAGACGCTGATATTATGACTGGGTGTGGTACTGAGGAATCAGTGTTTATACCACGCATACCATTGAAACCTAGTGACTGTCTCTTTCAATTCAAACTGTTGCAATTTCCCGTCAGCGTCTGTTTCTCAATGATGGTAAATAACTCACAAGGCCAAACTCTGTCTACGGCAGGAATTGATTGAGACCAACTTTTTCTCACATGGTCAACTGTATGTTGTTTGTTCAAGAGTCAGAGGTTCTGACTGAGGTCCAACTCTCTGTTCGTCCATGCTCTTAATTAACACTGTGCTAATAAATATATTTGTTCATATTCTATAAGTTTTCTAATAATATTTTGAAATATCACGTATCATCTCTTAATTTTTGTAAAATACCCGTCAAAGACGGGCACGTTTGCTAGTATAATATACTCATATATTAACAGCATTATATATACTGGTCTTAAACTCCCAGTAAAAAGGATGGAGGCTTGGAAAAAAGTATATAAAAAGCTGAAGATTCATAACGTTTCAATGCTGGATATAGGCAAAGTAGTCGATGCTGTGGCCGCTAGACAGATTTGTCTATGTCAGTTAAGGCTAGTTAAGTTATTTTTTCCAATAACCTATTAAAAGTACACTACTGATGTATATGATACGATTGACTTTATCACAGAGGTATAGGGTGAAAGTGTAGGTGACTCCATGTTTTAACATTGACTCCATAGTTAAGATTCCATGTTTTAGTAAAGAATTTTTTACAGCAAAACATTCTGTTTGTAGCTAAATCAAAGTAACTGTTAGATGGCATTTCCAGTTTAGACTTTCTTCAAAAGTGACTTTTGTTATTTCTACACATTTGAGACTTCTACCCTAGTAGGGGAGAGGACCGTTTGGCCGAGTTTATATACAAACCTGCCCATTTACGACATTTAATTTTTACATTTACATCACCTTACTGAAGCAGATGTAACCTGACAATGAACTCTAAATGTTCGAAACGCGTCGTTTGATTAAATCCTTTTTGTATGTGAAAACTAAAGAGTTTCTTTTTCTCTCTAAATGATTAAATAATGATTATTTGATTATTAACTTTTCACAAGCAGTACATTTCATAGGATATACTCCGGAAACTTTTAACACTCTTAATAGAAACAACCCCTGCGCCTGCCAAATTAATAAGTTTGTGTGTTGCATGACACAAAACAGACACAGCATAGCTGAGCAGGGATATTAGAGTATAATGATAAATAATGCAGAGACCATCCGACCCTACTCACGAATAAAAGGATATCTGATCGAACCGGTGTTTTCATCAGCTTCATGCTTTTACCCGTGACAATAATTTGTGATTATTCCAAGAGTAACTTTTTTTCAAATAATGGATACTTCATCTCACCGCTATTTGGAGACGTTTGTGCTAAGAAAAACCATAATATTTTCGGTAACGACTCAGCAGGAAAAATTCAGAACATAGATTTCTCAGCATTAAAGTATACCTTATTTTGACTACACCAAGTTAACTTGATGAAAGCATTCATTCGCCAATTACTGTGCTTCAGCGGCCGTTCTACTCGTACCTCTGACAGATAGTGAATGCCATATTAAAGTTCCAAGCGGGTACTATTTCCTTAATAGGGCATCATTAATAACCCTAATAATAAATAGGATCGCAGCATGACCATGACTCCTGAGGACACCCTTGAGTAATATTCTTGTCAATAGGACGGGATGAGTAATTGGGTAATTCCTGTCACTGTCAGGAATTCCTTGGATAACATTCTTTTTAAGGGAATGCTTTCTTAGTATATATAACATAACTTTCAGAACTACTTGTAGCACCCAGCAATTTACCTAACTCTTTTGAGCCATCAGTATTTTGCACAAATATCACTTCGTTAAAGTGTCACCATCCCAGGTGATAATAAAGCCTTTTATCATATTTCAGCCATTTATCTCCTAAATTATATATTAAGTTATAATTTACTTTTACTTTAAATACTTCTTGTTACATTATACCACAGAGCAACTTACTCAGAGATTTATTACGACATTCCATAATTTCGATCTCGGCCACTTTATTTACACTAAGTTAAAACAATGTTGAGTACCTGGACATTCTGCTCCATCATTTTTTTTTATTTAAAAAATAACGGACTACTGGTTTTATAATAGAATTTCCATTTCTTCACAAGTTATTTAAATTTACAATTATTAAATTGAAGGATTTCTTTTTAAAGGCTCCAACCATTGTTGTCGAATGAATGTTCGAAAAGCTTTACATTATTCTACCCTGTACCAAGAGTGTTTTATGTATAATATAAATATAATGAAAAAGTTAAGGTACTTGCTCAAATTTAAACCCATTATTTTGAAAGAGAAGGAGTATCTGGCTATGAGTATCTTCCGTTCAACCAAAAACAAAAACCCTGCTAGCTCAAAGCTGGTAGAATCAAATGCTAAGCATCGTACACAACTGATCCTGAGATGTGACTCAACACCAGCCTTATGATCTGGGATAGCATGCATACCAACAATAAAGGTAAGATTGAATGTAATTGTATTACTGTTAGTTGTATTAATTAGTTAATTGTATTAATAAGTTAGTTGTACTTAATGTTGAAAACAAATTGACTTAGCTTAAAAATTAGAAAAAATGTATTGGATATTACTCTAACACTTTAGACCTCAGTAATACTACTGTTATGTGCCATGTAGAAAAACTCTTCGTTAGGTCATCAAACCGTAAACCTTTTACGAAAGCGACATAAAAGGTTGAAATGTGCTTATAGGGATCCCTGTAAGACAAAATTGGGCTATGTTCAGGAAGAAACTGAAAGATAACCTATATATGTACACCTCCAATATTTAGGACGTGCATAGGAATGGAAAGAAGCCAACCTCATAAAAGATAGTGACAAACTATTTTGAATTGTGAAACGAACAATTGGGT
The DNA here is from genome assembly GCA_026182355.1 of Hermatobates lingyangjiaoensis. Lineage (NCBI taxonomy): Eukaryota > Metazoa > Arthropoda > Insecta > Hemiptera > Hermatobatidae > Hermatobates > Hermatobates lingyangjiaoensis. The sequence goes on from JAPFBL010001923.1 coordinate 251,318, forward strand.
AAAACTATCATAAGTCTGAAATAGCGGATCACTAAAAGGCTGTTCGGATTGATAAAAGGTGCTAACGAAGAAGGCTATATGGATCTGTATACAATTCTGCAGAGATAGTAGGTACTGCAATATTCTTAAGAGAGACTAACCAGCATTGTTATGAGCTCTAACGGAATGATTCTGGTGGTTTTACTTGAACTAATTAAAGACATTTTCTTAATGTGAAAATAATTAGCAGCAATGCAAGCATTGCAATTGAGATATAGCAAAGAATTTAGTCAAAGGCACAAATCACATAGGTCAACAATGTTAGAACGGAATAAATAGGACAAAATCCTTAGAGCCTTATAAATAACAAGGACCAGACCACAGAGCAATGTCGATTGTGCTTCAGGAGTTGGTAGAACTGATCACTCCTGTACTATGCTTAATCAAGAAGCTATAAACAGGCCATGTTCGTCCCATTAGTTTATCATGTTTGGTAACAAAAAAATGAATGGAGAACATAATTAAAAGGCAAATTAGGCATGAGTTCGCAATAGATATGAAAGGTTAGTTATAGGAACTAGTCTTTGGTTTCAAGAAACCAATTTACCTACCAACGGAGAAAAATTGACAGAAACAGTCTTATAGCACTTGCTTAAGACCAATAATATTTATACAGTGCTAGTATGGTGGAGGAGGATGGAAGGCTAACCCCAATTAAAGCTATGGAATTTATCCTCTTCCTAACTCCAATAGGTATTTTTATCAGCGGAATTTACAGAAGTGTCTACAACCGGAAGAATATTAAACTATGGCTAAACAGCACAGTGCTAAGTGCCATACCAACATAAATAGGGAATTTTTCACCAAAAGAATACTTTTATAAATTCACTCGGCATCATAACAAAATTTTTCTTCTGATGACGATATAAGACAATTATTAGTCTTAGAAAGAACTGGAACGACCAAGATAACTAGCCATGAGGTAGAAACATTATATGGGACATGGATGGTGCAGGTATCTCTGGCTTTCGATCAAATCTAAAAATTTATTGTAGTCAGAGCCACAGTTGCTACAGAGTTTCTGGCAGAACTGGTTCAGCTGTACGTACAGTTACGTATGCTTGTTTGAAAATATCATATCTCAAGAAGAGATTTTTCATATTAAATGACAGTCAGGCATCAGTGAAAGATGTTAGATTTGACAAAATGAATTCAAAACTTGTGGGGGAATGCAAAAACCTTCTACAATTGTCCACCCATAATAAAGTAATGTTAATATGAGGTCCAGCGCATTGTAGGATTGAAGTAAATGACACTATAGACAAGTAAAAAAGAATCGAGGGACAATTAATCAGCCCAGTAACTCAGAATTCCGTTTGACTAGATATTTAAAAGAATGAAAACCGTTGGATTACAACGTTTCTTTGACTGAAAAAGTTTACAAAGACCTGTGAGGCCTTTTTTCTTAACTATTTGAAAAATTTGGGACTTCTTGGACTAACTGGGATACATTGATATCCATTTGGGATACAGTATTGAGAAGGTTTATATAAATCTCATAAAAAAAAGGGGTTTTATGGCAATTAATTAGTTTCCACTTTAATGAATGAAGCATCATATATCCCATAATCAACATGATGTACCGGTTTTTATTTTGGGTTGTGTGGGACAATTACATTTCAGTTATTAAAAAGTAAATGAAGTGTTACTTATTCTCCCCAAAAAACATTTAATATTCTTTTTTGCGAACATACATATGACATATGGTATTGCTTAATAAATCAACTGTTTTAATTTTACGTAAAAATAACAAAAGGTTAATTCAATTGTTTTAATAAAATAGGAAATCTTTCCAAATATAACAAATGTTAGATATACATATTCTTTAATGCGAATTAATACAATTTAACGCCCAGTGTAATAAAATCAACTTCGTTGATATAATAGCTTCATAATTTACCTAACGTTAAGGGAAAAACCCCCCAAAGTCAGGGACCGTAAACAGGAGGTTACAATAGGACATTATTGTTACCTTCCCTCTGTAAGTGAGTAATGGAGGTTCTATCTGATTAATTTGAACTTCGTAAAATCATATAATGTACTGTCATAAACTTGGAGACTTTGAGTGACGATTTACTATTAGTTTTTGTTGTTCCTTTAAATGGATATTAATGAAGTTTTTTTAGATGTTGTGAGAAAATCTTTTCGTATATGAAAGCGGTCGGTTTCTCATTTCCTAGAATTACATTCTTTTTAAGTGAATAAGGGAATGCTTTATTAGTATACATGACAACACATTGTTGATTGTATGTTGAACGAACTTTACACGTAGCTCTGATTGCAGCTTGGAATTTGAATCCAATTAGTTGTGGTGTGAGTGATTTCGTCTTTCTTTGAATAGTAATTATCATATCATTAATAAGTGTTAACTGATTTCAATTTGCATGGAATACCTTTCAAATGAGCTCTGTTAATCGCATTCATACTTTTCAGGATGAGTGGATATCATGTGCGTAGAATTATATACTTTTTCTTGTGTATTACTCTACTTTATGTCACGTTCAGGATTCTTTCACCTAATGGAGGGTACTTATTTCCTAGAGAAATTATCATAGTGGATCGTCATAAACAATTGTAAGTTTTACTTTACATTATTATTATTAATGTAATGTATGTAAATGCGATACATTATAGTACAATCCTAAGAGTTCACAGGAATTAATGCTTTAGGCAGTTAATGGTTTGACAAAATAAATTACTATGTTTTCCAAACACTCCTGAAACAATTCATCAAATACATTGTAGTAAAATTCGATAAGGCTGTTCTTTTTTAATCTCATAGCAGTTAAAGTAATTATTAGATAATGGGGAGGGTGTATCTTTAGCCAAAGTAAATGTACTTAGTTCTTCCAAGATGAATGTAAATAAAAGACTTCAGTTCTTCAAAAAAACTTTATAAATATCTGTATACATTTCAGACATCCTCAAGCTGTAAGTTATAACACCAACTATGTAAGCAATACCTAACTTTATAACGTGTCTATTTGTTATAAAAGTTAACTGTGAGAAAGGTTATAAATTAGATATTCTCTGATGTGGTTTCTGTTATGTTTCTAGCCTGAAGATAGGCATATGGATAGTTAATATATATATAGCTTTTTATAAAGTTTTTTGAAGAATTTAAGCCGTTTATTTACCTTCATCTTGAATATGGAGTTGTAGTTTTCCTATAGTACCTCCCTTCAAGTTGAACGATGAGACTGTTACAAACTTATCACTTCATTTTTGCTCAGTATCAGTTTTTACAATACTTTAAGAAATTACCTTCACCTACAGGTAAAATTCTTAATAAAATAAGCTAATTTTCAGGTTTAAGGGTTAATGCAATCTATTCATACCAGAAGTATCAAGCTTCTATAGGCAATTTACCCGGTCGTATACTACTCAGAAACCAAACTGCTCTCAACATACCGGAGTTTTCAGCGATTGGTCTAGTCATAGTTTTAATTGGGACATTTCCAAAAATATTCTTCCATGTCTCCATACCACTTGGTAGCATTTCTTTCATTCCAATATATATCTTGCATATGAAATCAGAAACAACTCTGAATGGAACTTGGTTTATCACATAAACATATTTTTTTCTTAAATTAAATTTCTCTTCTATTAAGTTTCTCAAGTGTTTGCAAAACTGGGATTATTTTTTCATTTAACGTTTTAGTTGAACTTTTGAAATTGATATTTCTTTGCTAAGCTAGCCACGAAATGTAGAATGCGAAAGTTTTTCAACCACATTTTGAATACTTTTTTTTGCAATTCAACAGTACATTTTGTATTCAACTATAAATAATAATAATAAGAGGATTATAACTACATATTAGTTTATAACTGTACAATGATAAGCCGTTATAAAAGGTGGTCTGCGAAGCGATATCGCTCTCCCTGTGTATTTACACATAATAAGTTAGTTCATGTAGATGTTGAGATAGTACACTGTATTTGGCCTAACTTGGGAGTATATTGGACATTTACAAAGAAAATAAAGTGGCGTAAATTTGTAAATCTCCCTTGTGTAAAATACATATATTCCCAACCAGTCTCAGTAGGATCCCATTTATCGATTATTCCTAGAAACACTTGTTTTTTTTTTTGTTTTTATTAAATCAAACGGTGTTAGACCATAGTTTTACTTTTTTAACATATATGTTTTTTAGATGCTTTCTTCACAGTTGGACTGTATTCAAGATTTGTAATTAGTAAAATTACAATAATTTATTTCTATAATATGCTGAATGAACAACTTATGTGTCCAAATTCCCATATTATTATGCAAAACTAACATATTTATGTTTTAAATTTTATAGCTGCATTGTTATAAATGCTTTGAATTAACCTGTTATTCATCCTGTCTCTATCTGCTATTACAAACTCTAACAAATCGGTTTTCTTTGATATTAATGTTTATTCTATAATTTGTCGGCATTCCATTTAAAAATTACTGGTAGTGTCTTGTGTTTGAGGGATTTGCTTTTGAACAATCTTCACCAAGTGTAAAGTTAGTGCAAAATCATAAACACTTAAGGGGAAATGGTCAGATGTAATTATAAGGTTATTTACTAACGGTAAAATCTTGAATCAGTTGAACTAAGAATACATCAATGTATTCAGGCCCAACGGTACCTTTGTTCAGCTTCCTTAAATATGTGATCAATTATCTCCAGATATATGCTACTTAGTACTATCATTCTTTGCAACTCTGGATGATTTCCCTTCCAAGAGGGCTGACCAGCTCTGAGTACTGCAAATATTAATTATATTAACTTAATTATTTAATGTTAATTAATTAGTTGTAGTTATAATAAGTAAGTATATTTAAGTGTAAGCTATACTTAAGTTTATATATGAACTCTGTAATTTTAATAAGCTATAAGTAAATTTGGTTAACTACTGGAACCATTCAAATGGTTCATATTCTTAACAGGAAGGTAACAATAATAATTATAGTATAGTTTAACCTGTGGTTATCACACTGATTTGATTGGCCTATTATTATATTGAAATAACCGCTGACCATTATAGGATCATGTGGTTGATTTTCTCTAATATTGGATACTGCAAAGTGTAATAATTTAATTTGCTTTTAATATTGTTATAAGAAATATCCATAAGCTGCATTTTTCAATTACTGTTTCATCACAAATGCCTTTTTTCATAAAGTCACTGATCGAACCGTTTACTCTACCATCACTTCTTTCTTTAGATCAAATTCTAAGATTACGATACATTTACTTAAAAAGAAAGATCATGCAAAGCTGATTAGGAAGAGATCGTTCTTTTGCAGAATCATTTCTCTTGTTGTATTCTCTATTTCAACAAATTAACTCTTTAATTTATTCATATATTATTGGCTAATCATTATAAACAAATGGTTTTTAAGTAAAATGAAGCACATAATTGTAAGACATGTAAATTAAATTTATATTGAGATACCCAATATGCCAATACTGCTGTCATTTTTTTTTTAAATTTAAATAGTACTTACGTTGTCTTTTTATTCTGTTTCAGACAAGAAATCGATGACTTGATACATTCAGTTACACATAATCCCCACGCTTGGTAATTCATTAATACAAACTTAAGTAGTGTGGATAGATAATTTAAAATCTCGTAATGACTATGGCTATAATTTATCAGTTATTTTCATTTGTAAATATATGATACTAAGGAAATCTTAAGTATTTGTTTGTTTCTAAAAACTACTTTTTTTACAAAGATGATTTTTATCTGTTCTATGGTAATCATTGTACTGTTTTGAATCTCGATAGAATAATATTAGCATTGGCTAGAATCAGTCTTATTTAAAACAGAGACTATTTTAGGACAAAGCCTATTGTCCTAAGAGTCTATAAGAGTCTATATTTCAATTATGTTATCTTGAAAATTTCTCGTAGTGTTCTTGTATTACATATTCTTGAGTTATTTATTGAAATTGCATTGTCATTGTTGAAGATTATCGTAGTGAAATTAGTAAACAAGTTTTTTTTACTAATATTTTTTGTGACCTCAATATTTTTAGTTTTATTTCAAGTGAAAAAAGCTATGGAATTATTTTATTAGAGATGGATATTAGGAGCTCAAAATAGTAAATTATTCACTGTTAATATTTGTGGTCCGTTGATATATCATTATATCGAGAATTTCTAAAAAATAGAAACAAGTTGGTGACTAAAACACATGATTAACTTATATGAGTTATTGCTAGAAATAGGGAATAGATAAAACAACTCTATAGTATATATACATATATGTATATAATGTTAAAAAGATTTCACATAAACACGTGAAATAACAATCAATGATCAAACCACAATTAGAAAATGGGAAAACAGGACTAAGCTCTTTCAACCGTAACAAGCGGTCTTCGTCAGAGTCAAAAACCCAACTACTCAGTTGCGTTTTTGACTCTGACGAAGACCGCTTGTTACGGTTGAAAGATCTTAGTCTTGTTTTCCCATTTTCTTATTGTGGTTTGATCATATATATAATGTATATATGCGATGTACATATATACTATGACAAGTAACGGTATTCAGCCCTACGAGTAGTTGTTATAATTAGTTGTATAAATGCCCTACTGTATAATTTTTTATCTAGTCTTCTTTCACAACACCTCAAATCTGTGTTTGTCAGTATTAATTTTCATTCAATTAATTTTGTTCGACATGTTAGAGGGAAAGCACCTTACTTCTAATTATACATTTAGTATCAAGTTAAAAAAACCTTTGTAACCGAAATTCTTTTAAAAATATCATCTTAATTTTTTGAAAGTTAGTATTTTGTGCATTAGATAGAGTAACCATTGGGCATTTTAGAGCTTTTGTAAATTTACTTGGCATAAAGTCCAAGTTAACTTGGCTTGAGAGTATGTTTTTAATGCGGCGGCGTTATTCTTTCTGTTATTTCAATGGTTACTATATTGATACTAAGTTAATTTAGCATTAACCAGAGAGAGCGTATACTAACTGTGCAGGCGCAAACTTTGCAACTCAAAAAAAGTAGAAGGAATACCTTTTACTTGAATCCATATATACATATTTCAAAGAATAAACCGATATGAAAAAATTTTTTTTCTGGTTTCTAGGGGTCGTAGATTTGTATTTTCAATATGGTGAAATTTATGACTGTATGCTTAATTTCTTTCAATTTTATTTAATTCTGCATGAAATTGTAGTAATCTTGGAATATCGTTTGTATTATCTTTCAGGGGTGAAAGTAAAAAAGCCTGCCGTCACCCTGTTGTAGAAGTTAACAGTCCAGATTTAATGAAGTTCGTCAAACCTTCACCTCAGATTACTTGTTCAGGAGAAGAAGATTGGGTAGAAGTAATTGGAAGCACTGCGCGAATAACTCAAATAGCTAGAAAAAAATATGGAGATATTGAGTGTTCATTCACAGGTACCTTTGATTTTAAACTAACCTCATTAAAAGAGTAAAATAATAATTGAAATAAACAGTAAACTATAGTTCCTTTAAAAACTTTTGTTACTACATGTGTGACACAAAGGTACAACACGTGAAACAAAAATCCAAATATAAATAAACCAGAGAAACCAATTCCTAAATAGTACTTAGATTTTTGAACCAATAACGTTATTCGTCTTACGAGTAGTTATAATTATTATTTGTATAAATGCCCTACTGTATAACCAGTCAATTGAGCTTTTAATTTACTCTTCTAATTTACTCGTTACCATCCATGGTAACTCCCATTATCTATTCTATAATGATCACTACAGACTCTGCGATAAATTCTTTCTGAACCTAATAGTTTCACTCGTGAGCCTCCGAGGAGACAAACATTGACTTTTCAAGGTGAGTAGCGCACCTTGCTCAAACCTTAAAAGACAGGATTGTTTTCACCTTCTTAAGTATTTGTTTCATTTATTATTTTTTTAATATATTTAAACGTTTTTTCTGTCATATATTCATGGATATTTATCGATTTATTAAGTTCTATTATATGTTTTCAAAATAATTTCCTGTAAATGATTACATACCTGTTCGAAGTCTATTTTTGTAGACGCACCTTTTTTTTTATTATTATTTTTTGAATACAGTTCAATGTACAATGTAAAACATTCTGCTCTTTAAATTAATCTCGAAATTAATTTAAAAGAAACGAATTTATACTAAATATTCATATATGTATTACTCTATTGTTGAGTAAAAGTTCATCCATCTTCATTTAACTTGTTAGTTTATTAATTATTCTAATATTTTCTTGTAGATATCATTTGGAGCGATGACTTTTCGACAAAAACTGGCTTGACAACTACTACACATACAGAATATAATCTTGAGTCAAGCGATTTTGTTAGAGTAAGATGTGCCTCAGAATCGGGAAAAAAGTGAGTGCAAATTCTTTAATGTTCCTAATAATATTAATTTTCCTATTCAGATAGTTATATTTCATTTTTACTTTACTGCTATAAGTAAAGTATAGTATTCATGAAAAATTGGATGTCAAAATTTTGACATTCAATATTTTGAAGTCCTTTTTTGACGTTTTTCCGATGTTATCTATATGCATGTGGGTGGGTGGTTGTTTGGGTCCATCGTTTGATGGTTCAAATTTATATTTACACAAAAGTGGTTCCAACAGTTTAGATGTGCACCACAGTATAGATTTAGGAAATTGTACTCGTATGTACCTTATACCAATCATTAGGTACAGAGAAGGTAGTATTTTTAAGTGTTCCTTTTGGTGTTGTATATTTTCAGAAACAAGTACAAATTTAACTTTTTTACATTATGCTTGTATGACATTGTGTGTATAATATTGCCATTACTTTTTTTTTGTGCTATTCAGAAAACTACGAAATTATTTCATTTGCTCAGAGAAGTTTAATTGTTCTCCAAGCACAGCCTTTTGAAATAGAGTGAAATGTAAGGTGACATGATCTAGTAAAGATATATTGTACCAGTCCTATTATATTATTGATTAGGATTAATATAAATATAGCTGATATTATTATAGTAATTCCTTTTCTTTTTTGTAATACTATCTTGAATTCTTTGTGTATTGAATTTATAATTTTGTAATTTCTTGATTTTATTATTCAAAATGAGTATGGTATAGTTATAATAAATATAATTGTTCTGATTCAATTTATAGAATATGAATTTGTTGTTGCTGGATCAAATGTTGAAAGTAAATTTATTATTCTCAATTTTTTTTCTTTTTTAATTGAAAAAAATTATTAAAATAAATTATTGAGTTTATTAGTGTTAATGATATAATAAATAAAGTAAATAATGTAGTTCATCATATTGGAGATATTTGTGGAATTAAAAAGTATTATTAAATTAATATTTATAATTTGACAAATTATTGTTTTTTTTTTAATCTAACTTCTTCATTAAGAGTATTCGTTATTTACTATTTTTTTGGTTTAAGAGACCATTACTTAACTTTCAGCCACTTAATGAATAATTTTTTATTCTATTAATGAAGTCATAGCATTTTGAAAGAATCCACTGGGCGAGTTCAAGATTAAGAAACTCCGGAAGAGTCTTGCTCTGAAAGTGTTTTGAGTTACTTCCAGACTTTGCTTTATCAGTAAAATCTCCTTTTGTGTCAAAAGTTAAACATGATGTGTCGTTTCGGTGTGAAGAAAATCTTCCGCTTGATTAAACAAACGTGTAATGCGGTTTCAGTATATCCTTCTCCTGGTCTTCTCTGTCTTATAATATGATTATTCTTTAAGACATAACTTTCTTTTAATTTTTTTTTTTTTAATATGTGAAGTTCACTGGATGTCATTGATGTGTTAAACTGTATTCATTTTGAAGGTGGTGGACCATACTGTCAGGTGTAAGGCATGACCAAGATATCCTGGACCGAAGTGGCTGGCATCACTTAAAACCCAGTGCACTCAAGCTTAACATTCTTATGTTTGGTTTTGACTCTATTTCAAGCAATAGTTTTGTTAGAAAACTTCCATTAAGTTATAAATATCTCACTGAAGAATTGAATGCTGTTATTTTAAAAGGATATAATATTGTTGGTGATGGTACTCCACAGGCTCTCATACCAATATTAACCGGTAAATAAATTGTTTTCTTGTTGTTTGAATAAACAGTGTAAGCAACATTATTGAGGTTTATATTAGGGAAAAGTGTATAGAAGAAGTTTCATTTAAATATGTTTAACACATTTGTTTATAGAGACTTTCCATTATTTACTTTTTTTTAGCATGAGTAAATACAATACGTGACAGATGTACAACTGTGGAATTTGGACTTAATGGGACAGACATAATAAGAATTTATCTTCTAGATACAATTATTCTTAATGTTAACTATCGTATGCGCTTCTTCTTTCATAATGAGTGTAAATAAAAAACTCACTAAATGTTAATCTGTTTTTATTCTTTATTTAAGATTTAATCCATACTGTTCTTGATTTTCTTTACAAAACATTTCATTTTTTAACTTATTACCTGATTCGACTTTTAGGTAAAACTTTCATGCAATGTGTATCTTTTGCATGTTAATGTTAATGTTAATGATGTTTTAACATAGATAACAAGTTTGATAACAATACATTAAAAAAAGGACGCAATTTTCTATTATTTTATATAATTTACATTGAGTAAAATCCTCCTTCTACCCTCTTTACAGTATATCCATTATCAAGGTCTAAAGCTTTGGAAATGAACATATTTGTGTATTTTTGAATACTAATTACAAATAAATATTTTAATATATAATTAAGGTCAATACTAATTACTATGGAAATGTTTATATTACCGATAAAATGTTGCGTTTCTTATTCGCATTTAATATCACTAGGCAGGGTTAACACAAGGTTGCTGACCCGTGGTGATCATTTCTCTACTTTTTCAATAATTTTGGCACACAAAGTTTGGAAGGTGATTCTGATTCTGTCACATAACTTGTAGGAAATTCTTACTACATGATTCAGTGGCTTTCATCATTCTTTACCCTAATATGGTACTGTATGGACACCTTTCCAAGTACCTAGAATAAATGCTAATAATTGGTAGTTTGTCTGCTGTCCAGTACAGTTAATCATTCCCACCAAAGGAATTGTCATCAATATCTTCAACTTCTTAACTTTAGAATGGTTTTTAATTCTGAAAGTAAAACTATTTCGTTTATATTTCCCTCTAAATCTTTTCATGGTTCAAACCTTTATAACTTTCGTTTCTTCACTGTTCCCATCCCTGATTACTCGTACTTTGACCCCTAGGTTACCTCCTGTTACGTCTTTCCATTACAGTGAAATCTCGTTGGATGTCAACAATTTACATTCGACCATTTTTATGTAAAAAAAATGTATATAAGGTAAGTTTTTCTTTTGTTTCGAGTAAGGTACATTAATATTACCGTAGAAGTAATGAAAAAAAGTTTACTTATTTGTAAATGAATGAAGCCACTAACAGATACATGATATTTCGTGTGACAGTTTCTAGATGGCACTAGCAGTTAATATGCAAATTATAACAACTTAACCTCGTTAATTTAACCAACCCCATTAAGAAATAGTTATTTATTATTTTTAGGGAAAAAAAAACTTTTTATATCAAAAAATGTTGTAAAACAAAAGTCAGTTTGTCGTTTACTCCTATCTCTAAAGAAATACTATTTATTTTGAAGCTCATTACACATACGAAGAAGTTGCATACTACGGTTAACCACTGTTGCAGTTCTTTGTTATCATGTAAATAGAAGAACCAAAATACAAAATAATTAAAAAATGGATCATAGTAAAAGAATGTAACAAATAAGAATAGATTAAGAAAATTGTAATTTCCATATTTAGAAAAAAATAACAGAATTTAAAAATTCGTTTAAATAATTAACAATCAATCAGAAAAGAAGATCTGAACTTCGTCTCTTCTTATTTTTTCAGTTACAAAGCTATTCCAAGTTGAGTTGACGAAGGTTTTCTTTGATTTATCCAAGGATGTTTAAAAAATTTTAGCATACTTCTTTTGTTTGGGTATTATCTAGTGCTTGTTCTGACACCTACATAGCAAGGTTCTTTTGGTGAGTAGTGGTCGGTTTTGCTTGTGAACAAGGTAGGAATTTATTCAATAATAGTTATGATGACCTTGGAGTGATAAAAGAAACCTAAGTTGGTTTTGTTTTTTGTTTCATTAAAAAATATTTATACCTAATTGTAAGGACTTTGTTTTAATTGTTTTGCTAAAAGGTATGCCTTGTTGCAGTTCTTTCTTAGACATTTTGTGTTCTCCATTTACTCTGAATAATTCCTGTTGTCAGCCTAACTTGCATTATTCGTTTAGTAACACAATCTTTAGATATCCCGTTTTTACAACTATATTGTTTGTTTTGATTTTTTTTTTGTCTCTTTTTAAGGACGCTAAGAGATACGTTTCGGAATTGATTCATTTTTCTTATCTGACCTCCGATGAGAACATGAGTCAGTGCATATTGGAGAATAACCTCACAGAAGTTATAGTAATTTTATATAAATTTTCTAAGGACCCATTAATAATTCTGTCGTTCACCAAAATATCGGATATGTTACCAAACCAGTATGAGACCAATCCTGCATATGGCAACCATGCTAACGTGCATTGTAAGCTCATCAATTGTGCCTAATCTAGTTTGTGTACAAAACATAAACCGGTTGGGTAATTGGAGTATGTTTATGATTGCTACTACTCTCCACTAATTAGTGATGGGTAGTAATTTTGCAAATTTTCTGATGTCAGCTGGCTGCCTTGAAGATGCTAAGTGGTTCTCCAACTGCTGCTGGAAGAGGTTTTACAAAATCCCTGCAATAATAACCAGTTCTCATTTTACCAAATCCTGGTACTGAAGAACCATACTTATATACACATATGAAAACATGTTGAAGGTAGAAGCTTTGGATTGTTTATAGAGAGTTGCTTAGTGTTGTAGATGACGTTGACGTACTGTGTCCTAACAGTTCCGAGGTATGTATTGGGTTTTGACTAAATTTGTTAGCAAGGGAGAGCCATGGAAACCTATCATGGAAGGAAGATCTATCAAACCGAGTAAGTCTTAAAACCCAAGTCACCCAATTGAGCAAAGCTGCTAAATTGGCCAATAAATAACAACTAGCGTCAGGACTGACCTTCAACCAATCATTAGGATCACGAAGACGTTGCATCGTCAGCTTGAATGAAGCTTGGCGATAAAGGGTAAGATAACTAAGAATAACTCAGTAGACCTTGAACTCAAATCTTGCTCACTTCGAAGTATGAAATTATCTACAGTTGTTGGCTACATCCACAGTCTCCTGTCCGAGTACCTATAAATCTACACCGATAGGTCATGTTTACTGGCTACTACGAGTATTGCTTCGAAACTACTACCGATCTGACCACTACACTCTTCTATCTTCCAGGAGTAAATCAACCACCTACTCTAGTAACTACCGTCAAGAAGAAACACTTTGAAAATGTGTTTCGAATAGGATGAAATCCACTTTTAAATGTGGAAGGAATGATCTAGTGAAAAAAAAAATAGTTTTTCGGAATGACTTTTTTTTTTTATAAAGGAGTTTGAAAAGGTTTACATAGATTAACTATTCCTGAAGTAAATTGATCCTGGATGCCCTAATATCATCATCCTAGATTTTTTTAAATATAACCTATATCTCCCTTGCAGTGTAGCAGTGCCTGCCATGAGGAAAATCAGGGATGATTGCCTTCCCGCATATCAGACCTATTACGAATTTCCTCCTCCAACACTCAAGTTGCCGAGCTGATTACATTAACGTGTCCCACCTTATGTGTGCTCCAAACTGTCATACATTGTATCTGCAGTGTTCTACTATCAGATATTGATAGCCCTTTCATGATCGCTCCCAAAGATTACATTTGCCTTAATGAGAGAGGTAACGACTTACTACAACGCAACGAATGTGGCATGACTTTTCTTAGTCCTTGGCAAATTAACCACCACTCGAACGATACTAATAAGCCCATATTTATTATTTTAATAATGCTTAAAAAAATTCTGTAAAATGAATCTTGTTTTTTTCTGTGCTCTTAATAATAGTGTTAAAAATAATCACTTCACAATAAATTATATAAATAACTTAAGATATGTGTTCTGTGTTTGGTCCAGGAAGAACTGAATTAGAACTGCCTGATACCAGGAAAAGAATGGGTCGGAAGGCTGTGTTTGTTAACGTCTACCCCTTCATATGGAATGAGTTCAGGAATAACGGTTATGTTACAGGTATTTCATAATTTTAAAGTGTTATTTGAAAGTTTAGTAGTACATTATAATATGATTTACAAAATAGTAATGTTGCTATGATTTTGATGCTCAGCAACCATTTGTAATATTGATCTTGACACCTGTCTGTATAATTTAACACCTCCATCTTCTATCCTGCTAACTATAACCTTGAAAATGACTTTGTTCATCATCCAAATACATAATCCTGTTTTGGAAAAATTCTGAAAAAAATTAAAAATGTGGGCAAGGTTGTGAAGTTGAAATTAGACTTAGCATTTAAATCGAAAATAGACTTCAAGATGACAGGGATGGTTTGTGGCAATATGGAACATTGTGGCAATGGTTTCCGAGACAATCAATTTGTGTAGTCATGGCAGTGGAGTTCTTCGTAAACTGTATTTAGGGTCTGACAGAGGAGTGTCTGGCCATCAGATTGATGGACATGAAAGAAGTTTCTAAGTAAACGTAATCTATTTCTGAAACATGTTGCAGTGAAACCTTTCAGTAATGCAAATGTTTTTATAACAGATGGTAAAACATTGTGGAAAGTAAAAGGAATTTTGTCCAATGATTGTCCAAATCATAAGTAATAATTCTAGTACTTCTCAAATGCTGTTCTTTATGTATTATCAAGGATTTTAACAATTACTGGAGAATGTTCATTTCTCAATCTGATATATTCGCTAACCTCCAATTAATAAAATAATATGCACGGAAATTCCATTAAACTTTCCTCTCTACAAAAGTCCTTCATCATAGAACGACGCTACCTCCTTCATAGGAAGTCACCAGACCAAGTTATTCACCTGTCATACCTCTCCAACATCACGTTTTTCAATAAATAAATTTAAATAGAAAGAACTGACACAACTCAATTCTATTATTGAATGAATGTAGACTCCTCTCTCGCCAGTACGAACCAATCGCCTCAGAGAGTTTTTTTTTGTTGAATTATATCTAAGACTAATAGAAGTGAATGATACTCCTCTATGTACATGTATGAAGTTTATTAAAGAACTTATGATCTGAAGTTGAATTTATTAACAACAATGGAATGCACAATATGTCAGATATGGCCTCGGGGTGTACAAGTTCGGTAAGATTGGGACACTCTGGGGATTTTTAATTGTTAAAATAAAAATCAATTGGTTGTCAACAAGTTTGATATTATGTTTACTTACTTTAAAGTTTTGTGTAGGCCACCCCAGATGTTGCTGAATCTGTAACTATAGACTACATTTTTTTTTGTAGTTGACAAAATGAAACAGCCATATTAAAATAAATCAGTGAATTTAATCATACATTTACTTACAGTATACTCGTATTTAACTTATGCATTTTTCATATAAACCGAGTGTCGGGCTTTCAATAACGTTATCAATCAGATAAAATACAATATGTATCTTCAAGATAGAAGTGAAATCTATGAAAATCAGACACAAACTAACTACTTTTTCTTTCTGCTTTGCTTTTGTTTACAGAAAAAAAAACCTATTTTTTTTATAACTCAAACAGGAAATCATAGGCATGAGACTAACTTAATATTGTAATTCTTTTTATTTAAGCTTTCATGGAGGACACTCCCAGTGTAGGTATTTTTTCCTACAGACTGAAAGGGTTTAATGAAGAACCCACTGATCATTATATGAGGACATTTTTTGTTGATGCTGAGCCAGACTACAGTAAATTTTCTCCCTTCTGCATTGGTTCAATTCCTCGCCACAAGGTATGGATTTGAATATGTGTATTATGTGTAGTAAAATCTAAAATTTATTTAAATTGTTGCTTGCTTCGTTTGATAAGATTTTTGAAAATGTTTCTTATGACGTTACACAAGTAGTTAGTAATGTTTTATTGACTAATCATTCTTACTAAACTAAATTACATTTAAACAAAGTTACCTATCACATTATTTATAAATCGAGGGGTTGGCTTATCTATTGCAAGCTATACTCTTGTTAATCGAAATCATTTTCTAATTAAAGTTAACAAATAGTAACATATAAATTTATGTGAGTTAAATAATTGATTCAACTGATTGAAATACAGTATTTGAGCTCAATCTTTGGTAAATAAAATTTGATAATTTTATCACTTAAGTGAGTGTATTCAGTATTGTAAGTTACATTTTGAGAGATGAATAATGTGTTTTACGTCGTAAACTGGTGTTGAAGCTGGTAGACCGGTTTCAGTTATTGTCCAACTGAAAGAACTGATCACCTCTGTCGTACTTATAGTATATATGCATGTATTTCACAGCCAGTCTGGCAATGATTATGCATATTTCGAAGGACTTGAAAGAAGATACTAAATATTAATGCTATTTTATGTGTATAATTTGCTATATTAATTTACAATATAATACGATATACATGACTATTAAATCTAAAGACATGACTAAATGAATTAAAAACTGTAGATTAAAAAATGATGCAACTAAAAAAAACCCAAAACTAAAATTATGAATATATATATATATATAATAAATAAATATTGTCGCGTTAAAGGATTCGGTATTATTCAGTAAACGATTTTAAATAATAGCACAAGTTTTATGTTTTCACAATTCAACTCAAAAACAAAACAGAAATCACAGGTTATTTGACAACACAACCATACCTGTTCTTTCTTCAAAAAAATTAATAATACACAGTCCAGTAACATTGAATACCCTAGAACAGAAAGTAGTCACTTCGTGTCAATATTTAAATAAAATAAATTGTTAACGTGAAACCAAATGCCCTTCATTTATTGAAGTGCATAAAGTAGCAGAACCAATCATACTTTTAATAAAATATAGAAACGCACCGATGTATGAAATAAGAACTATTTATTTTGAAATATCAAAAGAAATAAGAACGATTATAGCATATAAGGCTCGATGAATTGAACACTGCACTATTGGAGACACTGCTGATTTAATAAATAAACGACATATATAAATTAAAAAGACTAAATTAGTACCGTTCAGTAGTTGCCAGGTTAGCCCAGTGTCAACTTGGTCTTCCCTGATCTGGGAGATCCAGGGTTCAAAACCCACTCTGGTCCTGGATTTATTTACGCGGAAGGTGAAGAAATCTGAACATGTCGTCCCTCGTAGAGGACGTTAAGCCAACCCGAGTCTCCACAGTGTCAGTACTCGTTAAAGATCCCTACACTTGAGTTAGGTAAAATTTATGACTCCCTATGTAGAATGTTCATTGTGTTGTATCACAAAGAGTCAATGTTCGGCCGATGTGTATTCTCATGTGAGACAGCAACGAACCTAACCTAACCTATCGTTTGATAATGGGAACTTGTATATATCTATACCTATAACCAAAGGAATAAAAATAATTCGTAAATTGCCTCAACAAGAAATCAAAATAAATACAGAAGATGTAATAAAAGTAACAATTACAACTCGAAAACAATCACACAAATTTAATAAACAATTCTACTCAGCAAATCATGGGTTATGAATGGGGCATTCTACTTCAGCAATTGTATCTGTCATTTTCCTACATAAACTTATGTTAATAATTCAAAAGGAAAAGTCGATATAGATACGTTGATGACTCCTTCCTGATTTAAATAATGCTAACAATAAAAGAATAATAAGTATACTCTTAAATAACTGTTTCGATTCCTTAAATTAAAATCAAATTTATGCTTGTAGTAGAAATAAACAATAGACTAAATGTCATGAATTTAACAATTGGAAGAGGCAAATTCACTTTGAAAGTACTAGGTACAATCAAAAAGTAAGGACACTTTGGATTTTGTGTGCTCTGTACATTCTAATTTCAAAAATTATTTTTGTGTTGGTATACTCGTCACGATCATATGTTTACAGTTTTGACTATATAACATATGTTGTTTTTATGTGAGAGGCTAAATGAGTTAGATGCGTGTTTGTTATCTCGATGATCTTTTGCTGTTGAAAATAATAGAGCAGAGAGTTTGTATTAATCTGTACTTAAAAATTAATCGAGTGCTCGAAAACTCTTTTTGACAGAGGGTTTGCGGTGAGTCACTTGGGCAAAAAAATGTTTATACCTAAATAGTGTAAGTTATTCCAGAGGTAATTATTTTTTCAACAGTAAAAAGAATTGCGGAGCACGCAGACACGAGTCTAACCTTTATGTCTCTCAGATAAAAACAATGCATGCTATATTGTCAAAACTGTGAACATATGATCATGATGAGTGTACCAACACCAAACAAAAATTTGAAATTAGAAAGTAGAGCACGCGAAGGGTTTTTTTTTTAAACCTATCACAGGTGATATAGCTATCCATAAATCATCAATTCATTCAACTTAAAAAATAGAAATTTTTAACATATGATTGATGGACAATAACAATCCCTATAAATAATTTAAGTTATTATAAACCATCTTATCTCGTAAATTTTCCTTTACTGGAACGCTTTCAGAATAATTCCATCTTCACACAACTAGTAATAGCTGAGTGTTCGTATATTGGGGTTATCTTATCAGTCTATAGATATTTTATTCTGAAACTTATTGGGTTAAATATTGGATATGTTTTCAGCAATATTTTTTTAAGATTTTTTAATTTTTTGTTCTTTGTGTTATCGTCGTCCCTATCTGGTCTATGCCTTTGTCATTTTTGTTATAGTGGTGAGTTTGCCAGTAGTTTAAATAAGTCGTCTGTCGAGTGGTTGGTCTGTTCGTGTATCATGGTCCTGTGAATCGTTTTATGTTTAAATATTTCTAATGCTTTTGTTATTAGCGGTTTTATTCTCATTATATTGTTAGTTCATAAGTTTTCCAAACTCGATAAACTTACAGGTCACGAAAAATTGATAAAAGGAATCATGTTTATTCTATTTGAAAGCGTGAATATGTCCTTTGGATATATCCATGTTGTCTTAATATCCAGTATAGAACCGCCTGTCCACTATAGTATAGTAAATGTCCAATATAGTACCGTCTACAGTCTTTGTATTTTATTCAGTAAATTTCGTCTTCGTTGAATTTGCTATCTTTATCTTCGATTGAAACCTTGAAGTTTTGTTGAATTGAGGAATCTGCGTAAATCAAGTTAAATATCTAGGTGTTATTTTAGACTCCAGATTAACGTTTAAACATCAGCTTCATAGTAAATATAAACTAGGAATTCACCTCGTGTGAAATTTGTGCTCCATTCTCAAATCTATAAGGTGGTCATTCGTTCAACTATGCTATGGATATATCTATAAATAGATTATTATAAATTTTTAATTTATATTTAATTTTTATTATTATAAAACAATAATAATAATAATTTTCAAGGTTTGATCTCGTTCAGTGATGAAAAAAACTACATCCAGATTGTCCAGAATTTGTACCGCCTTTTAGTGAAACCTCCTTTATACGCCATTGATGAAGATATACAACGGTATTTGAGATGAGATTTATTGATCATTACGTAACCAGTAAAGACAAAAACTTACTTGCCAATCTAAACTCCTTATCCAAACACTTCATATAAGTTTCTAACTTTCTAGTAGAATACTAGCAGACGGACCATTATAAAAATATTGACCATAAGACCATTTGGACAAGAAAAAGACTTTTGTCACATGACAGGCTAATGTACTAATTGACAATATTTACTGACCTCCCAACAGATAGTTGGACATAATTCAGTAGTATCTGCTGAAGTGTCTCTGTTCTGCAGATGCCAATTACGACATGCACTATAGTGAACAGAAAACTTCGTTGGTCGTTGTTTAGAGGCAAAAATCATTATTCATCTCTTTATGTGACTTACTAAACTCTGCGGTACTAACAGTATGCATGTGCTCATTATTTTAATTTGTACCCGTAGGAAGTTTTTTTTTCTATTTTGATATATATGATAAATTAATTGGTTTTAATTTAAAAAGAAAAAAATGACAATAATTATTCTGTCTTCATGCGGATCCTTTCTTTAATATTTCCATTAGTCTTATGATTTAATCCTTTGCAATTTGAACTGTAATTATATAACTTCTAAACTCCTGAGACTTTGGTGAGGACTAATCTAACTGAGCCTCTTCCCCTACAGGTAGATTCAGAAGGATTAAAGATGCAAATATTTCACAATGCTCTTAAACTTCTGTCACTGAATTGGAACCTGATATACTTTGTGCATGAATCGTTCGTCTTGATGTGGCTTTGATACCTGACACAGTTCGAGTAGACTCAAACTTTTTCGGAGCTCTGTGTGATAAGAAAAGAAAAGCCCTATATAATTAGCAGTTTCCTTCTCGTAGGCCATCAAGAGATAGCTAGTGACCTCGACTCTACGAGTGGGTAGGGTTGAAAGTGGTTAACGGACTTCAAACCTTGTACTCAATTTCTAATGAGTCCTGAACCGGTTAGTATAACTTAGTATAAGACATTTACAGCAGACCAAAATCGTATAATCATAATGGAGTTTTAAAACCGTAAGCTAAGTAGACAATCAGAATTTTGTGTTTTGATTAATTTATTTCATTTATGTATAAACGTGTTCTTTCGAAATATCCATAACATCGTTTTTTATTAGTTTCAAAGGATCCCAGGTCCTTTCATACACTAATAGACCACAGAAATAGTCTGAATGACTTGCGTTTCTTCCCCGTAGATACCATCCGATTTTACCCCTCCAGTGATTTCGTACTTTTTTATTTCAACAGTAGAAAAAAGTTGTGCAGGTTTTTTTTAAACCCGCGCTTCATGTCTCTGTATTTATCGGGTGTGTTCAAAAAGGTAAAGGGAATTTGTAATTTCATTGCAATATGAATCAGAAAATTTGCATTAAATTTTGCTATATGGATTGAATAAAGTGCAGTAATGTTCTAGAAATTTTAATTATTGATTTTGGTATTCTGCTATGAGTAAAACAAGGGTTTACGAGTGGTATAAGTGTTTTCAAGAAAGCCGTTTAGATTATAAAGATAATGGGTGCCCTTTACACCCCTTACATCAACAACCAATAAAAACCTGTTAAAGCGAAATAAATAATTATTAAGGTTCACTGAGTCACATTGATGTCGATGGTGATGTTGAAATATGGACTGGTATATACCATGGAATTGTTTTGATTGTTATGTGTATGAAGTGGATTCAGAAATGAAGCTGCTTCATTAATGGTGAAAAACACTAATGCCGAAATACTGATGTATGTAATAATCAGTGATAAACATAGTTTTACGAAGATAACGTTGAAACTAAGGCTCAATTGTACAAGTGCAAGCGTTTTGGGTCCTCAAATTAAGCATAAAAATCATAAAACTGAGAAGTGTCATATTGTTCAACAAAATATCCATTAAAGAAAGAGTGTACCCTAATTTTACTAATGTATAAAGATTGCTTAGAACTGTTTCCTTTACTAGTGGTAATTAATTCCCTTTATTATAGGGTCATGTATGTTTGTTGTGACAATTCTGCAATATATATATATATATATATATATATCAAAGTTTTACTTATCTTGATCAGATACATATATTCTACGCTATTTTTCTTTATTGAGGTTTTCTATTCTCAAAAAAGACACCTATATTTCGTCTATATTTCTGGATATCCATTAATACAAAATTGATTATCATAACATGAAAAGAATGTTGCATAAATAAGTATAAGTTATATAAATAATTAATTTTTTTTTTCTTGAAAAATCAAGGAATTAAGAAATTTAGAAATATATTAAGATCTTTCAACCAAAATAACTAGTCTTCGTCAAATTTCCAATCTTTCTGAAAGAAGTAATATAGGACACCTGGTGTGATTGGTGTTGAGAAGGAAGGAAGTAAGTGAGGTATTTTAAAGTGAGTGAAAGCAAGGAAAAGAAAGTCAATTCAGGGTAAAGAAAGGAATTCAGGAAGAAATAAGTAAAAGTTATCAGCTAGCTGTTAACTAGCTCTTGTAGACAAAGCTACTCATCTCGTTAACACTGAGTTGGGCTTGAATAAACGGATTCTGTTTACCCACGAAGAGTTAACATCATGTCTGTGTATTTTAAGCTACTTAATTTGTTTGCCTGTAGAAACTTTTACTATTTTCCCAACATGAGTTAATAACGCGTGGTAATGGACCGTAGCTTTCCAATCGAACGGTAACGCAGCTTTTAAACAAATAATTACCTTAGTAATAACAAACAATATTTTCTCATTTTATAAAAGACATCGTCACAAATAATAATAGCTTTGACCCCCAACAGAAACTTAGACATTGAATTTTACATTATAATTCAATTTTGAGAATTATCTAGTTTAGAACCGTATGCAATCAGCACCTTAATTCTTCTTATCAGTTTTGAGATCTTACACCCTAATTTTTCTTATAAGTAATGAAATCTTACACCTTAATTCTTCTTTTGTCTGAATGGACAAATAATGTGTTGCCTGAAATTCCTCCATCTGTTCATATGAATATTGAAGGTCTATTTATTACTTCTCAATATTATTTTTATTGAACTTCTTCACAACCTAGTACCGTTAATGTGAACATATCTGTCTCCAAATATTCACGTCCCTTTCCCCTCCTCCTATCACCCTCTTCCATCTCTCTTGTACACCTGCAGTCCTAACCTGGTAGTCTTCTGTTTCTCACCTAACCGATAAATAGGTATGTAATTTATTTAGATCGTTGATGTAACTATTTGCTTTATTTATTTAAACTAATATGCATTATTATAATTTGAATTAGGTATGTAATTTATTAGATCGTTGATGTAACTATTTGCTTTATTTATTTAAACTAATATGCATTATTATAATTTGAATTTTAATTTAACCTAAAAGAGTTTTAAGCATTCGAAAGCGTTGTTGCTTTTTCGTAAAACGTTTTTGGTGTGAAGACTAGTTTCTTTAATTTTCTCATTAAAAGGGCGTGTTTATTTATTTTGTCTTGTGATAGTGTAATTTTCATTTATGTATAAAATTTGTAGTTAATTTATTTGTGGTCATTAATGAATTATTCATTTCAGATAATGCTTGATTATGCAAAGCACATGATGACTGTATATAGAGAAAGACCCAAATTTGTATTTGGTTTTCATGGTGAAGTATCACATGATGATTATAATCTGGTGGGAGGGGCCGATCAGGATCTCTTAGACTGGCTGACTTGGCTTCATAAGGCAAATCATCTTAACAATACTATTCTTATACTTATGAGTGACCATGGACACAGGTAATTTATTATCTTACGTACATTTTATATACCTTAACCATGTATTTTGTATATGTTTTCTTTGAATACTTCAAACTCGTAACCAATTTTATCACGTAAGAACGAAAAAATTTCGCAAAATATGTAAACAACCAATGATACTAGAAGTATTCCTAAAGAAGAACATATGTGATAGGTTTTTTACTTCCATTTCAGTAGCAGATATTTTATGGATGATGTATATTGTTTATTGTTTTGAGAAATGTCCTCGTAGTAGTAATGTTAACAAATATAAGTTTGTTTGACTTTCGTACTGTAATTCAATATTTCTTAGTGGTCAGTGTTTACGGAATGTTTTAGAAGTTTGCAAAAGAAACGGTGTCAGGATGTAAATAAATCTATGTACCGAATTAAAGTAATGTTATTCCATAACTCATCCAATAAACCTCGTTAGGAGTTTCATGATAAACGATTTGCGTTTTTACGTATTATTGTTTCGTTTACACTTAAGTTCTAAGAAAGAGTTTTAGTACTGATCAGCCTTAACTGGTATTTATGTATTTTTACTACTAACTGTGGTTATTAATCAAATTATCTTAAATTATTCACATCGAATGCAGATAACAGAAGCAGTAAAGGATTAAGGAATTCGAGCCCACGGTTTTATGACAGAGAAGACAACTGATCGAGTTTACAAATAACTACTTTATCCAATATTATATAGTTTCAAACTGATTAGAATAACTCAGTTTTTTATTGTGCTCTATTTTTTGTTAAGAGTATTCTAGTTTAAGTCGTTTAGGTTCCAACTGTTTATTTTGGATTGAATGCTCCTCTTGTTAGTTTCATCTATGCTAAAAATGTGCAGTGGTTAGTTTCGTGTCGTGGTCGTTTAAAGAATCTATCCTTACAAAGTGGTACTATGAAAATTAAAATGTCATTTTTTTTTTGTTATCTGACGAAATATTCACATATCGTCAGGTGTATTTGGAATTTGATAGTAGCTCTTCAACAGTTATAAAATGGATTTTTTTTTTAGGTTTGCGGAAATAAGAAACACTGAGCAGGGGAAGATTGAAGAAAGAATGCCTTGGTTTTCTTTTGTTCTTCCTCCCTGGTTTGATAAAGTTTACCCCGGTAAGTTTTATAAAATCTTGTAGTTAGGTCTAATGTGTCGGCCCTAAATTGGGCTGATGTTTCTGATATGCCTGTTATTAGTTTGATGACTGTAAAATAAAGATATTTTTTTATTAACTAACATCTCAATTTCATGAAAATAATCTGTACTTTTTCACCGATTCGTGTTTGGTAATCTCCTTTCCAGCCAGGAGTTAGATGTAAATTGAAAAAGAATATTTACTATTAAAGTTGAACATGTTAACATATTTTTCTGTATTTATAAAACGACTCATATTTTCCTCGCATGGAAGATTATTTTGTTATAAATTATATGTTATATGTTAGTATATTATTGCAATTTGAGAGCATATTGTTTATTTGCCATGATAATGTTAAGTATTTTTTGTTATTCACCAAATTGTCTTGTTAGTGTACGGGATGGCAAAAAATGTAATTAAAAAAATATCTTATTCGTTTTTTAAAATAAATTGTCCTCTTGATTGGATTCCATCTTAAATTCTTTTTCCTCTAAAAAAGAGCTGGTAAGTTTAATGTTACTTGTTTTTTTCCTACTACTTGTAAAAATCTTTCTTCCAATTCCAGGTCAAAAAAATTAGGTTGTTAATTTACTTGTTTGTGCCTTCTATGGAGTCATGTTGCAAGTAAAATATTGTTGAACAAAAAAAAAGAATTGGTGTCGTTTTTACAGAAGCCGGAGCTGCTCTCAGATCGAATTCTGATATTTTGACTACCCCTTTTGATATACATGCAACTCTTAGATCAGTTCTATTTTATTCCGGTCCTAAACATCAACAGGATCTTCAAGATAGAGCATTGAGTCTGTTTCATAAGGTAATTTTTGTGCATATTTACTTCCTTATATTTACTTCCTTTATCATCTCTTCAGTGTTTTCGCTGTTTATATTTGAAAATTTCTATTCTGTTTGAAATATATAAGATCAGTGTAAATTTCAAAGTTTGCAATGTTTGAAAGATCAGTGTAGATTCCAAAGTTCTTGAAATTAAAAAATTACTCAGGTCATAGCGAATTGCAGAAATGTTTAGTTTTATGTAATTTTTTTTTTACAGAAGATTATATAATGAGTATTTTGAATTGTTTTGAACAAACGCATATAAATTTGGTTTTATATCTTCAATTGCAATAATCGTTTATTCTTTACACGAGGACATTCATTATTAAAGAGGCCAAATGTGTGTGGAAAATGAATTGTGTATTTTTAAAAATGTGAAGTTTACTACTCAACATAGTTTCCACTAATATTAATACACTTGTTCCAACTATTAAATCGTTTTTTGTATCTTATTCATAGAAGTCTGTCATGGTTTTTGAGATTCTTTGACCTCCTCTTTGTTGCTGAACTTTTCCAAGTAATGTCTCTTTGAGGGGACCAAACTCTAGGGAGTCAATTGAGGACTTTAGAGAGAATTAAGTAATATCTCTTAACCCATTTTTCCATGGTTTCTTGGGCCATTGTCATGCATGCCTTTTCTTTATATGAAAGCCACGATATGGTTATAATTCCGCTACGTTATTCTCTCATTGCTGGCTTTTCTGTGTTCAACAACATGTATGGGTACAGGCACTCTTTATTGTGCTCTGATCTTTCAAATAATCACAACAGATGACGTCCTGGACATCCCAAAAGATGGTTAACATGACCGTTTCCCCTGATGTTTGCGTTCTGAATTTCTTTCAGGCAGATGAGCTCGTTTGCTTCCATTCCAGAGTTTGGACTCTGATTTAGAATAATTAGCCCAAGTTTTATCACTTAAAATTCTTGTTTAGGATATGGTCACCTTCCCTTTCATTGTGTTCTTTCAAGTTTGTACACACTTTGAGTTTTGTTTCCTTGTGTTATCGCGTTAACTCTTTCACTACCCACCTTACACTTGTTTTACTGTACTTGAACTTTTTCATAGCTTTATGAACTGTACCAACATTTACTGCAATTATTTTTGCTGTATTTCTACTGCAGCACGTCCGTCCTTACGAATAATGTCAGTGTGGGTTTCGAGCGATGGAGTTGACACTTCAACTGTTCGATCAGGACACTGTTCATCAGTCACTGGGTGACTTTTTGAACTATTCTACCACTTGAAAAATATTCGCGGTTCATAGAAATTTCACTATACTGAAAAACCATCCGAGAAATGGATCACTGAACGTAGTTCGACTAATGTGGAAACTTTAAAAGACACGTCATTATTAAATGTAATATTGAAGTTGTTAAATGTATGCCTAACAATTTTTAGCACTCAGTCCAAGTAATACCAGCCTAAAGTCAAAAAAGTACAGAACTACTATTAACTGTCATTTCTACATCATTTTTTTGACTGTTTAATTATTTAATGTCCCTCATATTTATAATAATATTTAGTTCAATATACAAATATTATCATAGATGCTAACAATGTAAATTACCACATTAATGGTAAAGCAAACTTGCGTCCTAGTCCTGGTCTCAATTTGTAATGTTTGTGTTTGTAATAGTCTTCATCATATTTTATAATATTTATAATTCCTCATTCCCTTATATTTATTTTTTTATTTTCACAGTGCCATATTAATTGTTATTTTATTATTCAGTTTTTCACTTTCTTCACTTATTCTTAGTTTGTTTTTCTTATTTATCTCAAACCGGGCACGCGTGTGACAACAGTGTTGTTTGATGATAATGTATATATTAACACTTTCGATGAAAATACGATGCGAAATGGACAAATAAAGTTCAATGTGGATAAAAAAAAATTGAGAAACGAAAAACAAATTTTCATTTCCGAAAAACTAATTTTCGGTTTGAACCATCTTCTAGAGAGATAAGAGAGTTGGGTGTCCGACCGTCTCTGTACCAATGCGATTGGTTTCTCTCTGTTATTTGTCCTGAAGACTGTTCAAACCGAAAATTAGAGACTGTAAGTGTGGGTTTTTAATTTCTCAATGTTTCTTCATCTACATTGAACTTTATATACATATATATATTATGACTTGCGGTTTGCTTCTCAACGCCAGTACTTCGTACTTCTTCCTGATGACGACGGATGTCGAAATATCGAAGTGAGTTCTGTAGTGACTTTCTCTGTTCTTTCCTATGTGTTAATATATATATGTGAAACCATTATATCTTATTACTCTAAAGTAGTTTTATATATACAGGTATATTATTCTAAAATTTAGAGCGAACGGAATAAAAGAATAGAATACTTACTAGGATCGATATTTTGAACAACAGTTCATCATCAGTAGATCAGATGTGGATAAATGTAGCCCGCCAAATCTCCTATAACCTTCTTTTGATGATGAACTGTTGTTTGAAATACGGTCGTAGTAATTGTTTTATTCTTTTTTGTGTGATGTTAAATTTTTAGTTTTATAAAGTCCAACTGGACCACCTTTTTCGTATTTCAGTAAGTTGATACTCGTATATGTATGCTGTATATTGACTGCATTGCTGCATTGCACTAAGTGTGATTATTTTTATATAAGTTCAGTTAAGCTGAGCTTTTGTATGAATTTTCATAGGCCTTTCCTTAGTTAACGCAACAATCTTTCTGTCACTATCCTTAAGAATTCTGACGGTCTCTGTGTTAATTATTGTTTCCAATTCTTAATCAGATCCCTGTTACTTTATGAACTCCAGAGGAGGCACATATTTGCCTGTTTTGTACCAGATTATCTGCAGGGTGTAATCGCTTTTCAATCAAAATACGACACCCATGTTTTCTGTTAACCCTCTGAAAATAGAAGGGACCGTGAGCGAACTCTTGACCTAATTGAGAGAACAGCACAGAGACTGAGAAAAGCTTTAATTCGTTCCATACTAATAACTATTCTTATCACCATAATTTGTTAATTCACAGAAAAGTCATCAAAACAAGAAACCGAATAAAAATGTGTCTGACCTTGTGACCAAGTATTTGTATTGGACTAACATTTTATAAGACAACGACGATATATGTAGATATAATGTATTATTGTGTATTATTACATTTGTATCTAGGTCGCCGATCATTAACTTACAGTCCTTACAAGTAGTTGAATATTTTATTTAGTATTATTGATTCCTCAGTTTTAATAATAAGTTCCCCTCGGAAAGGAAAGTACATCACATAGTCACCGGACGGCTTTAGTGGAACAACCGTTAATAAATGCATAAGTGGACAAATATCTCCATTAAAATATTTATTTACACTTTTTTTGTTTTGTTCGCTTTGTACATCATAATAATATATGTATGTCTGACAGACTAGCAATGTTTGACTAACTATACATAAATTTAACCATTTTCAGTTGTTTAATTCTTTGAAAGGTAGGTATGGTTTCACTTATTCCTAATAATTATTATACTTAGAGTAAAAAAAATATTTAATCTTTCTCTCTCTCTTCAATGATGACTTCTTACCTAAGTATAATTCTTCCATGGCTCTTTTCTTTTTTATTTCGATATTTCTTCCCATTTGGGTTTAAATATTTGTTTAAATAAGCTGGACTAAACTTATAGTTTCCTTTATAGTGATTTTAATAAATAGGTTTAGAATCCCTGTTGTTAATTCCCTGTAATACTTCTATTTTTATGCTGAATGACACTACCTAACAAGTTCATTGGACTCATTAGTTGTGTAATCCATAATTATGTGATCTTTACTTATACTGGGGTAAATGAATGATAGTCTCCACACATAGAAGAGACTGATAGCAAACCCTTGACCTAATGGGAGAACTGCACAAAGAGACCTGAGAAAAACTTTACTTCGTTCAATACTATTAACTGTTAACTTCTTATCACCATCATTTGTACCTTCACTGGAAAGGCATCAAAGCAAGAAACAGAATCAAAATGTATCTGTGCTCTGAGCTCTTTTATGTGGAGACTGTATTATCCATTTACCCCAGTATAAGTTCAGTAAAAGTTGTAACCGTAAGAAAATGTATATTTTCATATATTTCTTACTTTATCATTGGTAAATTTTGTAATAATATAATTTTAAATAAGTGTATTTGTTTTATATTAATTTAATTATTTTTACTAAGTGTAATTTTTTAATTTAATGTAATATTTTTATTTGATGACCCTTTGTGGGGGTTCCTAACGATATTTCTTACTGTATAAGTTTACCTATTTAAACTTAAAGTAATTGTAAATGAAGCCGTTTGTGTTGAGAGTGTTTTGTAAGATATTTTTTTCTGTTCATTTCGTATTTATTTTAAACATGCGGTATTTATACACAAGTATTGGGAAAAGAAAAGTTTAAGGGAAAACCTAGCACATAATAAACGCACGAAAATAATCATTGGCAATGACAATGAAGTCCTCAAACTCTTTATAATTGTGGCAGAGGGATAGCAAAATTAATTTTGTAAGAATTGAACAAGTTTTATTTAAAATAATTAATATATCTGACAGACTCTCCAGAGTTGAGGTACCTTATGCACCATTGCTTAAAACTACTAACTTAGTAGTACCAGATTTTTTTGGTTATAATTGTGATTAGTAATTAATATTTCATACATTAGATTTTATACCAGACTTCCTACATTAAAGAAATATAGTTTTGGATACTAGAATTATTTAATTTGTTTAATAATCGTTTTTTTATGATTCTGAAGGTGCCAAGAAAATAAATGTTGAGATATTTTGACTAGAATACATTTGTGCAGGATATTCATCTATTGAAGTTCATTCAAAGCTTCATAATTTTTCCTGTAAATTTTAAATATATGTTTAAGGATTTGAGTCATAAACTTTCATAGGATAATGTGCATGAGTAGAAGCCCACTTTGGGGAATTACCAAATCAATACTTTACGTTATTCTTTTTGACAGTTTTTGTTTGTTAGCAGTTTTTCATTTATTCTTCATTCATTACAAAAAGCACGTGTTAGAATAAAAACCATTAATACTGATAATAAAAATTCATCAACAGAAATCACTTATCTCGAAGACTGTGTTATATCTGTATAAAGATAGTATCTACCTGCCAGGTTCACAAATAAACACCTTTAATTTCTATTAAACGTATTAGAAAACTTGCATATATATTAGTAAACAACAGTAGTAAGACATAAACAGGAAATTAAGTAGATATAAGGGAAAGCCTATTTATTTTGTATAGCCCACCTAAACAGCAGGATTCACACAATGAGGTTTTATTTTATACTTGAAATCCAGGAAAAGGCTTTATAAATGTACGAAATCATTTATGGGAGTAGAATTGTAATAGAAGACGTTTATATTTCTGGTTATTCATTTTTAAAAAAATAAATGTTAGTACCAAATTTTTATGTGCTTTGCTTGTTCTTTTTATGAATTGTGATTTACAAATTTTTCAAATTTTTTCCGGTAAATGCACTGCGGGATGAAAATCTGTTCTCTATCTGCTTAGTGTTTTCAGTACATGTATAAGGTTATTTGATACACCCAGATAGATGTAAATTTTAATAATTTTATTCTGCTCTAATTACAAGTAATAACACGGAGGGATAATTCCAAAGGAAATTTAAAATAATAGCTCAAATAACCTTGCTAACTTACTATATAACAGAAGCGCTCAATTAATTGTCTTCATTTTACTTTCAAACGTTTGTCTTTTGCACAAAAAGAATATTTAAATGATTAAATTAATAATTTAATAATCAATTAATAAACATACACGACAGAGGCTGCATCGACATTTTAAAAGACTTGTCTAGGTGTTAAAAAATATGTACTTTTTTTTTTTTAGAAAAGTACATTCCATTTGTCACCTTCCTTCTCCATCGTCTGGGATTGCTTTTCCACAACTTTAGGTGGTAGAACGCTTCTCCTGTTGATCAATTGGTTGATATATAATTGCGTGAGCCCTTGCATTAGTATTTTTGAAGTCTTTTGGCTGGTCCTTTAACTATCTAAAAGAGTGCTGAGCAAATGTCTTGTTTGTGCTGACTGCAACATTAATATTTGCGGAAGCATTTAAATTAAATTAAACGGTATATACAAAGTATTTATAACGTTATTATGTCAGTGAGACAATAGGTACTATTGAAATGTACCTCGATCGGAGGACATCAATATTAGTGTATTCAGTAGGTTAAATTAAATAATTAGGATAATTAGCATTCCCTATAACAGTAAAAGTAGAAGGATAGGCAAAATTGAGTGCTGATGATCGAGAAACTACCGTGAGAAGAGAAGAGGACACCACAATTACTATCCGAAGAAGAGAATATTTTAAGAGATCGAGGAAACTACCATGCAAAGAGGTTGCCAACAACTACGATAGTGGATACAGGAGGAGTAGAAGAGTAAGAATGATTAGAAGAGATATGAAAAAGATTTTTGTTTATGTATTAGAAAATACATAGAAAGTCGATGGATGTACAGTCATTGAGTTCTAAGGCTACCTTATGAACTTATGGTCCCAGTATTTGCAATAAGTGTCAGAATTTTCCCTTGAAATACTCCGTACCAGTTTCATGCTACGAGCACCACGACTCACCCACAAGAGGAATCCATTCTCCATGGTAAACGTCAAGATGTCTATTCCCTGCATGCACTGATTGCAACCCACGAGACCATTACTGTTTTTCACACAGTGCCTCGTACTTACTTAGTTACTAACGAGAGGCTACCCCTGAGTTTCTAGGGTAAGATCACGCCACCTAGAGTCCAATACTAATCAACAATACATGCACAAGTTGTTTGGGCCAATCTCACTCCCGAGATACTGGGAAATTTTTTTTAAAGCTTTTAAACTCCAGACAACAAATAGAAATCCTATTGTATCCCCATGTAGGAGTTGGCTCTAAGTGAGCCTTCCTTTCTAGTTTCTGCTATTTTCCAGAGTTGGTGGTAAAGTTACTCTGTTGAACTAAAACGCCACAGTAGTAACTTGGACACTCTTGTACAAGTCTACTTGTACAAAAGTCTACTAGTCCCCCTTTTAAGCACCAGGTTAAAAAGATCCTTGCCGTAGGTCATACTGGGAATCTTTTAGGGTTGAATATGGACTAATTTACAGAAGAAAATATTTGTGGACAAAATTATAGTTTCAGGTGGTTACGTATGTATATATATGTAACATTGCTTCCTGTAAGCAAAAGTGCTCTCAGGAGCTCGTTGTTCCAAAAATGAAAGTTCTAGAACTGCTGGTTGTCAAAATTTTTCCAATTTGTCGACAATACAAATTTTCAATGTATTAATCTCAGTTACGCAACAAACATTAAACTATTCAAGATAATTTAAAGAGATGCAAAAGGAAAAAAAAACTTTCTTAGGATACCTAATTAAGTTCGTGATAAACTTATTAGAAAATGGATTTAAAAATAAATTAAATAATATGCTCATTAGAATTATAATCGATTTTTTAAGATTTTGGAGTATGTACTATATTTATTCTAAGTACGTTTTCTACATACGGAGTGATAGTACCTGTATAATAATTGAAAATGATAGTTACTAGTTTTTGCCCCGAAATATGTTCTGACAGTTTATTAACTTGAAATTTGTTTTCATTTGCTGAAGCATGGTTTTGGCAATATTATATTTTCAATGAAAAAAAAATCATTCAAAAATAAGAAACAGAATTATTTCTTTATTTTTCGTAAACAAAATACTCCCATCAGTTTTAAGTGTTTCACTGGGTTACAGGTTCAAAACCTGATAAACATTTCCTTTCCTTCTTACAAATAATGGAAACTATAAAATGAAGTTGTTTTATGGTTTAAAAATCCTTCCAGTAATCAAAATTAGGAAGTTGCTGGAATTTTAATATTTTCATTCTTTGAATTATGTTATTGGTTAACAGGAAAATCAAATCCATGGAAATGCATAGAGAAAAAAATTGGATTGGTCATTTGTGTTTGAAAAAAAACTATAAAATCCTGATAAAGTTCAAACTGCACCAGCAAACCTATATATACTAAAATAGATAGCTAAAATGATTGTTTACTAGTTAATACAATAAAAAAGAGTTCGTTCAATAAAAAAAAAGTACAATACAATATTAAATATATTGGTCGTTTATTATTTCGTTTAGTTTTTTCGTAACATTTAACTTCATTAGTTCTCAGAAATAATTAGACTAAAATTACAAATTTTATTACAGTCTGTTGAAACTGTAAAATTACAAATTGCAGTCTCAGATGTGTATTATTAATTTATATCAGAAATAGAACTTTTTTCATGGCCGCTATTTTCGAAAAAATAGATGTAAGAGTTAAAAAAATTATGTATTTCTTCTTATAATTGTATTATCCCTTTTTTATTACAATTAATTTAGTAAAAATAATAATGCAAACGTTTTAAGAAATAGATACTATAAATTTTAAACAAATTCATTACTATTAGGATATTTAATTTATTGTAGGGTGAGTGGTTTGTTTTCAGAATGGAAAGAATTTATCTTCTTGCTGCAAAACACAATTGTCAAGTAAATGAGTCAAGGATTGATAACAACACAGTACTGAGAATTTCTCTGCAGTAAAATGGTCTAATAATATCTTTGAAGAAGTTTGGCGCCCTAAAAACGTCCTTAACTCTACATATTTAACTGAAATTGAACTTTAATCTTCGAGAGTACTGAAAGGTTTAGTTTTATTATGAGCTGTACTTAAATCAATGAGCATAATTATTTTCAACTTGCACTGTTAACACCATGAACCTAATGCTAAGCACTCAGGAAATCGTTTAGTTTGCTATTTTTGCCTCTTAAAAACAGTACACTATCGCTGGTGTTGCTTTTTTGTTTTATTTTTGTGTGGTGAAATTTTACTTATCTAATTAAAAAACTTCTAATCAATATACTTCACCATTCCCCATGCATGTGGTTTATCTCCTATAGCAAAGTAGACTTCTTATGAATGAAAGCTTATACAGTGTAAAGAAAGAAAACGTTCCATATTTTCAACTTGCTTTTATGAGGAAATGTAAAGTTTTTTTCAATTGCATAATTAAACTTGATATCCTTACAACTATTCAATAAAGTTCTGTTTGAATTTTAGGATGATGAGCTGGAATCATTACTCTCCAGTTCCAACATATTTTTCCGCAGTTGTTGAGATATACCCTAAAAGGTTTATAGTATATAGGCTTACGTTCTACGTAAAATAGTATTCTTTTTTACTTCAAGTATTAATATATACCACAAGATGGTTTTAATTCATCCCGAACCTCTACATCACAGTGAAGTGGATTTTAATTGAAGGATCTCAACATATGCGAAATAAGTTGCGGCAATAATCAGAAAAATCTGGAGACATCATTCAAAATATAATTTATTACTATGAAATAGTGATCTTCAGTTGGTTTAATGAGAGGGTCCACTAACCTCCGGTCTCTGTCTTTCACTACTACATCTTTGGCTATTACTAAATTATCGAACTGAAATCTGTTCGTTTAGATCCTTATTTTTTAAAATCATATTACTTTAAACTTTGATCATTTAAAATAAATATAAAAAATTTAACAAATTATCCTTTAAAGTATTTTTTATTTTAATTTTGTGCATGGTTTCAAAATGTATACTTCTATTAAGTTATATAAAATATGGATCATAAGGATGCACCAAGTGTAAGGGGTTTGATCCACTATTTTGATAGATTGGTTTATCGTTTAGTCCATTATGAAATATTGATCTTCAAATTTAATATAGACATATATGTTCATGGGAATTTTACGTTTATATGTAAATTTAGCTCCAGTACCATTGTTCACATCGCAGTTTTAACTGCATTATGGAGATTCGTTACGATCTCTAGCACTGTACTATAGTACAATCTACTTACTGTATAGTCTTATAAAATGAATATTTATCTATATAGGTTTAGTATTCTTTTTCATACCCAAATGTCTGCGAAGTCCTAAATGGTTGAAGTAATAATGGATAAGACATCGCGTATGCTTTTAGCATATATTTTAGTTAAATTTCATATATACAGTAGAAATATGGATTTTATTCAAGTACCGCCATGTATAAAAACCTACATACATGTATTTTCGGAGTGCACTTTGAATAGTAATGAGCCCTGTCACTTTTTAGCTCACAGTAGGATTCCCTGAAAGGGTTTATTGCAAACTCTTTGACGAATTTTTCTCTACTTCTTTTTCACTTAATCTTATATTCGCTCTATCTACAACTCTGGTTGATAAAAGGAATTACAGACTTTACTGTATTAACGGTACATATATGGTATATTAATCAGTAATTTGGCAGTATTTTGAAAAATTGTTTTTTCAAATCATATAGATTATTTATTCATTTTTTATATTCGAATCATTTGTATGTAAAAATGAGATATCTTCCCGGCTAATTCGGAGCTGAAATTATTATTATTTCGGTTACTACAATACCAGTCTGCATGTTTAATACATGTTACATTGGATAGAAAGTGTATAAATGTGTCATGTTAGAAATTTTGTTGTTACAGCGCCCTTAATTGTTTGAGCAGCTCTGTGTGATTAATATTTGTATAGGTATAAGATAATGATTACTGGTGCATAATAGGATTAGGATGGAAAGGAAAGAAATACAAACTATGGTAGTTTGTACTATTTAAATGAGAATTTTAAGAAAGTCTTTTGTAAAGAACAGTTAAAGAATATAGGAGGTATTATAGCTGATTATAATGGTCAACTGTACTTAATTTCAGGATTTTTTTATTGGAAAGTTTGAAGCTTTGGGTATTGGTTTGGATAAACGCTTTGTACAACGACACAGATCAAATCTTTCTTGATCCAGTTTCACGAATTATGGAAAATTGACTGTTCACACGCATGATTTTGGTAATTTATAGTGCCATAAAGTACATTTATAATTCCATGTTTTGAAGTCAAGAATTTTCAAAAAAAAAACCTACTGGACATCATTTAAACAGAGGAATCACATTATCGTCTGCATGTTCAAAAATCAAAATTGTACACATGAAGCCGACAATACATGCCCTCTGCCCCAATCACTGAACTGCTACTACATACTGGAAAAGTTGTTATAGTGTGGATGCAATTACTTTTTAAGTAACTATTTATTATTTACATGTTTATATTGGTGTTAATCTTGAAATCTTCTATTCAGATACCACTAGAAAGAACCTGTTCTGATGCTTACATTGAACCACATTGGTGTGGGTGCCTTGAATGGCAGAGTTCTCCTACTACGGATTTAACAGTTCTTCGAGCAGCTAAAAAATTTGTGGAATTCATCAACAAGTCAGTGGTTCTTCATAATGTTTATTTTTAAGTCGTAAGAAAAAATATTATTTTTAAAATTTATTTTGTTTTAATGTAACTTCATTGAAGGTAACTTTATATCAGTAGTTTGATTATCCAAATATTATGGAGCTTAAAAAATGGTGGAATTCATTTAAGCAATAGAAAGGAGTTTCCATCTTCTTTGTGTAGAGATTTAAATAGCTACTTTTTAAAAAGATACCTATCTAAACAATATCCTTGTTAACTCGTATTATGTTAACTTGTTTAGCATCTGTCATAAATTATCCTTTAATACTACCAGTTGATAGTTTGTTTTGAATAATTATGAACTGAAACCAAGACGCTCTCTAATTTTCTTCCTTCATCAAATAGATTCCTTTCTTTCCATCCATTATTATTTTGTTTTTTCCATCCTTTAACTTCTTTTCTCTTTTATAAATCAAGAGACTTCCATCCATCCACAACAAGGTGCTTACAAAAATATTGGTCATTTTACCACTACAAACCATAAGTAATTTATGTAGTAGAGCGAGAAATGGTGCTTTAGGGTCTCCCTGTAACTTGAAAAATAAATCATTTCGATGGCTAGTTGTACCATTGACGATGGTTTAACTACATTCTTGATTGTATGAAATAACCATACAACCAAGAAAATAAATCAATATACATAATCTGTGGCATTACATTAAGGCCAGCAACATTCGTCTTAAGAAGCTACCAACGCCATGAACAATGAAAAAAACGTTCTAGAAGAAGGAAATGTCATGACAAAAAAGTTAACTGAACTACAGCATGGTATAATTTCTTCTAGTTGGGGAGCCAGGATACCAAAGAATAAAAGTTAACCACCCCACTAGGTGGACACGAAGAAACTTACGGTTTGCTGAGATGTATTGATAAATACAGTATAATATCATAATACAGTATTCTCAGCATAAAATAGAATGAGGAAAAGTTAAATTGAGAGAGCGAAATAAAGATTAATTGCAGAGAGAGTAAAGGAATAAGCGAGCAACAAATACCAAGAAAATAAGAGAGAGTCAGAGGCCTGTATATATATATATACACTTTAACACATAGAAAAGAACACAGAAAGACACTACAGAACTCACTTCGATATTTCGACATCCGTCGTCATCGGGAAGAAGTGCGAAGTACTCGCGTTGAGAAGCAAACTACTACTGCTACTACTACTACTACTCAGTAGTAGTTTGCTTCTCAACGCGAGTACTTCGCACTTCTTCCCGATGACGACGGATGTCGAAATATCGAAGTGAGTTCTGTAGTGTCTTTCTGTGTTCTTTTCTATGTGTTAAAGTGTTTATTGTCCACACGGACCTTTCATTTTATATATATATATATATATATATATATATATATATATATATAGAATATATATAGAATCTCTGACTGACAGAGATTCAGTCAGACGACGCAGCAACCTGCCTGTTGCTATCCACGCGAATAGCCATGGCCTTAATTTTAATGACTGCTTCACAGTACAAATTCTCAAAGTAGTTGCAAAAGATGAGAAAAGGTTAACTTTGAGAGCCTCTGAGGAGGCTCACATTTGGTTACTTAATGCCCGCTCCCCACCTGGCCTCAATCTCAAACGTTAAAGTTGTGTGTGTTTTTTTTTTTTTATTTTTTTTTTTTTTTTTTTTTTTAAATTTATTGCTATTTATATATATATTTTTTTTCCCTCACTCTCTTTCTCCTCTTCCTCTTCGCCACTTCTGTCCTCCTTTCTACCTTTTTCCGACTTATACGGTACGCGTGTTCGCTCGTGGTGGAATGGTGTCGTTCACGGGGGATTAGCCTGCAGCGCCTCGAGATACTACAACTGGTGACCGCCGCCTGGAGCCCCCAGTAGCCCTCTGCTTGTACGAGTGGACGCACGTGCCTCTTCCTCTTCCCTTCTTCTTCCCTTCTTCTCCCTGACGACGAACTTCAGTTCGAAATATCGACCCAGTAAGTTTTCTCGCTTCTTCTATTTGTTGTCTTTTTTCATTTATATATCTGTCCGGTTTGGACCGTTTTAATATTTTGATTTATATATATATATATATATATATATATATATATATATAACCAATTAAATGAAACGATTCCACGAACTAAATAAACTACTTTAACATAAAGAACACACAGAAAAGAAACAGAAACTCACTACTATATTTCGATGGCCTCGTCATCAGAAGGATAGAAACGAGGCCATCGAAATATAGTAGTGAGTTTCTGTTTCTCTTCTGTGTGTTCTTTATGTTAAAGTAGTTCATATATATATATATATATATATATATAAATTTATTTATTTATTAAGTCGTCACTTGTCTGTGGAGCGACTCACATCTGTCTTCCTGATGATGAGGCAATCAAAATATAGTAGTGAGTTTCGGTGATTTATTTTACGTGTGTTGTTTTTATGAATCTAATTTATATATATATATATATAAAGATTTCACATAAACACATGAATGTGAAGGCTACAGACTATTTCAGACTGCAGTTGTTAAAAATCCACATACTATTTTTCTTTGTAAAATAATTTGTAATGTAATACTTAGTTTTTCTGTTTCAAAATTTCTACTTCTGCCTATGAAAAAGGTTTTAAATAAAAACCGAAACGTTGGCAATGAGAGTTTAATTTGAACCTGAAGAACTGACCGAGTCCCGATAAACTATAGTTTTGTATATATATATATATATATATATATATATATATTTGTAAAAGTTGGAAGCAGTCCTTCATTTAAACATATATTGTTAAATAACGTCCCATATTTGGCTTGTATCTGCTTCTTACACAATTTCTCCAGTTTCCGGAATTCCTTCCTCGTCTCTTCATTAAAACTATAAAGTCTATCACCAATATTACTAGTCGACATGTTTCGAATGTACCACATTCATCATCAGGACAATAATGAGAGTAATAGTAGGAAAGCTAGTTATATATATAGAGATGGATTATTAATGGAAAGTTTACAGGGCATCGCCCTGTATCACGGCGCATTATGGGGGATTAAGGTAGGGTGGTTGGGCTCACCTACTACCTGGCTAATCTGGGTGTTTCTGTTTGCAAATAGTTTTAAAATTCGACAAGAATTATTAACTTGGATATTTATGGCTGGTTGCTTTTCTTGAATAATTATTGGTTCTAATAGTTGTAATTTAAAATGATTTCTTTCTCGAGCGATAATTTTCGTGGAATTTACCATCATTTCTCTTGTGAGTTTTGTCTTATGGACTGCTGTTGTATGGCATTTTGGCGCGCCGGCAGAAAGGTGCATAGTAATTCTTCTAGATAATGAAGTCGAAGTCATTCCTATATATGAGCTTTTACGGGCCTCACAGCTCCCGATATTACATGAGTACTCATATACAAGATTTGTTTCTTTTGACTCCTTTACGCTAGGACTATTTTTCATTAATAAACTGCTTATTGAAGGGCTTTGGTAGTAAGTTATCAGGGTCAAACTATCGTCAGGCTTAATACATTTAACATGGCTTTTTATAATATTTTTCAAAACACGTTCATCAGTCTTATATTCATCTGTATATTGGTTTTTGTAGAATATTTTGTGGTTAGTGCCTGTTGTTAGGCTCTTATTATCTGAGGTGAATCTATTTTCGAGGTAGCGTCTTAGAATGTTGTCGAAATACTTGTTTGAGTAACCATTGTTGATTAACGCTTGCTTGGTTGACAAAATATTACTGTTGAAAAGGTCCCAGGTTGAGGCGGTCTTGTATGTTCTGTGGATTAGGGATCTGATAGTGGCGTCTTTATACCGTTGAGGGCATTCACTCTTCGCATTTAGGTATGATGCTGTGTTGGTAGGTTTCCTGTAAATAGAAGTCTGCAGTATGTTATTTTTCAGGTTAATATTTACATCAAGGAAGTTCATTCTTTTTTCTATTGCTGTTTCTATTGTAAATTTGAGACAGGAGTTATTTTCAAATGCTGACTTGAGGTTTAGTAAAGAAGTCAGCTTTACATAACAAAGTAAATAAGACAAAACTCACAAGAGAAATGATGGTAAATTCCACGAAAATTATCGCTCGAGAAAGAAATCATTTTAAATTACAACTATTAGAAGCAATAATTATTCAAGAAAAGCAACCAGCCATAAATATCCAAGTTAATAATTCTTGTCGAATTTTAAAACTATTTGCAAACAGAAACACCCAGATTAGCCAGGTAGTAGGTGAGCCCAACCACCCTACCTTAATCCCCCATAATGCGCCGTGATACAGGGCGATGCCCTGTAAACTTTCCATTAATAATCCATCTCTATATATATAACTAGCTTTCCTACTATTACTCTCATTATTGTCCTGATGATGAATGTGGTACATTCGAAACATGTCGACTAGTAATATTGGTGATAGACTTTATAGTTTTAATGAAGAGACGAGGAAGGAATTCCGGAAACTGGAGAAATTGTGTAAGAAGCAGATACAAGCCAAATATGGGACGTTATTTAACAATATATGTTTAAATGAAGGACTGCTTCCAACTTTTACAAATATTAGAACGTACGACCCAGCAGTTCGTGAAGAAAGTTTTACATTGGAGTACAGGAAGAAACTGTTAGAATATGAAGGCAAGAAAAATGAAGAGAAATCAGAACATCTACTTAACTTAATCAATGACCAACGAGAGAAAATGATGAATGGACTAGAAGATTCAAAGACTAAAGAAGATCTATTGACCCTTATTGACGAAGCTTGCAGGAGTCATGAAGACATTGTATCTTCACGTATTTCTAAAAAGCTGAACAAACTATATAGAGGTAACATCCTATTTCCTCAAATGGTAGCTAATTATATTAACATTTCTAGCCATGATTTAACTGACAAACAAAAGGAACTACTTTCCATGGGCATCAAGTGCCACTACAAACCAAAATTTGACCCTCTAAAAAAGAAAATAGAACTAGAGGTATTGTACAACTCAATTCTGAGGCTGGAAGAGGATAAGGTAGTGTCACTAGATCCAAATCTGCCAGATCTACTCAGAGCAGAGGCTACTAAACAAAGAGGATTTAAAAGCAGTTCACTACTATCCAAAGAGCTATACGAAGCAGCAAAACAACTGAGACAACATCCGGATATAATAATAAGACGAGCGGACAAGTCAAACTCATACGTGGTAATGGACAGGCTTGAGTACAAACAGAAACTGGACTACATTCTGAACGACTCTACAAAATTCAAGAAAATAACCAGGAACCCTACGACCCAACTTAAGACCGATGTCAACAAAATCATCAAGAATATTAACAAAGGAAAGACAGAGAAGATTTTGGAACCTATTTCAGGTGAATACACCCCAGGATATATTTATGGTACGGTAAAGCAACATAAAACAGGATACCCCCTGCGCCCAATAATTTCACAGGTCACCACGCCCACCTATGGTTTAGCCAAGCAGCTAAATAAAATCATCACCCCATATATGCCAGCAAATTATTTACTAAAATCAACGGATGATTTCCTTGACATATTAAAGACAATAAACCCTGAAGGAACTGTCGGATCCCTGGATGTGGAATCATTATTTACCAATGTTCCAGTAGAAGAGACCATCGGAATTATTTGTGATTGCATCTACTTAAATGAAAGAGGCATGGCACCTCCATCCATCAGTAGGCAGAATATGGAAGACCTTTTGCGAGCATGTACGACAAGAAGCCCTTTCACGCACATAGATGGCTCCATGTACCTTCAAATTGACGGCGTGGCAATGGGTTCGCCCCTAGGCGTCATTTGCAAACTATTATATGTGCTACGTGGAAAACAAAATCCTAAACAACAGCCCTGAATTAAAGCCTGCTATTTATTGTAGATACGTGGATGATTGCTTCGTTGTTGCAAAAGATTCAGAACAATTACTAAACCTCAAGTCAGCATTTGAAAATAACTCCTGTCTCAAATTTACAATAGAAACAGCAATAGAAAAAAGAATGAACTTCCTTGATGTAAATATTAACCTGAAAAATAACATACTGCAGACTTCTATTTACAGGAAACCTACCAACACAGCATCATACCTAAATGCGAAGAGTGAATGCCCTCAACGGTATAAAGACGCCACTATCAGATCCCTAATCCACAGAACATACAAGACCGCCTCAACCTGGGACCTTTTCAACAGTAATATTTTGTCAACCAAGCAAGCGTTAATCAACAATGGTTACTCAAACAAGTATTTCGACAACATTCTAAGACGCTACCTCGAAAATAGATTCACCTCAGATAATAAGAGCCTAACAACAGGCACTAACCACAAAATATTCTACAAAAACCAATATACAGATGAATATAAGACTGATGAACGTGTTTTGAAAAATATTATAAAAAGCCATGTTAAATGTATTAAGCCTGACGATAGTTTGACCCTGATAACTTACTACCAAAGCCCTTC
Source organism: Hermatobates lingyangjiaoensis (assembly GCA_026182355.1). Lineage (NCBI taxonomy): Eukaryota > Metazoa > Arthropoda > Insecta > Hemiptera > Hermatobatidae > Hermatobates > Hermatobates lingyangjiaoensis. Next base: position 294,440 of record JAPFBL010001923.1, read on the forward strand.
AATAAGCAGTTTATTAATGAAAAATAGTCCTAGCGTAAAGGAGTCAAAAGAAACAAATCTTGTATATGAGTACTCATGTAATATCGGGAGCTGTGAGGCCCGTAAAAGCTCATATATAGGAATGACTTCGACTTCATTATCTAGAAGAATTACTATGCACCTTTCTGCCGGCGCGCCAAAATGCCATACAACAGCAGTCCATAAGACAAAACTCACAAGAGAAATGATGGTAAATTCCACGAAAATTATCGCTCGAGAAAGAAATCATTTTAAATTACAACTATTAGAACCAATAATTATTCAAGAAAAGCAACCAGCCATAAATATCCAAGTTAATAATTCTTGTCGAATTTTAAAACTATTTGCAAACAGAAACACCCAGATTAGCCAGGTAGTAGGTGAGCCCAACCACCCTACCTTAATCCCCCATAATGCGCCGTGATACAGGGCGATGCCCTGTAAACTTTCCATTAATAATCCATCTCTATATATATAACTAGCTTTCCTACTATTACTCTCATTATTGTCCTGATGATGAATGTGGTACATTCGAAACATGTCGACTAGTAATATTGGTGATAGACTTTATAGTTTTAATGAAGAGACGAGGAAGGAATTCCGGAAACTGGAGAAATTGTGTAAGAAGCAGATACAAGCCAAATATGGGACGTTATTTAACAATATATATATATATATATAAACACTAGGCCTTTGGAAAAAGATTTTAAATAAAATCGAAACGTCGGCAATGAGAGTTTGAATTGAAAGTGGAAGAAACTGACCGCATCCCGATCAATCATTTTTAGATATATATATATATAGTAATTAAATAAAACAGTCCAATGGACTTTAAAATTAAAACTTACTTCTATATTACAATGATACATGTGTGCTAACTTCGTTTTAATTCATTTATATATATATATATATATATATATATATATATATATATATATTAAATGAAAAGAACACGGAGAAACAACAACAAAACTCATTTAAATATTTCACTCTCATCGTCATAAAGAGAAGATGAAGATTTCTGCTCGGCTAGCAAATAACTCATATATATATATACTTTATTTCGTTGGAAATACGATCCAAAACGGACAAATATAGTTCAATATAAACAAAGAAGGGTCTCCAACCGTCTCTGATCCAGTGCGCTTGGTTTCCCTCTCTTATCTCTCCTGAAGACGGTTCAAACCGAAAATTAGAGACTGTAAGTGTGTTCTTCTGATTTCTCTATGTTTCTTTGTTTATATTGAACTATATATATATATAAAGGAAGAAGTTATTTAATATTTCTTTTGTGACTTAAAGCATAAACTCCAGTCTTTTGTCACATTTTATGTGCAAAATGTACATGTTTTTAACAATGTACATGCAAATACATATATATACGAGTATATATATATATATATTTATGGGTTGCCGGGTTGTTTACTTGCCGTTGCGTCTGCAACGTGCTTGGTCTCCCTTTCTCTTTACTCCTGAAGACGGATTACCCGAAAATTTGAGTCTGTAAGTGTGTTTCCATACTCTTTGTGTTACTCTTCTTGAATTTTGAACTCGTAAATATATATATATACAAACAGTAGTAGTTTGCTTCTCAACGCGAGTACTTCGCACTTTTTCCCGATGATGACGTATGTCGAAATATCGAAGTGAGTTTTGTAGTGACTTTCTGTGTTGCTTTCTTATGTGTTAAAGTTTATATATATATATATATAAAGATTTCACATAAACACGTGAAACAACAATCAATGTTGCATATTACTTTACCTTATTCTTGCATATAAAAAATGAAAATCATCATATTGATTGGACAGGAGCTAAATTTATTACCTATGAAAAATTAATGTTGTTAAGAAATATTATTGAATCGTCTCTAATTAAATTTAATAGATCTAATATTATAAACATTAGTAACGGTCTCTTCAAACTTGATACTTTCGTCACGAGGGCAATAGCCTCTTCAAAGAGGGTTGACAGCTAGCGGATAGTTTTTTACTTTTTCTTACTGTACTCCTATGTTTCCCCAAACATCCCTTTCTGGACATTAGTCCTTTCCTGTGCTTTCACCCTTTTAAAATACCACTCTTCCCTCCCACTCTTCTCAACTCCTCACCAGATGTTTTCTGCATCTAGTGTTCAGTTGGGTTTTTGACTCTGACGAAGACCGCTTGTTACGGTTGAAAGATCTTAGTCTTGTTCTCCCATTTCTTATTGTGGTTTGATGATATATATATATATATTATATTTTTTTAGGTTCAACAGTAGGTTCGTTGATGTTTGTGAGATTTTGAGTTTAGATTCAGTACTTTGGGCAGCCAAATTAATCCCCTCGTCTGCTTTGAGGCAGTTCAAACATTCTGCTGATGTTGATGGGTGAGCATACTTAAAATTCTTGTTATACTTTTTTTTCAATTCTTCTTAACTAATATTAATTTAACACACTTATATAGTTTTACCCGAAAGAAAAGTGACTTTCATCATTATTTTTATTTGCTTAGATTTATACCTAAGATGGGAAAATCAACTGAAGTCTCCTTAGTGACATATCAAATTAAAGTGTCTACTGTGCCTGGTAAAGCTCTTTATGAGTTTTCAGTCACACACCATATAATTCGGGACCAGTTTAAATTCAGAGTAAGTACAGTTGAAATAATAATTAATACTAATTTAATATATTTTTTTGTTTAGTGAAGTGTGTCAAGTTATCAGATATTATCCTTGTACAGACAATTATAATTCAATTGTCTGTACTGTGGGATAAGAAAGGAAGGTGAATTCAACGCAAAAGTATTAATGAAGTTTTTTTTCATTATTGTTTAAATTTAATTAAAATGTATAAGCGTATAATTGTTTGGAATCTTGTAATGGAAATTATTAATACTTTAAAACTAATATTATTTGAAATTATTAACATTTCTGGTTAACATACATAGAATAGTGTTTGTTTGTTTAAGAATTTTAAGTATATTAAACAGTCTGTTTCATTTGTACCTATATCTTGGAATAATATATTAAAATCTGCCTTGACAAATTCTGATCGACGTATATTGCGAACTAATACAGATTTAGGATATTTATCCAACATAAATTATTCTAATTTTTGAGGCGGTAGAAATAGTAATATGCAGTGAAAAATTACATGAAAGTTGAAAAAAATATTAAACGGAGAGTTAAACTAGGTGAAATACGGACCAATTTCCGATGTATTTAGTTAGTAGATACAAACTAAACATTGTTGCATAACAATTTATAATCAAATTATTCTGTAGTTTTGATAGTTTTTTCGGTACTAAAAAAATTATCTAATTTCATCTAAATACACAATTTGATATTATAATAAACTACCTAATTTTAAATTAATTACTAACTTGACTAAAAATTAATTACTAACTAACTTGATAAAATTTTATTCCTAATTTTATTTTTAGTTTACGTTTTAATAATAGTCTTTGTTTTTGTTTTATTGACTTTGTTTTGTTTAATATGCAGATAGAAGATGTTAGTAGGATAAACAGATATGGTGAGCAAGCAAATTGTATTGAAAAAACCTCAGAGCATCTAAGAAAATTTTGTTACTGCAAGGGATATATAGAAGACAGTGCTTAGTGGCCTAGTCAATCGATTCTTCTGATACACCTCCTTTTTGTACCAATTTCCAGTTGTCTCTTTCCTCAAATTGTTTATAGTGTAATTGTCTAGTAACCGATAGGAGTAACTTTATGTTAATTTTTAGTCTTGATTTTTATCTGTTAGTTATTGTAAATTTAATTTTAATTTCCTTATGTACAAATGTCGTCACGTATTTTTTAAAATGTCGGTATATTGTAAAAATTAGGTGTGAACCTAGATTGGATCTCTAAATGCGCTAGAGTATTTATTACTAGATTGTTAAACTGTGATGATTTATAAATGTTCATTATTCACTGTACTGTGTGTTTTATGTTTTTAGTGTTACCAGATAAATGGTTGATATTTTTAGATACGACCGTGAGTAGGTACGTTCGATAAAATGTTGATTTAATTTCAACCCTAATGACGGGACTTCTTATTAATAATTTTTTTCTGTGAAAAGAAATAAACAGCTAAATTCATAAAATCTTAATTCAAACTAATTTACGCTTTACCTATGCTACCATCTTCTTTCAACTTTTTTCATTGTCCTCATAAAATATTCGTTTCGGTTTTCATAAAATAATGCGTACTTCACTAATTGTCAAATACATTAGTGGATGTCAAATCCAGTATTCCAATCGAACACACTGAGTATTAGCTTTAAACTGGTAATATTTCGAACATTAATCAGTGAAGTTTTGCAGTATTTTAGAAATATTTGTATATTTGTTTAAGTTTTAATGATAAGTCCTATTGTCTTTTTAATTATTACTTGAGCATAATGCTTTGGGATAAGCCCCCGAGGGTGGGTGTGATCCGAAAGCGGTCGAGCGAAGAGATGAATGAATAAGGTTTGATGGTTAATTTCCTAATGTATCGAGTCAGTAACATCTGTAGTCCTAACAACCTTATAATTTATATTTAGTCAGTACAAATTGTCACACAGTCTATGTTTTGAAGATTAAAATTATTGCCATTTTTTAGATATAAAATGTCACAGAGATGTAGAGAATATATTTGTGTTATTTACCGAAGTGAAGATAATGAATGTGTTGTAATACATAAGTTTTTTCTAAAATTGTATTTTATTTGTTTTACCTATTTCTTGGTAGATTCATGTTGATTTAATATCATGAATATTACCTATTTAATGACTAATTAAACTTCGGTGTTTTTAGAAACTTGTAAAAACGTTTACATAGTCAAAAAAAACAATCATAGTTTTCTTAAAGAAAGAATATTGCTGTAGAAAATAACATTTTTAAGTTATATTTTACTTTTTGTATTGAACTGTAGTAGTAGACACACCAAACAGCCCAAACCTATTACACTTATATTAGGTTTATCAAAAACGAAGAAAGAAAGATTTAATGAAGGTAGATTATATTTGATCAATTATGTTAAGGAGCTTTTGTCAATATCAAAATATACTGTGTATCATTTTTATAAATAATCATTTTCTAAACAAAGGTAATTTCTTACCTTCATTTTAGTAACAATAATATTAAAAGTAAATTTAAGAAAATTGATGGTCCCCTGTGATATTTACTAGAAAAGCTAAATGTTTGATGAACCTTTTTGGTAAGTATAGTTAGTTCACTCAGTAATAATAATATTAAATTCATAAATTATTCAGTGTCAAACCTAACAAACGAACGCCGTTCTATTAAATGTAATAGTAAAATATTCATAGCACCTCATTTTGTATGAACTCTGTTATTTTTAATCTGTTTGTATCCGTAGAGTATTAAGTGAAACAATTAATAAGCAATATTTTGTAAAAATACACATCAGATTCACGTATCTGAGACATTTTAACTGAAGTCAAATAGTTTGTTCTAATCCATATTGTTTTGGTTATAACTTACGTCATCAACTTAATTTTTGGTAAATAGCCGATGGTGTTTTTAGGGTTGAGTATCATAAAAACCCTTCTAACTTTAAAGAAATAGTTTATTTTTTTAACTTAAACATGTAAAAACATTAAGGGGACTCCGATGAAGGTTGTTTATCCTTGTGTAAGTTGTTATAATCACTATGATAATTGTTCTGTTTCTCAAGCATCACTGTTGTACAATTACTGTTATGTATCAGGAGAGGATTGTCTGTTCCATCTGGAGTTTCACCTTTCTTTTTCATTTCTTCATCATATATCTCTAAGTTACCTACGTTGCATAATACCCCAACATCTAGAATTGTCGCTATTAGGAGAAATGCTAAAACAAAGGTATATTAATTTAGACAATAAATAAATATTAATGTAATAATACTTAACATTAAAATTAAATTATTTGATACTTCATTTTTATTGTATGATCTATATTTGTTAGGTGTTCTGATTTGAACAATGGAACAATTTACTTAATTTCTGATATTGTGAGAAGCCGCTTTTTTACGAAATACATATTTAATTTTTTAAGGGTGATTGCAGAAGAAGTTAAGTTAGTATTAGTACTGTTCATAACATATGACTAACCAATGTCATTGGTATATGACATACCAATATCACTAAAGTGAAGGCAGCCGTGAAACAAACATCGTACACATTAGAAGGGGTGTGGTTCTCCAGCAAGAAAACGAACGTCCTCACACTACTCAACAAACCAGTCAAGCCATCTACAAAATGGTGTTGGAAGCACTGCTTCATCTCCATTACAGTCCCGATTTAGCATGTTTATTTGGAGGAGCCTTTAAGTCGGAAGAAGTTTCAGAATAAATATGTCACAAAAAAGTTTAGGAAATTTGATCAAACATCAAGATAAAGAGTTCTTTGTAACCGAAATAAAAAAGTTGGGACAAGTGTATAAACGTCGGTGATGATTGTATTGAAAAGTGAGAAAATCCTGTTTTGTACAAATAAACTGTTTTTTTCCTTACCAATTAGTCACTTTACTTATTAAATGACCCTCTCCTCTTACATATAGGTGTTCTGAAAAATTCGTCCCGAATTTTAGAGCTTTTGTTCTGCTCCATAGACCTTAGGGATTATTTTATTGGGCACATCGCTGTTACTTCATGAGATATGAATAGTGTTTCAAATTTCATAATTATGTGTTCATCCTTTTACTAAACTTTTCGACTTTGCATCTACGAAGGAGGATTGATAAGTCAGTGACTTTTTGAATTTCCCGCGCAGCTACTCCAAATGCAACAGTGCTGCCGTCATCTGTAATCTATTAGTGGACAACTATCTAATTATGAGCCACCTACCAAGTGCAGTCGGTGTTTGATAGTCATTCAAAGCAGACAACCTCGTGTATTTTTACGAAAATGGAAAAAAGTGAATTTCGTGTGCTGATTGAGCCTTACTTTTTACGTAAAAAATCCATCACTGAAACTAAGGAAAGACTTGATAAATACTACGGGGACTCGGCACTATCAATTTAAATGGTTAAGAAGTGGTTTACAAAGTTCCGTTGTGGTCGTACTAGCACTAGTGACGCCGAACGTTCAGGTCGACCAAAAGAAGTGATCACGCCGGAAATCGTCGATAAAATCCATGAAATGATATTGGATGATCGGAGAATGAAAGTGCGAGAGTTGGCTCATGCTGTAGGCATCTCAACTGAACGGGTACATCATATTTTGCACGAATATTTGGACATGAAAAAACTCTCCGCGAGATGGGTGCCGCGATTGCTCACACTTGATCATAAGCGCAATCGTGAGATCATTTCAAAAGAGTGTTTAGCGATGTTCAACCGTAATCCAGACGAATTTTTGCTTTTTGTTACTGTTGACGAAACATGGATCCATCACAACACGCCAGAGACCAAGGATCAATCGAAACAGTGGGTTACTGTGGGCGAACGTGGACCAAAGAAAGCCAAACAGAGTCTGTCAGCCAACAAGGTCATGGTCACAGTTTTTTGGGATGCACGTGGTGTCATTCACATCGATTACCTCGAGAAAGGTAAAACGATCACCGACGAATATTATTCAAAGCTTTTGAACAGATTCGACATTGATTTGAAGCAAAAACGGCCGCATTTGGCAAAAAAAGTGCTATTCTATCAAGACAATGCACATGTGCGCACTTGTCTAGTCACGATGGCCAAAATCCACGAATTGGGATACGAACTGCTACCCCATCCAGCATATTCCCCTGATTTATCCCCCTGCGACTATTTTCTGTTTCCAAACCTAAAGAAATGCCTGGGCGGTAAGAGATTTGAGTCGAATGAACAGGTCATTACCGAAACAAACGCGTATTTTGAGAGCTTTGAGAAAACGTATTATTTGGAGGGAATAAAAAATTAGAAAAACACTGGACTAAATGTATCGAGCTAAAAGGTGACTATGTAGAAAAATAAAATGTTTCTTTGCCGAAAAAAGTTTGTTTTATTCAAAAAGTCATGGACTTATGAAACCGATCTCGTATGTAGAAACTGGCGAGGCCTTCATATTTTATCCACTTAATAATACGTTCTTCTTCAATAATACGGTTATTGAATCATGAGATAATCCTTAAACGAACACTCTGTTGGGGAAATCATTTATTCAACTATGTATACTTCCGTCAGAAATTTTATTTACTGTCATATCCATTATAGGAACTTCACGACATGGACGTTATTAACTCCTATCTAACAATCAACAACTTTTCCTTCAAACATATTAAAAATTAATTCTGACCTATACTAAGCTGAGTAGCTTTAAAACAAAATGTTCCTTGAAGAACAAAATTCTTCAAGTTAGTTTTCAAGAGCATTGGCATTATTAAAGCGGATATAATAATAATAATGCAAAAAATGTTAATTTTATTCATTTTCCTAATTCGAGAAGCTATTTAGTGTAGAGAAGTAATTACGTACTGTTTGAGTTAGTTACTTATTAATTTAAATACTTACTAGAAGCCACAAAATTAAGTAGATATCGTTGCTGTTTGCCATCATACACCCAACAGTTACCTCGCTTGCCGCAGGAAGTGCCCCAAACAAGGCATGAGTAGTCTGAAATATAATTTTCAATTCAGTTTTTGCATCACTTATGTAAGAGTTTTGTTAGTATTTTCTATCTACCTTGTTGATTAATCTTTGATTTGGAAACAAAGATTATAGTTTTTGTAAAGCCAGTTGTGTCCTATCTTAAACTGCCATAACTCAAGATATTTACACGGTATCTGGTGTTTACAAACATACTGAAATTAAGTATGACTGAGGAACCCGAAAATATGATCCCGTTTTGAAGCCATTTTGTGAGTTAAAACTACTTTCGTTCACTAGCTAATTGGCTTATGTCAAGTGGCAGAGTTTTAAAATAATTATTTTTTGGATGATGCACTTCCAAAGACTGCAATGATTGATCTCAGAACTTCTAAAAGATTAGACATTCCAGAATCTGTATTAAAAATAAGCCATCATAGAAATCTCTAGTGAATGTTTAGCCATCCCAAAACCTCTAAAAGATAATCAATAATAAAACCTCTAGTGAAGATGAATCGTTCCAGAACCTTTAGTAAAAATAACTCTCCCCTATATGGTTTAAAAATCCCAATGTATGTAATAATGTTGGCATTATTATTGTCTCACTTGTCATACAGCCATCCAGAGATGCCTAGTAGAAATATTGCGTACTATCTTTTATTGCCATAACACAAACCATTGACAACTTAAACTGTAAAATATAGCTCTTTTGAGTTCAGATTTAAGACCAAATATAAATCCGATGTTCCATCCTACAATGGTATACGAAATATTGATACAGTGTTAGCTCTAAATATATCTGTTATACTGTATTTACAGTACCTAATTTATGACTTTTAAAATTAAAAAAGATAACATAAAGAAAAATCTATGAAATTCAGATTACTGTAAGTATGAATTTGCTACAAAAGAATTGAACCAGAACTAACACCTTATTTGATACATTGAACTCAAAGAATTGGAATGAATTGTGAATGTGTTGAACATGAATTTCCATAATAATGCGAACACCCATCTTCAGCATTAAATTTCTGTACTTTCAAGTTCCCTTTAGCTTGAGGACTACTGATTGCTTGAGCGATTCATAACTTACTCTTCGGAGCAAGCATAATCATCTGATATTTCTTTATTTAATCAATGTCCATTTGAGTTACTTAAGTAAACAACCGTATTTAATATTTATATTAAATTTGTTTTCTTTCCAGGCAATGCAATACATTGAATAATAATAACAACTGAAACCAACTATTTTGATTATCGAATCGGCTTATTAATGTAATCGAGGTAATCTGATAACAATATAAATAACCCATATTTTACCTGAATGAGTTTGGATTGTGCTAATTTATAGTTATATTACTCTCAAGTTTGATAAAAGAAGGAAACAATTAAAATAATTACACACCTTATTACTTGTGGTAATGCCTATGAGTTCTGAAAAACGCTTCAACCATAGTTTATGTGAATATTATATTCAATTAACTTCTCTAATCTAATGGGAAACACAATTTATTCAGTTATATTGAACAGTGTCTAAATACATATATTTATGTTTTTTAACAATAACCAATCACTATTTCAAAATTAATGACTGCTATTGAAAGTTATAAATATATACAGAAGAAAGTATATATATTGTATTTTTAATGTAAAAATGCATTTAATACACATACATAAATAAACAAATAATGCTAATTTTACAGAGACACACACAGGGAGTCGTGTTCGGTTGTTAGTCCTGCAAAGATTTGTGTTTCCATTGTACTGTTAGCTGTATATCTCACTTTTTCGTGTTTATATTCTTGTTATTGAACCTGAACATTTTCTGAGAATAGTCGGCTACATAATTAGTCGAACATGTGGCAGATTGAAATGGATTAGTAATAAGAAAATTTTAAATACATGTTTTTATAGATACTTATATGGCTTTTGTAGATCGCCATATATTTAATGAATATTTTATCTGAAATTATAGTCTCATTTAATGAACATTTATGTAACATTGGAGAAGACTCAAGTGTATTACAATAAACCAATAATCATAAACTCAACAATCTTTGTGATATCAAAATTTATCATTTACCGTTCATTTTTACGTTTTCAGAACTGTTACTAATGAAAATTGTCTCATTTATACAGACACTGACTTTTTTTACTTATAATCACTAATGTTGAAGATATATAAGAAAAACTGCTCCCAATATCCCAAGATAAGGTGCTCCAAATATTCCACTTTACCGCTTATTTCTAGAAAAAGCAAGTTCTTGGGTTCGTGAAGGAAGATACTGGGACAATCATTGAAGAATTGGTTGGTTTCTCACTCAAACTGTATTGCCGAAAATGATCGTAAAAAGAGGTGTGAGGGGATTCATGGACATGGCACTTGTTTTAGCGATTATTATCAAGCTTTAAAGTCAAGTAATAGTGCATAGGAAGAGTTGAGCAGAAAGAATGATTGAGACAAACCAGCATACGAACATTATTCTTTCTCTAATGGTTAGTTATATGAGAGTTAATGTTGTGCAGAGTAGAAGTAATGTTGGTATTTCTCTCTCCCCTTTAAGATTGTATTAAGTTGCTCTCTACCAAATTTCCAGTCAACTCCAAAACTTTAAAGATAATTTTGATAATCATGAATCATATTCATTTAAAATTTCAGTTTAATAAATCAGATTATATAGTAATGATTTGTTTAAGTGACAAATAAATAACTACTTTCAATTTTACATTCCAATCATTTTAATTCCAGATCATTTGACTATACTGTAGAAAATGTGTTTGGTTTCCAAAGATATTTGTGGGCTTTAAAAGAGGAAGAAGAATAGGTTGAGGTTTCTGAATTATCACCATTTAGGATATATACTTGGACATCTATTGATGAGAAGGAGGAAGTGAAGGAGAAGTATGAGAAGGAAGGAGAAAATCGTAATTTTACTTTTCAGATAAATGAAATTTAAAAAGAAAAATTATGGTAAACGATCTATTCCCCCCCGATGTGCCTTCACCTTGTCGTGGTGGGGGGGCTTAAAATGCCTGAGTGGTTGTTCCCTCATGGCATGAACTAAGAAAGGCACAACTGAACGGATGGTTAATCTAGATTAGCTGCCGAGGGTGGAAAGTCCGCTTGTTCACTGTCTGGTTTGGGTGGCAGTCTGTCCTTACAGTTCCACTGATGTTCTACACTAGAAAAACTGAATACTGAGTCATCAAGAAAAGCAATGAAATTAAACAATATCTGTCACATATGTCGGTTTGTATAAGAACAGAACCCACACATTACCCTCAAGAATTTCTTGACTCACTAGAGTTGTCTGGATTGCTCCAACATAAGCTAGAACTCAAAAAGTAAGCTCCTGTCATGTGTATGTATGAGAAACATTGATCTATCGCGCTTATGTAATGGAACAAGATTAATAACTGAGGAGATTTATGATAATGTCATTGTTTGTAAAATTATTGCATCACCGTGTCAAGGGGAAATAGTTTTAATTACAAGATTGAAAATTGTTTTATCTGAAGAGGACAACATTCCCTTCTTCAAGGATTCAATTTCCAGGTCAGTTAGCAATTGCTATGACTATTCACAAGTCTCAAGGAGACACTCTACGGAAAGTTTTAGTTCATTTATGTAAACCAGCATGTTGCTCTCCTTAGGGTCAAACAAAAAATTAAAGATTTATTTGAAAATTCAAATTGTACAAAAAGTGTAAATAAAGAGAACTGTCTTAAAAATATGTCCATTATCGTCTTTATTATAAATGAATTAATTTATAGTTTATCTGCATGCAAGTGAACATGATTGCATTAACAAGGAAAGTGTTGGATGACCAAACGGGGCACGGGTAGTCTAGTAATACATAAGATTGCAATCGTTGCTATAGTAATAACTTGGACGAAGGTAAAAAGTGTACTTATATTGTTAATCTGTTTTTTTAAAACATTAAAAAAAACAAATAAATACTAAAATATATTACAAAATGTCTACAAAGTTTTTGTAATTTTAGTCATGATGTTCCTATTAGTGGAATAATTTAACAATAGTGTTTTATTAACGGTTCAAAAGTTAATAAAAATAAATTAGAGAGGACAAGTGGATATCATTTTTGATAAGAAATGGAGTCTCTAAAGACGATGAACTTTTGTATCCTCTCTAAACCATCAATTAAAAGATAGTTCTATCTCTTAGGACATAATAATAGCATTGTTATCAAAAAGTAACAGATGTGTCAAGAATGAGTCCATACAAGCCACTGTACTCTTATCAAGTCAGAAAAACAACGTAACCTTTTAATAAAACGAACCATATAAAAAAAATTATTCATATAAATATGAATATCCTTTTCGTAAACAAATTTGATTGTCAAAACGAAAAAGGGAAACGTTTAAATGCTAGGTGCCACCAATGTTCCAATTTTATGCAATCTCATCATTATTTTTTTAAGTTTGCTAACATTTCTAAGTTATCCACTATATAAGTTACGATGTATGAAATATATTGTGACTGACAGTGAAAACAGTTTGTACTTAATACATAAAAATAACAATAAAATTGCTATAATAAATAATAATAACAGTAATATTACATAATCCGTAAAGGCAACACAATAAAAAGGAGTTTCCATCCATACTAATAAAGATGATGGAACTTTTTCAAATTATCATTATTTATTTTGAGTAATTTTGACTACTGGTTAATTTGTTGTGCGTTACTAATTACTCCATAATGTATAAATTTCAATAAATATATTATTTCACGAATAATTTTTATTATTCATGGATGTTTTACAACAATTATTTAATGTTTAAAAAACTGTTTTTATTCCGTTGTCAATTAATTAATTTTATCTTTCAAGTTGTATATACATTATTATTTGTTAAGGAAAATGAGTTGCACGGTACCTTATTTTACTTTATGTTGAAGTGAGTACTAATTTTAATCCGTTTATTAACTTCAGGAACTTAAATTTGTTTTTTAAGTTTGCATTAATATGAATATTGGATGATAAAGAACTCATGAATTTAGAACACTGGAAGAGGAAATATTTCAATATTAAGGACTACAATGTGTTGTTTGATGTTCGAACATTAAGTTCTTAAGTACTTGTCAGATTGTACTACAACAATGATTACACTTTCGTTATAATTGTTAAAATGGGGAAGCCGCCTTAAAGCAAATGGAGTCGTCTTGAAGTGGAGTTGACCGTCAATGAGTTTGTTATTGCTTTTACTTGGAGTATGATAATACCATTCTATAATAGACGCATCAAAATTAATGACGTAATTAAATTTATTGTCATTGACAACACAGTTACATATAGTAAGGTTGAGTGTAGGCCACACCAGATTTGTTTAATTCCTATATTTCAAGCTTATTGTAAGAATAACTTTATCCACATGTTAAACAAAGTATAAATTTTAATGGTTTCCCGTACAATGTTCCATAAGGAAACCCATCTCCGAGTGTTTTCACCTATATTAACTTTCTACTACTTAATTAACTTATTTATGTTCCAAAGTAATATATAAAGAATTACATTAAATAATTGACTCAACATTATGCTGGTTTAAAGAAGAGTCATACACTAATATAAGACTTTGACAAATATGTATACAACAAAAAAAATGAGTTATATTCTTACCCAAAATCGAACCGTAAATGATTGGACCCGGTATGAATGCAATCACACACAACAATGCTTCGGTCATCGCTATTGATATTGATTTATCAATGGGATTCACTGATCTGAAACATAAGATAAACTTTTATAGAGTTTTCTTAATTTTTAATTTCTTTTCATGTTTAATTTCAAATATAATTATTACAACATAAAATAAGCGATTAAATATGAAATGTTGTAACTATTCAAAGAAGTTTCAATGAAAGGAAAAGTGGTTTATATAAACATTTATTTCTTTAACCCAAAAGTAATCAAGTTTTTTTCAAAATTTGGTTTACTGTATAAATTGCTGTATTATTTAATGAAACTATTTTAATGGGATATATATACGAGTGGTGTAATTAAGATGTTGGGTTCTGCCTAAGAAATATATATATACATACTTAAGACGTATGTGCCCCTCTGAACAAAATAAATAAAAACAAATAAGTAAACTATGTTTTTTTCAGTGCAAATTACCATAACAAGTTTTTATTGCGAAACAATTAAATTTTTTGTGCCTAATAATAAACATTCAAATTAATTTATTCCCATTTCAAACCATGAGTTAAACATTATTACTTAGATTAATCCTGTGATAATTATAATTTGTCTTTATTCAAGAATTTCTGTTTAATGATTTTAAAAGTGATTCCAGAGATTATCATACAAGATTGGCGTAATATATAACGAATTTTAATAAATTGCAATTCCTCCTGGTTTTTTATTTTAAACATATGCTTTTATGAATAGAAGTACCTCTTTCATATCTTGTGCCCGCCCATGAAGTATTCTTAGTTATAAATCATCTTTTAACATTCCTACTCGTAGAAAGGCAAATAGCATTACAATGCTGTAGCTGCTTCAATAAAAAAATGTATTGTTATATCTCAAAGAGTTAGTTTTTATTTACTACTTAATTAATTGTTATATGTCATTCATTGTTTAATAACATGATAAACATTACCTGAACTGAATTATTGTATTGCCAGCTCTTCCAGTTGCAGCCAAAAATTTCATTATACACAGAAGTATGATAAATATCTGAAATTGTGATTTACATTCAATCGGGCATTGTCCTTCAGTTGCTGTTCCTCCTGGGATACAGGAGCAGTCGGTGTAGATCTAGAACGTGCATGGAATTATAAAAAATTAAATCAAGATTAAATTTCAACCGATATGAATGGTATATAAAAGTTATCTAAATCGTTTACTAACAGCTAATATCGTCTACAAAAAAATCAAAAAGGATTTTTAATATCGTCGTTAAAGAAGAGTATATGTTTTAAATGTCTAGTTTTTCTAGACATTCTAATTCTATTTCATAAAGACTTTCTAGGACAAGGGCAAACTAATTAAATCATCCAAGCATTATAGCCATTTCAACAAATAATAGAAATTATAAATACTTTTTGACAAATCCAAAAAAAAGCAGTATTTCTGAGATAAATCTAGTCATAAAGTAGATATATCATTTCAAAAAGATGAGTTCCTTATCCAAGAAATTCTTCAGAATACTTTTAGAATTCCATTTTCATATAACGATACAGTTATAAATAATGATAAAAGTATCGACCGTGGAATAGAAACAAAAACTCAAGTTTATCGGGACTCGGTCAGTTCTTCAGGTTCAAATTAAACTCTCGTTGCCAACGTCTTTATTTAAAACCTTTTTCATAGGCAGAAGTATAAATTTGAAACAGAGAAACTAAGTTTTTTATTTTTATACATTTTATACTAAGAAGTATAAATGTATACTTCTGCCTATGAAAAAGGTTTTATACAGTTATACTTATACGGGTATAACTATACAATTATACCCGTATAAGTATAACTGTATAAATTATTAATCGGTCTCCAGACTTATACGGGTATAACTACACAATTATACCCGTATAAGTCTGGAGACCGAATAATTTTCATACTCCCAACAATTTGAAACATTTTCACTTTACTATAAGTAAAGTATAGTGATCGTGAGAAAATTGTATCTCGATTTTGACAAAATTATATGTTTTGAAGCCCCAGAAGTCATCTTATGAAGTTTTTTGGGTGATGTCTGTGAATATGTGGGTGGGTGGGTGAGTATGTTACCATTGCTTGTTACCACGCTACGGTCCAGAATCTTTGATGGATCAAGTTGATATTTTACAGAAAAATAGGCCTTATAGTGTAAATGAGCTCTATTGTTTGGGAGCAATTAGGCACGACGGCTTTGCCAAAAACCTCTTTTTCGACTACATTTTTTTCTCTTAAACTACTTATTCTAGTGTCTTCAAATTTTAACCATTTTTATAAACCAATTAAAGAAAAAAATATTTAGATTTATAATGCTATAGAAAATATTTTTTTTTTCAATGAAATGTAATATTCGACTTATAATTCAATCTGAAAGCTTATGAGAGTGATACAAGCCATACCGTTTAACGGATCAAAATGAAACTATGCCTAAAAATAGAATATTCTCAAAAAGATGAGTTAAGATGATTTTCTTCAAAATTACATTCACCAAAAGGACGTTACAGAACATTTTCAGTTTTCAGAGAAAGGTTTTTTGACGCTAAACGACTCATTAAAAAATCATGAAAATTCACCAAAAAATTGAACAAAAAATTAACAATTCATAAAAAAAATCAAATAATTTCAATTACGGCAAAGAGCAACAACGCTATAAAAACTGATTGTTTATCCTAAACTAATGGATCATCTACTATACTTCTCGAATTTATTGATATTTATTTAAATTTTTTACATTGACTTAGAACATTTTCGACTAAATCCTTTGCAATAAAATTTATGTTTAAAAATATAATAGAAAATTTTAAATAATTTATTGAATTATATGAGATATAAAAAGAATAATGTTTTTACATGTAAAAAGTCACTTCCAATAAACACAAATTTCTGTTACTTTCCATGGTATGATGGATTTGTCTCACAAAATGCTCTAATCAATCTTGAACACTCTCGAACAAAGTTAATATCAGATGAACATTTTTTTGTGTTTATGAATCATAGTATCTTTGAATATTATTGAAGTGTGAGGAATGAAATCTTTCCTCAAGAAAGAGGAGTTATGTTTGTTAACAAATATACAATTTTTTCACTATTCCAGTCCAATAGTTTATGTCTATTATTTTCAAAAGAATTAGAAGCTCTCAGGTATAAAGTTTTAAATTATACTGAATAGCTGGCTTTGAGTTTGATTTGAGTATGTAAAATTGGCTAATTGGTAATATTTTTTCTCAATATATATTCATAGCAATCTTATAACAAAGTACAGCACGCAGAAAAAAGATAATACTTGCTCAGAGTAAATTGGTATATATGATTTTTGACAAAGAAAAAGAAAAGTGGTTTTTATTATATACTAGGAAGCACATATATATACCATTTATATATGTCATTTATATACAGTCCTTTCCTGCGCTTTCACCCTTTTAAAATACCACTCTTCCCTCCCACTCTTCTCAACTCCTCACCAGATGTTTTCTGCATCTAGTGTTCAGTTGGGTTTTTGACTCTGACGAAGACCGCTTGTTACGGTTGAAAGATCTTAGTCTTGTTTTCCCATTTCTTATTGTGGTTTGATCAAACCATTTATAGTATAATAATTCTATAAAACGATATAAAGACTTCATCATAACTTCTTGCATGCTACTGTGATAGTAGAGGATCAAAATTAAAAAGGAAATAGAGAATAGAAGAAATACCTTGGTACTGTTAAATGTGAAAGAAGAGAGACATCCAGCATGACAAGGAGAATAAAAAGTGGCTGATAGGTCTGAGGCACAAACTGGATTGTACGTTAATGATTCCGGACACATACAGTCCGCGTTACAAGCTGTAGTCAAATTCCATGTCCTGGAAGGAAAAACCATATTATTCTATTCTGTAATAATAATTTTATATAAAAAGAATTAACTTATATATATGATCTTACTTAAAAGCCTCTATGACTGATAGGTATTCAATTTTTTATCATATTAATTTAACAGTAATGAGTTTGTTAAATAGTATCTGACTAAAATATTCTTCCTTAAATATTATATTTAACGATTTCCATAGCAAATAGAATCGTTTACTGCAAAACAATTAGGGTTTCAGAATGCAGGTTTTTATGCAGATAAAATAAGCACTAAACTTACAAAAGAAAAGAAAATAAGAATGTTAATAACTATACATTTGTTCTGCATTGTATTGCCCCTCTAAGTCAAATTTTGGACAACCTAGAAATGCAAATAGCAGATGACCAACGAAATCAATGGCTTCGGTGAAAACATTCCATGCAGCTAAATATGTAGGCCTTGGCCTAAAGTGGGAGACAACTGAACCAGATACGAGTACACCGGCACCATAGCACACCAACCCGACAAAACCTAAAAAATCAATAGTCTTTGTTAAAAACTAAATTTATAAGTGGTTACATCTTTTTAATAAATGTAATGATCAAAATGTGCTTTAGACGTGTAATCTTTACACATTTTCATAATTCCAAACTTGAGTTCAAGTAATGATGTTGTGATTTGAATGAAGGAGAACAACTTTTTTCAAGTACCTAAACTATATAATGTTTATCATCAGTTCGATGCATACCTGCAATGACTTATTGAAATTAAATTAATCATAGCATTTAAACATATTTAGCTTTATGATCAGGGCAAAGATAGAG
The DNA here is from genome assembly GCA_026182355.1 of Hermatobates lingyangjiaoensis. Taxonomy (NCBI): domain Eukaryota; kingdom Metazoa; phylum Arthropoda; class Insecta; order Hemiptera; family Hermatobatidae; genus Hermatobates; species Hermatobates lingyangjiaoensis. Next base: position 313,321 of record JAPFBL010001923.1, read on the forward strand.
GTAAGCACAGTATTGCTATTTAAACATGCTAAGTGATACTTCACTTTCACAAAAAAAAAACTTATGAACTTATTATATGTGAAGCAATGCAATCACGGTTGAGAGGTTATTGATTGTTGGTATATTATACTTAAAACCAATAGAAGTGAGAAATTACTCCCTAAAGACAGTTATGAGATTCTAATGTAGTGCAATCAGTTATTACTCGTATGTGGTATTTACTCATTATAGGGTAAAAATCTAATGAAGTGGTCTCCACATATAAAAATTTAATGATATAAACAACGCGTTTCGAACACGTAGTGTTCTTCCTCAGGCATTAACTAAAAAATACGAGTACAATGACACCAGAGAGTTATCTATAGTACAAAGTAAATAAGTACAAAAATTAATATAAAATAAAATAAGGCAGAAAGTACGAACCTAAGGATGAGTGCCTCTGAATAAGACTGACTGGTAATGGAATGGACATGGGTGGGGGTATAGGGTACATCTGTTTCTTATTCGAAGGCAGGTACATTTCATTGTAATTTTTTTTCTCTTAAAAGTTAGGCTGAGCCTTTACATTTTCTTTTAGACTAAGTGTAGGAAACATATTGAAAATATAACACACAGAGCTATAACGAAATATAAACCAAATATATGCATAAGGAGAAAGTATAACTTTTTATATATATATATATATAAATAAATTAAGAAAAGTTGTACATTTGGGAATTTGTTCATTGAGGCAAGTAGAAGAATTATCGCGCACTAGTTTGTTGATTTCATAGCCTTCTAAAATAGTTATTCATTAGATTTTTACCCTAAAATGAGTTATGAGATTTAGAATACTGGAAGAGGAAATATTACTCTTAAAAGGTCAACTATTAAGTTCTATCTGCAGTAGGTGGGAATGAGCTATAAAAATCATTACATTTTGTTATATTTTAGTTTTGGTAGTATGACTACATGATAGACACTTTAAAATAAAACAATTAATGAATTGATTGTCAAGGGGTCATACCATTACTTATGGTAAAATTGAGTGTAAACCACTCCACATTTTTTTTAAATATATATCTACCTCTTATATAATTTGTACTGTCACCGGATAACAAATTGGTGATTTGCCACCAATAATAACGATTTTTTTTGTTTTAATTAGCATTAGTAAACTATTTTCATTAAATTTAAAATGCAGTTCACCAAAACCTAATTGGCATAATATTATGATAAACCAACCCACTGAGTATCTTACCTTAATAGGTTAGTGCCAAGTTTAAAATTTTCAGTCAAAAAATAGAAAGGGTAGAATTTCATTGTTAATATACTGACTTCTGGTAATTACATCTTTAGAGTTCTTTCACTTACCTCTCTGCCATTTTCTTTTTCGTCAAAGTTTTTGCATGTTCCTTTCTACAAGCCATTGTTTTTGAAAGTTTTACTTTTTTAACTTTTAAATTTAAAGGAAAATAACTTTAAAAGTTAATTCAAGAAAACACTGATCATGTAAAGAAGAAAATTTTATTTATTTTAAATGAAAACTTATTATTTGAAAAAAAAAATATTGAAAGTTATTTAATGTAAAAAGCAGTGCTGCTTACTAAATTAGTATTCACTTAAGTCATTTTAGATCCTGTTATTAATAATTTGCTCTTATTACCCCTTCTATTACCTGTAACAAAGCTGGCGTCTGAAGCAGAAGTTCTAAACTGATTTTCAATATACTTAGGCATAAATGTCCAGTAAGGAATCATTCCAAAAATATAAAATGTTGTACTGAAGGAATTAAACATTAAAATTGGGTTTTTTATAAGCCTTTTCATAGTTTCTAGGAAATCTGTAAAAATCATACGTAAAAATTTTGGATTAAAAATTTTATAAATTTTAATTAACATATTTAAAATAAAAAAAATTAACTTCTACAAATAGTGGTTGATTAGATTTTGCTTATTAATTTAATTTTGAAATAAATTATTTTATTATTTTTAAAAACAGAAATTATTAAAATATATAGAATGGTACGCTAAAATGTTCAGGGATATTGCTGAATAAGCTGGGAGTATTGCTAAATAATACCAAAACAGGTATGCTAAAATGTATTCAAATCAATTGTTTGTTTGAGTAGTTACCATTGTTTTAAATTACATCCCTGACTAAATCAATAGAACCTAGTCTTGTTTTGCCTAGTGCACTGAAGCAGCATATAACACTTCTTCTCCTGAGCGCAACGGATATCAAAATATCGTAGTGAGTTTTGGAAGTAACTGTCTTTGCTCTTTTTTTTATGCTATCGAACTTATTGTCCATACAGATCACTTTCATTTATTATATATATGAAATATAAGATTTCACTGTAAACATGTGAAAGAAAAATCAACCTCTAAGCCAAAAAACTGATAAAAGCTTAACCTACCTTGTAAAGATTTTTTCGTTTTAACTTTTGCCCAGTGTGCTCCAGCCGATTTCCTCCTCATTGCTTCTCTAGGAAGTGTTCGTGGAAAACAGGTCATGATAAAAGCAAAACACAAATGCACTGCTCCCAAAGGAACCCATCCTATATTAATTTAAAAAAATTGTTAATTTATTATATATATATAAATATAACGTAAAATATATAAATATATATATGCATATATATATATAAAGAGTTCACATAAACACGTGAAATAGCAATCAATGATCAAACCACAATAAGAAATGGGAAAACAAGACTAAGATCTTTCAACCGTAACAAGTGGGCTTCGTCAGAGTCAAAAACCCAACTGAAACACTAGATGCAGAAAACATCTGACATTTTGTTTTCTGATGTTTCTGACAGATGTTTTCAGCATCTAGTGTTTCAGTTGGGTAGTTGGGTTTTTGACTCTGACGAAGACTGCTTGTTACGGTTGAAAGATCTTAGTCTTGTTTTCCCATTTCTCATTGTGGTTTGATCATATATATATTAATAAAAGTATCGACAGTAGAAAAAAAACAAAACTAAAGTTTATCGTGACTCGGTCAGTTCTTCATGTTCAAATTAAACTCTCATTGCTAACGTTTCGGTCTTTATTTAAAACCTCCTTTTTCATAGGCCTATGTAATTCATTAACTATTTTTATTTTAAGATTGGAAAATATTCTATGAGAGTGAGTTAAATAAAATACCAATGGGTATATTGTATAATAAATACGATTAGTTTTTATCAAAATATAAACACTATCGTATATTTAATTTACATTAACTGTTGAAAAAACATTAAAACTAAATTTATCATAAATGATAGATTAAGTATTCATTGAAATGTGAAATAAGCTTACCAATCCACCATGAACCAATCCATCTTGGATCAGTATCATCGAACGAAGGTTCTATTTCAGGATTTATGTATCTCTTTAAACCATAGTAAGCAATGATGAATCCTATTGTCGGGCCGACAGCTCTCATGCAGGTAGCAAGGGCTGAAATATACAGAATTCTATTTATAAGAAACCTACAGGTATATCATTCTCCTATTTTCTTATTACTAGAATAATTATTATTAGTAGTAAGTCTGATAAAAGAACAAAATTCAGATAGAAAAAGTTTACAAATAAATTGGTACATCACTGATAAATATATTAAATACCTGACATTCTGAAGATTGATGGAAATTCATTTAGATTTAAGGTATTGCCTCCTTGAGGTATTCAGAATCTGATACAGTGCACTATGCAATAATTATTATATTGCAGTATTTCAATAGAATTGTTATAATTAAACGTACAAACAAATTAACTATTTTTGTTTGATAACAGAAAAAAATCCAGAATGGGTTATTATAAGTAAACATATTATCAAAATCGTTGACTATAAGTTTAAATTTGGATTTATTTTAATGTAGCTATCGTGTAGAATTATTACCAAACTCTCTAGTAAAAGTATTATTACAATCATTGATAACCAATTTAATGACTTTATTTATTTAAATGTTACTTTATCCAATTTATTAATTATGACAAAAATGGAATCATTATTCCAGAACAATTTGACAAGTTACTGCTGGAACTGAATATTTGTAATTTTTAATGTAATATTTCATATTCCGATGTTCTAAGTTCATAAAATGTTAATAATGCATTGTTAATATCAAGGTAATACTTAACACGAACATTAAAGTTTATAAAATCAACAGAAGTGCAGGTTTCAATTAGTTTTTTTTTTCATAAGAAAAACATAATGATTCACCTTTACCAAGTTTAAAAATCACTGAAATGAAAACGGTTCTTTCTCATGCTAAGATTTAAGAACTTGTGAAGAGTTTAATAGACTATTAGATATCACCCAACCACATTCAGGGGATTTCAAAATCAGTAAAATCCCTCAAATTAATTTTTTTTATAATCATTATTCTTTATAGAAATCAAATGAAACAATGAGCTCTGTCTGTTAGAAGTAAACAATTACTCTTTAAGAGTACTGATCCAAAAAATACCCATAGTGTTATCTTATATCAAACCATACATATCATAGAAACTTAAAACTAAATATCATACTTATCTATAATATTTCTACAATTATTTAACTTAATTACTATGATAACGCAATGAAGGATGAAATTTCCAAGTCCAAGGAATTGATGTAATCAATCACCTCAACCGGTGAAATTTATAAGTCTACATCATATTTGCTTTAATAACTTCAAACATTTTCTACTTTAATGATTTTTTTTTAGAATACTTTAAATTTCAATAAATTTTTTAAAACTCTTAATTTTATTATGACTCATGAAACGTTGTGACAAGTATCATGTGTTCAGGTTTAAGCATAAGTAAAAAATGTTTACCCAAAATTCCCACTGTCGAAAACATTTGGAACTTTTGTTAGTTTCAAAAATGACTCAAGGGACTTTAAAACGTCCCTTCAAAACTTAAAATTTAAGATTTTAAAGCCATCAAAAAACTTGAAATCAATTTTTTTACAATTACTGTATTCTACTTACAGTAAAGGTAACAAATAGAACATATAAGACAAATTATTAGTAGTTGAGTTTCTGTTTTTTAGCGTATACATAATAACATTTTAATTATGCATTCATATTCATCTAGTCTCAAAGGTTCAGCGAAAAAATGTTGACAAACTGTACTATTTTGTACATTTCTTTTCCTTAATGTAATTTTAAAAGCTATATAGCTCATCCTCCTATAAGTGCTGTTTTTGTGTTCAATTTCACTATGAACTATCAAACGGTGCTACCAGTAACGTGTTCGCAATCTTTCAGACCCAAACTTTAGTAAACATTTTATAGTTTTACACAAACTAATCTTTCCTCTTACAAAAAAAATTGTACTTTTTTAGTTAAACCTAATAACATTTTAATGTTAACTGCAAAACTACAGCTCTCTATAATTAGCAGTTTAGGATGAAAAATTGTGTCCCTTGAGGCAATATTATCAAAAATCTATACCGCTCATCTATACTCTAAGGGCTACTTTTGGTATATCAAATAGAATAATTACAACTATATAATTATTATATAACCTATTATATAATTATATATTATATAATTATATAACCTCCTATATCGAAAAACGTAACTTCTAGATTTAAAAAAATGAGGAGATCCTGAAGAAATATCATTCCAAACTTGTTTGTGTTAAATCTAGGTATGCAAACAAAAAGAGTATATTTCAAAACCAAACCTCAAAAATGTACGAAAATTGATATTTCTTCCGTTCAAATTAGTTCTACCGTTTAACCGCTATACTTGAATATTACAAACAAACATATACTTGCTGTAACATTATATGGGTACTAAAAGGGGTGAAAAGAAGAAAAATGGAAATAGAAGAACAGAAACATACCAAAGAGAAATGGTATCTTGTTTTTCAAAGTGTTGTCATCCATGTATGCCACTCCTAAAGTGTAATAGGTGCATGTACCAACCCCCAGTGCAATATGCGCTAAGAAGAGTATACTAAATGATGTGAATCCCTCGTTTTCAAGAACACAGATTTCATCATCGAGTCTTGTTCCATTACAAAGATTCTTGCCTTAAAATGTACCATAATTAATAAATAACAAAAGAATTATCTATACAGGATTATAAATTAGGAAATATAAGCTATAATATAATGTATTATTAGGCTTTATGTTAAAAGAAATAATATTTAAGTTTGAATAAATTTAGTATAAAATAAGCATAATGAAAATTCATTTTAAAAATATTTTTTTTTCAGTAAATCAGAAATAATTTAGAAAAATGCATCATTATTCAGAATTATTAACAATATAAGACATAAACACTTGTCAAAAATGAATTTTCTGTAATTATGATGTTAAATCTACATTTTCAATACCACTTAATGGAAGTAAACTTCCATTTTATATGAAAAGACATGCTTAATAATGCATTAAACTATTTGAATAGAATATAGAGCTTAAAACTATTTTGGGGAACTGTAGAGCATTATAGTTCTCTTGTTCAAACAACAGACATGTGTAAATCGATTAAATTTCAGGAGTCCATCTGAAAATTTCTTTCCTTTTTGTCTTCACAACTTGGTCTTAAAATGCATACCTGAAAAGTATGGAAAACTAAGAGGTCTTGTAGTGTAAGTTTGAAGTTTTATAAATGTATTTAATAAATTAGGCGTAAATACATAAAATGTATTAATTCTTTTATCAAGCCTAGATGTTTTATTTTTTTCATTTTACATAGTAATATTATGTGAGATAAAATGTATGAATAAAATAAAACAAACTACAATTAATTGAACAACAAATCCTAAAGAGAAATAACTTTATCCTTGTATATTTAGAATATTTCACTCACAAAACAATTGTAGCAGCATTTTTAAATGACATATAACACAATCATAAGCAGCGAAAAGTACAATTTATGAGTGTTCAAACTATTAGTATTAACCCGGACCGAATAGTATTCATCAGGCTACGCATGTCAAACGCGTCACCCAGTAGAAATTTCGGCCTTCCAGGATTGATAAACAATATGTTTGTTTAACTTTCCACAACACTGGGTTCTTTCATTAAAATTGAAAATACGTATAAGGTACGTTAATTAAAAAAAATTTTACTGAAAAGAAATACATATACGGTTGAATACTTTCTATCAGTCGAACAAAAAGGTTAATTAAAATTATGTTGAATCAATCTTCACCAATGTCCCAGCTCATGGAACAATCAAAATCATTTTTAAAGAGGTTAACCTCTAGGGAGAACAGCCTAGTATTGACATCCCAAGATCACGCCATAAATCTTTCTTGAAAATTTGTACCAAGGAGTCCGTTTTATTTTCACGTGATGGCCACATATATCAGCAAGTGGGAATTGTTGCTATGACTTCACCGTTAGACATTCTCTTTGTAAACTTCTTCATGGGCAGTGTAAATATGTATTTGCTGAGTTATAAAAGCCTAAAATCTATGGAATATATATTAACGATATCTTTGTGTTGTCCAATTTTCAATGAAATAGAAACGTTGAAAGAACATCTGGAAGACGCATCAGACTTCAGATTATGTTGATTAAGCTCTGATAAAAGAATATTCGTTCCTAATATCGAATCCCACTTATATATATATATATAAACCTGCTAATCTTCAATCTATCTTCTCTCACATCTCTTCTCCTAAGCCTCCAAAAACTGCTGGTGGTATGGTTCAATGTGGACGTCGTGGCTGTCTTACTTGTCCTATCATCAATCCTGTTCCTTCCTTTACCTCTGTCCATAGTAAACGCACCTACCCTATCTCTCACAAGACCTCTTGTACCTCTGGTAACTGCGTTTACCGTTTGGATTGCACCCAGTGTGATTCTTTTTATGTGGGTTTGGCTTCCACCAAGCTAAGCCTGCGTATGAATAATCACAGGTCATCCGTTGGCAAACGCAGTGACCTTCCCGTTACTACTCATGCCAGTTCTCACGGACTCAGTTTTAATGACTGTTTCCGTGTACAGGTCCTGAGGCAGATTGATCAGACTAATTTGAAAGTTACTCTGAGAGCTTCAGAAGAAGCACTTATTAGTCTTCTGGGCGGTAGATCGGATCCTGGGCTTAACCTCAATCGTTGATTTTTTTTTTTATCAGCTTTTATTTTATTTTAGTTAAATGTTTTCTTTTTTTAATTTTTATTTGGCTTTTATTTCTTTATCTTCCCTGTCTACCTTTCCTCCGAAAGTTGACTACACTGTTTGAGTGCTTCAGTTTGAACGCCAAGTCAGTCGTTATCAGCCTTTGGAGCGATTCACTTCTTTTCCTGAAGACAAGGACATCGAAATATAGTAGTGAGTTCAGTGGTTTCCTTTCTATGTGTTCTTTTTTAAATTCTAGTATATATATATATATATATATATAACAGCTCAAAAACAAAGAAAAGCAACACACAGTGAAAGAGACACTTACAAACTCAAATTTTCGGATGATCCGTCTTCAGGAGAAAATAGAATGGGTGACCAAGCAGGCCGGAAACACAACGGCTTTTTTTAGAGTTTTGAGTGAAATATATATATATATGTATGTATACTTGATCAAAGCACGATATGAATGGAAAAAAAAAGACTAAGATCTTTGAACCGTAACAAGTGGTCTTCGTCAGAATCAAAAACGCAACTAAAACTCTAGATGCAGAAACATCTTGGTGAGGGGTTGAGAGGAGTGGGAAGAAAGAGTGATACTTTAAAATGGTGTTGGAAAGTGTTTAAAGGTTTAAAGTGTTGGAAAGGACAAATGTCCAGAGAGGAATGTTTGGGAAACAAAGGAGTACAGTAAGAAAGAGTAAAAAACTATCCGCTAGCTGTCAACCCTCTTAGAAGAGGCTGTTGCCCTCATCAAGGAAGAATCAAGCTTGAAGAGACCGTTACTAATGTTTATAATATTTGATCTATTAAATTTAATCAGAGAGGATTCGATAATATTTCTGAACAACATCGATTTTTCATAGGTAATACATTTAGCTCCTGTCCAATCAATATGATGATTTTCATTATTTATATACGCTACTTTATTATTATTAATAAGGCGCTACTTTTTTCCTGTCTACTTACGTTGTATTGGTTTTGTTTGACAAGTTTCTTTAAAGATTTACAAGTTTGACCAATATAAATTTTATAGCAATTTTTGCACAGAATTGTATAAATACTACCGGACTCCAGTTTCCTGGGAGAGTTTTTTTATTAACATATTGCCCAATATATATAAAACGACTTCTCATAAATGCATATGCTAAAGCCCTTTCACAAACAGCACGTATTATAAAAGTCCCAATCGTGTCATGAAACAATGGCATCTTATGATGTCGGCAATTTTACTATGGGGGCTTTAACATATATACAAATCCTTGAAGTAATTCAAATGTACGTGGTTTATATAGAAACGAGCCATAAAATGTCACTGGAGTCGGAAGCAAATTGTGGACAAATAAATAAAGCTTTTATTTATGTTTAATAATAAACAAGCGTTTATTAAACACAAATTAATACATAAAAAATAATACACAGAACATAAAAGTATTAAAACAAATACATTTCTACGTAAAAAACAAAGCTCCTTAAAGTATTATATTATACATTATAATTTTTTTAAAATTACTTCTTAGTATATATTATTCTGAAAGTCCCAAAAGTAGGACTCTACTTATTTTATTCTTTGTATCCAAGGGTTTAATATATACGAGTAATACTTAAATCATTAGTTGTGCAATTCGTAATTGTGTGGTATATACTCATTCTGAGGTAAAATGGATAAACAAACAAAAGTCTCCACACAAATGAAGTTTTATTGAACAAACAACAACGCGTTTCGAATACTTTGTGTTCATCATCAGGAAGACCCCAAAGGATGGGGTGATGAAGGGTTGTCCAGTGAAAACAGCAAACGAGTTGTTTTCACTGGACAACCCTTCATCACCCCATCCTTTGGGGTCTTCCTGATGATGAACACAAAGTATTCGAAACGCGTTGTTGTTTGTTGAATAAAACTTCATTTGTGTGGAGACTTTTGTTTGTTTATCCATTTTACCTCAGAATATAATACTTAATACAGCACACTATGGCATCGAGTTTGACAAACTCTGATTTGATGGCATCTGATCTAACTCTATTTCCCTCCCAACTTACCAGACCTGCATACACCTGCATAATTAAATAATTCTGAATTTTTTTCCAGTTAATGTTATCATCAGTTTAAGGATGATTGCAAAGTTTCACACTCTAGAATTAGTAGTTAAGAGAAAAAAATGTTGTATAAAAACACATTTTGGTCAATAAAGAGACTGTTCTATAGTTGGCATATTGGTCAACAACAGTAGGGCACATCTAAACTATGGGGCCAATTATTTTGTAATATATTAATTTTATGGATGAAACGGTATGACTTGAAGTGAGCCCACAAACTTTAACTTGTGGGCAATTACTCAAATGTCAAGTGCAGATTTTTTTCCCATCAGCCTTGATTTTGTTGAGTGACCACCACCATCACAAGGTTATCGCTTTCTTGTCATCATAATTGATCGACTCATTGATGTTTTGAAGTTGACTTTTTTAGAGACATTACAGTAAAAGCTATTGCTGTCGACATGCTTATCTTTTGGATTTCACGTTTGGTGTTCCAGAATATATTTCAACTGATAGGGAACATGAATTTGAAAGCAATTTGTTCAAACATCTGTCTAAACTCCTTGGAATACATCATATAAAAAACTACGGTTGAGCACCCTACTAAACAAGTTTCCTTGTACATTTCTCAGGAGTGTGGAATTACATCACACAATTCAGGGTCGTATATAAGAGTATAGTTCTAATGTTACCCGTATACATCTAAAGCAGTGTGTTATAGCAGTGTGTATAGTTATTTACTATACAGTACAATTGTCATTTTGGCTTTATGATTTTGATATGCTCATATTATATCTCTAATTAAGGATAGACAAAAAGTCTCCCTTAGTGTTAAAAATGCAAGATAATATACAATCTTATTACTTCAATTTTGAAAATTACAATCACGAGACCAAAGCCCTAAAAATGTCAGAATAGTGACATTTTTGAATAGTGACAGAATGTTTTCACATTCTTTTATGAAATTTGCATAAATGTTGTAAACTTTTTTTTTATTAGCAATTCAATTTAATTATTAATTCTGGAAACAAAGGTTAAATTTTGTTGATGGATTTATTTTATATTGATCTAGTAGGAACACTTTCTATTTTTGATGATATCTTTCCATGATATGCGTATCTATTATTATAATTATTATATTATAATTATAATATAATATTATTATATATATTATAATTCTTATAATTATAAACAGTACTGTTTATAATAAAGAAAAGATTTTAAATGAAATATTGCAATTATAATTTGACAGTCCTATTTAGTCTAAAATTTTGACATTATTAAATTGACAATAAAATATACGAGTATCTTAAGACTAAACACTGAATTATTTTTGAAGCATATCTTGTTCCCGAAAAACATAATAATGATCAACGTCAGGTCAATTTTTTATTTTTAATCAGTCAACGTTCAATTATTTTTTTAAATAATGTAACATGATTTAAAAAAAATATTCATATTTACTGTCCAGATTAATAGTTGAAACTACATCTTGGCCTGGACCATATATAGCATGAGGTAAAAATCTCATAAAACAGGATATAGCTGCAACAACAGCCCCAAAGGCAACCCATCTTGTTTTGTGTCCTCTTCCACCAAAATACGCCATCACCATCGAAGAACACAATGCTCCAATATCCCAGGCACATGAAATTAAACCTTAAAAAATAAAAAGGATTTGTTGTATATATTAAACTTCTCGTACATTAAATGGTTGGTCAAACAAATCTGTAAGAATCATAGACAAACCTGTTTTTGTACTTGGGATTTTAAATCTTTTTTCGATTGTTGACAATGTCCCCGTAAAGTATGAGCCCAGGGCACTCTGATTCATTCCAAGGAACCCATAGACCAACACGTATGTCTTTTTGCTAGCTAGAAACTGCAGCCAGTCTGGTTCAACCCCGCAAACACCACACTGGGTCTCCTCCTCGTATTCACTTTTTTCATGATCAGTGTTTGTTTCTTCATCTAAAATTCAATAAAATATAAATCAATTATTTATATCAAAATTTTAGAACATTAAATTTATATCTGCTAGAAACAGTAATAACTAAAAAGAGATTAAAACTCGCTATTGGTATGGGAGGGCAAAATACTCCGAAAACTATTCTGTGAGGTTCAGGAGGAACATGGCGAATAAGAAATAATTTACAATAGAAGACACTGTACAACAGACGCAATATCGCCTATGTCATCAAGGCGAACAGACTTAGGTGGTTGAAAGATTTAGGGGTATGTTGAAAGAATGTCGGAAAATCGCATGCTGAAGAAATATGTGAGATAATAAATACACAAAGCCGTGGGAAACGAAACCTCAGAAGACCGCGCTTAAGGTGGATGAACAGAGTAGCAGAGCATCTGAGGAAGCTAGATGTCCGGAACTGGAAAGGAAGGGCAAAATCGAGGAGCGTCTGGCAGAAAGATGTAGTTGAATCGGCCAAGGTTCAAATCCAATGATGGATGGATAGAAACAATAATAAAAATAATTTATCTTGCATTTTACATAGAGAATCCTGGTAAATCATCACAGCTTAATATTTGAGTACAATATTAGCAGTTATCTCAATCGTAATCAGAACTTCGACTTTTTGTTTTGCTGTAAACACGCAGATGGTTCAGAAAGAAACAAACATTGAATTAGTGGCGAAAATGGCAAAGAGTACTATGACTACGAAAGCACCAATTGGCAGATTTAAACAACAAGTGTCATTTACCGTGTTTTCTTCTGACCGTCAGTTGACAAATGACAGACGTTGAAGTATACCAGAACACAAACTGTTCATCGAATCAGTGCCAAGGTGACAATGAAAGAGCTTGAAGAACAACGTGTGTATGTGTGTGTGCTTTTCCCCACATGGGTAGTACCCTACCATAAGGGGAATTATTGATAAAGCATGCCCCACAATAAGTACTACATGCAATTGACATCGTCGACAGACACTTGATGTGAGATAATAGATACATCCAAATTTAAAATTTCATAGAATAATTAAGCTAATTACTGTATAAGCAAATGATAATACCGTTGAGAGTTGTGTATGTGTGTGTATGTGTATGTGTGTGTGTGTGTGTGTGTGTGTGTGTGTGTGTGTGTGTGTGTGTGTGTGTGTGTGTATGTGTGTGTGTGTGGCTTTTTTTAAATGTATTTATTTAGAATCCATATTGTACATTACAAATTATTATATCCCAGTTACCCGAATAGAGTTGATTACATTTGTTTTGAATGCTTCATAGAGGTGATATTAATTTGTTTTGTGCTACATGCAGTGATATTAATAACAATAAGTTAGTACACGAATAATGTTTGTTTAGCTATTGGAATACATTAATTTGTTCTAATTTGATTTACAATTAGTGAATAGATGCTACTTATATTTAATTTCCACACATATATATTCAAACTAGCAAACGTACCCGTCTTTGACGGAATCAAAAATTCTATTATACTTGGTATTCAAAAATATCAATTATAGTATTATATATACTAATACCATAATTAGAAATTATAGAATAGTAAAAAATACCATTATTAGTACAGTGTTAAACAAATGCCTCTGTATACACCACATTAGCTGTCTGTCCTTCAGGTTACGGAAGAACAAACAGTTGGAACCTCTGACTCTCGAGCAAGTAAACTATAGTTGACCATGTGAGAAAAACTTGGTTTCGCTAACTTGAATTCCTGCGTTAGATAAAGTCTCCCTTTGCGACTTAGTTAACGTCATTGCGAAATAGACTCTGACAGGACTTTGCAATCATTTGAACGGAAACAGACAGTGGCTCGGAATCAATGGTATGTGTGGTATACACACAGACTCCCCAATACCACATCCAGTCATTATGTCCGCCTCTATGGCATATCTGTGTAGAACACGAACTCAGAGTCGTGTCCCGTTGCACAGTTTTGGGGCACTCATGTTTCGTAACATGAAATTTGTTAGTGCTACTAAATTGCAACATGATTGGTGCTCCTACTTTAAGTTTTTACTCATGAGCAGGCAGTCCGGGAGAAATAAATTCAGAGTAAAGAAATTCAATTAGATAATAAACTGCTTCTTCATCACTAATCCAATCTCTTTACTGACTTGTAAGTTCTTTCCTCGGTAGAACTTGTTTGTTGATTTTTCCTCCCTGTTCATATTAAGAGTTGAGAATTGCTCGTTTACAAAACTATTTATTCGTAATAGATAGTACATCCTCAACTCTGGGAAACACCTTTTTAAAGATGTCAAATACGCAATATATTCATATGCTCCAATGAAATTAAAATCAACTAACAATACCTACTTGCCACACCTGTGTATTTTCAAAACAAACTTGTCTGTGAAGTTAGGAAAATACGCTTAAAGCCCTATAACTTCGTTTTTGTACTGAATTATGAATCTATTTAGAGCCCGTATTTTAAGTTAGGCATACACAAATCCAGTGTCAAAGTTTCAGCTCGCCATGTCTTATGGTGGCTGAGTTTACTTGAGACAAACGTTTTTGCTTTAAACGTCCATAACTTCACTTCTACGTTGAATTTCCAATCAATTTAGAACCTATATTTTAAGTTAGACCTACCCAAATCTACTGTAAAAGTTTCAGCTTTATACGTCTTATGGTGGCTGAGTTTACTTGTGACAAAGTTTTGCGGACAAACAGACAAACCGACAAACCGACAAACCGACAGAAATTTTTCTAAGGGTGGATTCGGTTTCTCCAATGTATGAAACGTAAAGAAAACTTGAAATGAGTCAGTTCTAAGCAATGTACAGACAAAATCATTATTTTATTTATATAGATATACTCAACAATTAAATTTTATAACTGTTTTATTTTAATATACCAAAACTTTTATTTAATATATACTTGCATATATACATACATAAATACATGTATATGCATATACATAAACACTCACATACCTGCTGTATACATGTAATCATCTTGTTGTATTGTTATATTTATTTACAACAATAACATTTTTTATAACAATATAATAAAATCTGTGAAATGATTTTACCAATTTTGATTTATTAATTGATTTTTGAGATTCTACCCATAGGTTTTGCCACTTTTGAATAGTCTGTTTTTTACCCATCTGAGTACATTGGAATAGGGAAGTTGCGATTATGGTGGAGTTGGTTCTCGTTTTGAGGCCTCTTTGGCATATAATGACAGCTCAGTGCACCTTAACCCAGCAGAACGAAAGTTATTTTGTTCTTTAACAATATTAGTTTCTTACAAATTATCTCTATTAAAGGTAAATGGTTTTTATTTTTGGCCAATGATTGCAGTGAAATATTACTGTCGGTTTTACGATGTACTGACTCTTTGAGGATAGCCAAGCCTTCTATATATTCCAGTACTGTCAGTATGGTCAACTGTTCAGCCTGATTGTTTTATTAAGCTTGAAGCAGTATTCTTTACTCATGATGACGATACCCAGGAGAAAAGCTACGAAAACCACATCCTAATGTACCTACTCTCTTGCTGAAGTTTTTATGGATTTTAAAATTTTTATTTTCAACTGTGTTTTCATCAATTTTTTGAAAATTTCGAGAATGCATCCAGAACCAACTTTCAATCGGTCTGTCCATTACTGTACTAGCCATATTTCCTTCCTGTTCTCTTAATTTTTCGGGAGGATCTTAGGAAAGGTACTTTTCCGATTTTTATGACAAAAGGGTTACTACTTTCTTGCTACCTATCTGGCAATTAAAGAAACATACAATTTCGTATTATGTATTGCCTTAGTGCAAATATTTTAGGAGGTCTCTATATTAGAAGAGTAATATTACACGATAAATAATAACTCGTGTTCTATCATAATAACAGTTTTATCTGTTGTAAAACCTATCAGATAGTGCATATCACATGAATAAGCTCTAAAAATTTTAGTCTTCAATCAGAAAATTGTATTATTTAAGTCTTAAAGAAATCACTGTGGGCTACTTTTTTGATATAGATGCACTTTTGATTACACCACGTGAACCTTTAATTTAGTTAATTTAGTTGAAGTAGTCACTAATTACAACATTTCAACACAAGAATAATTAATGATAGTAGATCTACAACTGAAATTGAGTCCAATAAAGGCTGTCTTTAGTGATATCTGCTACTGTTTTATCGTGATGACCTGATGGATACTCTAAGTAATCAAGAATACGATATACAAGGAAATTCAGTTTATTCCCTTTCTTTCCTTTGAAACACTTGTCTTCGTATAGAGTTCACTATTGTACCTCGATATGACATAAAACCCACTTATGTTAGTTATTTGATATTAGTTTTTTTGAGTCGTTGACTAGAAACAATCCTCATAGAATCAGTATTTTACATATTTTAGAACAGAAGCTGGTTGGAGAAATAGGTCTTATATTTTGGGTTTGTTTGGTACTTTACCCTTCTTAACTATTGGTATAACTTCTGTTTTGCGTCATTCACATAGGTAGTGAATTGGTAACGTAGAATCGTGGTGTCCGCCTCCGCGAGGTCCACCTCGGACACCCCAAGTTTGGGTGGCTAAACTTGTAGGTGACAAAAAGGTTCAACACGTTAAATCGTCTGCCTGATTTGATCTAATGGTGTAAATGGCTGGAAAGCTAGGGTGCACAGCGATCAAAACAGGTAGTGAAATGGGTTTCCCAAATTAGATTAAAAATTTGCAAAACCTGCCCCGAGCTTTTTCGCTCAAGTTGATTACACACTCTGAAAAGATTCCGTTGGAACAGGGGCATTTGCGTTTATTAGTTTTGAGATAGCTAAATAGTTTTCCATAATATCAAGTCTTCGTTCCATTAGAGATTCCTCTTCTTCAGTTGGACAAAGTATTTGGTAAATTATTTTTGGTGGTTTATACTTTTTTTTAAACTGCTCTATTCATATACTGTTTTCAAAAAAAGATTATAATTTCCTTCTCTAACGTAAGTATTTTCATTCATCTTGGAAGAAGTTTTTCTTTTAGAAAAAATTATCCTTATCCATCTTCAATATGAATCGATGTGATTTAATTCTGTTCTCTCTAAAACCCAAATGTTTAAAGAACACTTTTGTCTTAAAAGCTTCGTTTTTATTTAATAAATTTTTCTGTCCTCAGAAATCTTTGATATTTATGCACGATGTCTGACTTTGTCCCTTTTTTCTTTTGAAGGTTGTAGATCATGAGTCCTGTAAAATCCTATACCTACACTAATTATTCTATGCGTAATCATTGTATTAATCCACTTTGAAGTTGTAAGATTAACACATCTATGATTTCCTGCTAATTGCCTGAATGATAGGAGGGAGGTGCTATCAACAGGTCTTACTATATCCAAAAAGCCCAGAGTAATTCTTGTATTCCTTTTAGATTTTTCCATTTGGTCACCAAAATTTTTGGAACTGATTCTGTTGTTTTGTGCTGGTGATTGATACGAGTGTGTTGACTCATATGACAACGCTTATTTACCCAAAACTTCTCATGTTACTAAAGTAGGAATTTTATAATTTTGAATGCAATAGTACTCATCCAAAATTGAAAGCTGATTAAATATTCGTAGTATGACAATATCTAATCAGAAAGTTTAAACTTATAGAATCTCCTAAAAGAGCTTTACAGATGGTACTTGTATTGTCATAAAGAAAGTAAAGGAACCTTTTCATTCTTTAATATTACTCAAAAATAATGGCGTCCGTAAACACAAAGAGTATATGCCTGACAAGCAGATATGTTGAAGGATATAACATGTACCTCGGCTTAGGGACGTACGAACATACGAATATTTCAATATATGACGAACATAGCGAACCAAAATTCGTCTCGATAGACAAAGATTTGCTCGATATACGATGCATGATGAAGTGTCGCAATTTCATCATTTTCCTGCTAGAAGGTAGCACATCGAGATAGCGTCACTTGAGATGGGTTGCTGAGAGAATGCTGACCACCTAGTGAAGATGAATGTGACGGAGGGCATCGAGAAAGTAGAGGAAGTCATAAGTTCTGCCGAAATAAAACATATCTAAGACTGTCATCAACAGGCGGTTGACTTCATAAGAATTATCGCTCTAATAAGTTTCAAGTTGACGTAAAATTTCGCTATTCGACTATCACTATTTCGAACATATTCTGATAAGCCCTACACAGCAATCATCTTTTGATAGGTTCTTTAAAATTTCCACAAAACGTCCTGCAACCAGTAGTGGTTGCAATGAAGCCAGTGAAAGTGAAGCAAAGAAAAAAAAGACTAAAGTGAGAGACAGTGAAGAAGGTCAAGATGAGAATTAGAAAGAAAAGTAAAAACAAGAAAAAAGAAATCTCTATCTCTCTCCCTCTATTTAAATTTAAAACAAAAATAACTAAGTTTAAATTTAAATTTAAAAATAACCTAAGTTACATAGTGTAAATTAGAGTGTAAGTTACGGTACGCTGTTAAGAAAATAAAATGTTTTCTTATGGGAAGATAGTCTCGACATATGACGATATCTATATACGAAGTCAGTCCTGGAACGAATTAAATTCATGTATTAGGTACCACTGTATATTAATCGCAACATTTTTGCCAGCCCGCCATACATCTCCCTTTTGTTTATCATAAATAATATGGATGTACAGTGTTTGAATATAAACCTGCAAGTATTTTATTATATTATACCATTATATTATTATATTTTATTATATACACTGTCTTTCAGGTGCATGGAAAAACAGAGAGTTAGAATTTAGTTAGTCATTGATATATATATTATTAATCATCTATTAATGTTTGTGTGTTATATTTACTTAATTTTAGTCCTTAATAATAGTATTAACTTAACAGTATATAATAGTACATTATTAACTTAATAATAGTATAACTTTATTGTTGTATACACGTTATACCCTGTGTGATGCTTATAAGCTTGTATGGCAGGGAAGGAACTGAATGGTTTGTAGATTGGTTATCGGCCATTGCTACAGGCCGGCCATTTTTGTCTGTCGGCCATTGCTGTCTACCGGCCATTGCTGTCTACCGGCCATTGCTGTCTACCGGCCATTGCTGTCTATCGGCCATTGCTGTCTATCAGCCATTGCTACCGACCACCCTGCCCTTCCTCCCTGGTCTAACCATTTCATTTTCTAGTTCAAATTTTACACACTATCACCGTTCAGATGTTGCAATTCTTATATAATATATAATTTGAGTAAACAATTATATATTTTATATCATTAGGCTGTTTAATTTAATTTACGAATAGTAAAATATTACAAACATTTTTTTAATGTAGAGTATGATATGACAACTATAAATAAATGTTTTCTGTTTCATATTAGATATTTGTGAAAACAATCTCAATAATATTTCCAAAAAGCTACTAATAATACTTGATTAGGTTATGTGGGCATAACCGAAATTAACTTTATGTGATCTACCTAGTTTCCTTTTCACCTTTTTAATATCAGCTTTAGGTTTTAATTTCTTTATTGGACTTCAAAATTATTCTTAAAGAATCATCTTTCACCTCTATTGGTTACGTAAAAAAAAATTGGTTACCGGTTGTAAAAATCTTTTCTTCTTCTATGCGACGCTTCACTTTGTGATCATTTGTAAACAGCTTAACGCCCACTGTAAAATCTATAAAATCACTAAATATCCTTTGCATTAGCATTGTATTAGTCCATTCTAAGCTCGTTTAAAATTTGTATATATTCCTACAAATTCAATAGACAGCAAGGATAACAATTAAAAGTTCTTTTCAAAGATTTTTCTATTTTTTTCACCAAACTTTTTGGAACTGATTCCGTTGTGGTATGACATCCCTTTATTACGTCATTTTTAATGTAATATTACTCATCTAATGTTGTAAGCTCATGAAATATTCGTCCTCTGATAATATCTAATAATAAATTTCAATTTTACAGAATCACGTGAGAAGTGGCTTACAAATAGTAGCCGGATTGTCATAAAAAATAAAGTATTGCCTTTCCTATGCTGCAATATTATCAAAAATATTTTCCTAAGGAACTATATTATTTTAAATAAATTATATGAACTATAATATTAACTATAAATTTTGAAATATATGTCAGAATCAATGATCAAACCACAATAAGAAATGGGAAAACAAGACTAAGATCTTTCAACCGTAACAAGCGGTCTTCGTCAGAGTCAAAAACCCAGTTAGTCAGTTGGGTTTTTGACTCTGACGAAGACCGCTTGTTACGGTTGAAAGATCTTAGTCTTGTTTTTCCCATTTCTTATTGTGGTTTGATCATTGATTGTTATTTCACGTGTTTATGTGAAATCTTTTTATTTATATATCAGAATATATATTTTCAGAATGACTGAAACATTCTCGCCTGCCAACCACCCTCACCTAGAAAGGATCATAAAATTTATGGTTATTTGGCGTTTACTTACTTATATATTTTAATATTTTATTGTTCTTACATTCCATATCAATTTATCAAAACATCTTTACTTCATTTTTTTCTGGTAAACCTTAAAACAAGAATTGTGTTCGATTGAATTCTCAGAAAATTTTCTTAGTCAATGTAAAAAACTGCGATAAGTACAGCAGGCAATCCATTAGTTCAAGCTGAATTTTCAGTTTTCCGACAGTAAAACTTTATTGCCTTTTCAGATAGCCGAAATCAATTGATTTAATCTTTCTATATTGCTATTTTAGGTTGCTTTTTTTAACAAAATTTCATTGTTTTACAGTTAACCGTTAAACGTAAAAAAATTCTGAAATCATAAAATCTATAATAACATCAGTCATCCATGTCATATTGACGAAAATGCATTCAGCTCATCCTCTTAAAATATTACCTTTTTGTGTACAATTTTACTATGGACCATCGAATGGTGTGACCTGTATCATGACTACAAATTTTCAGAATCAATTGTGGGTTAAATATATTACATTTTTCAGAAAAACTGACCTTTCTAGTCATTGAATATTTTTTAAGTTTTGTTCAGTTTATACTGTTCATAGTCTCATAAAAATAAAAAAAGTTTCAAAACCCTAGAATTAGTAGTTTAGAAAGAGAAATGTTGTCTAAAAAATATTATTCACAAAAAAGTGACATTCCCATATTGCAGTATCTTCCAAAAATAATAGGCCACATCTATATTATAAGGCCTATGTAAAATATAAATTCGATCTATCAAACGGTGTACCAAGATTGCAACGTGCCCACCAACTTTTGGATACAGATCAACCAACCTATATGCGCACACACATACACATACACTGACAAAATCAAAAAAAAGTCAAAAAAGGATCTTGGGGACCTCAAAATATGTAAGTCGGTCTAAATCTCCGCACCAATTTTTTTCATAATCACTACACTTTACACTTAACCTGTAGTAAAGTAAGAAATCTGGAGTGGTATGCACTCAACTTTGCCATGTGTAAACATAATATCACACTCGTTGACAATCAAATGATTTTTATTTTGTTATAATGAGGCTATCCATGCATATTATTCAATAATATATCATGTGTTTACTTATGAATAAAATAATTGTATTAATTATAAGAAACTTGAAATCATTGATCAATCTGACATACAATTGAAATTATTAAACCGAAGGCCTAAATCTAGTCGGACTCGTACGCTCCGCGGCCATACCTGTCACCTGTCACATTGTACATCTAATTGCTGTAACTAAATTCAACTTCTGATTTTAGGTTCTTTAATGGTCTTTATAACGGTACATAGTGAAATATCCCTCACGTCTATAGTTTTAGGTT
This sequence comes from Hermatobates lingyangjiaoensis, assembly GCA_026182355.1. NCBI lineage: Eukaryota > Metazoa > Arthropoda > Insecta > Hemiptera > Hermatobatidae > Hermatobates > Hermatobates lingyangjiaoensis. The sequence goes on from JAPFBL010001923.1 coordinate 335,104, forward strand.
TGATTTGACAAAAATCTTTATCTTCTTCAATTTAATGGATCACATTATATCTCATGATATTCTACCTCTTACAGAAAGAGAGCCTGCATTATTTAGTTCATTTATTTCCAATTCGTATTATATTATATTTTTAGTCTTCTTTACAAATGATATTTCATTCATTCATTTATAAACTAAATTTTAAACCGGTTGTTCTCACCAAATTTAACTATTTTTTTTTATCTGTTTACCAGTTCCACTCCTATGAAATGCAAAAATGCTCGTAATTGCAGGATGTTTTTATGGTTAATACATTTTCAAAGTGTTTTCTAATTCCCAGGGATTCCCTTGCTTCTAATTTTTTTCCACGAAAATCAAATATTTAAACTGTTTTTATTATTAATTTATGACCCGTCAGTATATAAGACTGGCATCTTATATCAGAAAGAAAGCAGTATCTACTGCTTTATCTACTGTAAATATGCTTAGTAGATATTTATAAATATATGTTGTAAATTTAGTTGTAGATATTTGTAAATAGCACTATCTAATGATATATCTGAATGCAAAAAGCATTCAATCTTGATAATCATTTGTAATCGAGGCCCACTGTAAAATAATTTATGGAGAGTATTGTACCTAACCAACATATTTAAAGGTTTAGTTAAACAATTAATTTTTTATTTTATTAATATTTTTTAATATTTCATCTCCCATAGAAGTCTTTCCATTTTGCAAAATAAAAGGGAAATTTATCATTTTTTTTATATAAATGTCAGATTGGGAGATGTTTTTTAGTCTTTCAATCCTGGAGGTTGTACATAAAGCGATTGATCAAGTTATTTCTATAAACGCTTGTTTTTGTGTACCATATAATCAATGCATGCCATATCATTGATTTAATCACAGCAATAATCTTTATAAATAAAATAATGATTTTGTCTGTACATTGCTTAGAACTGACTCATTTCAAGTTTTCTTTACGTTTCATACATTGGAGAAACCGAATCCACCCTTAGAAAAATTTCTGTCGGTTTGTCGGTTTGTCCGCAAAACTTTGTCACAGGTAAACTCAGCTACCATAAGACATGTAAAGCTGAAACTTTTACAGTAGATTTGTGTAGGTCTAACTTAAAATATAGGCTATGAATTGATTGGAAATTCAACGTAGAAGTGAAGTTATGGACGTTTAACGCAAAAATGTTTGTCACAGGTAAACTCAGCCACCATAAGACATAGCGAGCTGAAACATTGACACTGGATTTGTGTGTGCCTAACTTAAAATATGGGCTCTAAATAGATTATTAATTCAGTACAGAAGCGAAGTTATGGGGCTTTTAGCTGTATTTTCCTAACTTCACAGACAAGTTTGTTTTGAAAATACACAGGTGTGGCAAGTAGGTATTGTTAGTTGATTTTAATTTCAATTGAGCACATGAATATATTGCGTATTTGACATCATTGAAATGGTGTTTCACAGAGTTAAGGATGTACTATCTATTGAGAATAAATGTTTTGTAAACGAGCAATTCTCAGCCCTTAATATGAACAGGCATCAGAAATCAACAAACAAGTTCTTACGCTATATGAAGCCGAGGAAAGAACTTACAAGTCAGTAAAGAGATTGGATTAGTGATGAAGAAGCAGTTCATTATCTAATTGAATTTCTTGACTCTGAATTTATTTCTCCTGGACTGCCTGCTCATGAGTAAAAACTTAAAGTAGGAGCACCAATGATGCTGCAATTTATAGCAGTAACAAATTTCATGTTACGAAACATGAGTGACCCAAAAACTGTGCAACGGGACACGACTCTGAGTTCGTGCTCTACACAGATATGCCATAGAGGCGGACATAATGACTGGATATGGTATTGGGGAGTCTTCCGAACCACTGTCTGTTTCCATTCAAATGATTGCAAGGTCCCCTCAGAGTCTATTTCGCAATGACGTTAACTAAGTCGCAAAGGGAGACTTTATCTAACGCAGGAATTCAAGTTAGCGAAACCAAGTTTTTCTCACATGGTCAACTGTAGTTTACTTGCTCAATAGTCAGAGGTTTCAACTGATTGTTCTTCCATGAACCTGAAGGACAGACAGCTAATGTAGTGTATACAGAGGCATTTGTTTAACACTATACTAATAATGGTGTTTTCTACTATTCTATAATTTCTAATTATAGTATTAGTATAATACTATAATTGATATGTTGGAATACCAAGTATAATAGAATTTTTGATTCCGTCAAAGACGGGTACATTTGCTAGTAATAATAAAGTCAAAGTTAGGTTAGGTTAGGTTGCAGTGGCAGTTCCACAAAACACACGTAGGCTGAGCATTGGCCCTTTGTGATACCACACAATGAAGATTGATTCTACAGTGGGAGTCCTATATTTTGCCTAACTCAAGTGTATTTAGAGTAGGGATCTTTAACGAGTACCTGACATCGTAGAGGCTCCGGACCGACAGTTTAACGTCCTTCTCCGAGGGACGACGTGCTCAGATTTATTCACCTCCCGCATGAATAAATTGAGGGCCAGGTGGGGATCGAACGAGGCTAATAGAGGAAACATGTAACGCTAAAGAAGCATTTCAATTTATCAGGAAGAGTCAAGTAACAATATAATGTTAGAAAACCATACTTATCGCCGATTCTTCTGATACATCAATAGGCGTAACTCTTAAGCAAATTCACCACGATAACTTTGGATCTCTCGAGCTTTCCAACATAAATTAATATATTACAACAAAAAATGAAGTAAGCAAAGGATGATAAATGCAATATCTATTGAACAATCCTGATAAGCATTCACTTTAACTAACAGTTATACATATACCTAGAGCATACGCCACTATCTATTGTGATACTATCACGAAAAAAGTCAAACCATTCATTTCGAATAGACAGAAAAAAATATTCCATTTAATTCATAAACATGTACATCCAGGAATCAAAAAAAGTACAAAAATGCTTAAGAACAAATATGTCTAGGCAAAACTCTCAAAGGATTCTGCAATATACTTGTAGATCTTGTAAATCTTGTTTAGAATGCAAAAATCAAAAATTTTGGGAACTCACAAAACTGGAATCAGATGTTTTCAGTACATAAACATCGATACTATAAGCCTATTATTACCACAGTCAGAAGGGAATATACAGCCTCTCTTCCATCGACAGGTTCACGAATTGGCCAGAAGCATTCACTATACCAAACATCACAGCAGGGTACCATTATTCCATATTATATGCCTTTACAAACTGAAACCTGTACCAAATTGCTCGCCAAAAAACTGAAACCCACACAAAACCAAGAATTGCATCTTTATACACTCACAATTAGTTACTTGTTTCCACTTTTTTCTAATGCATATCGAGTGACGAAACCTCATCAGTACCATATGTTGACCTATATAAAGTTCTAAAAGACTAAGAAAAATTAGTGTCATAAATATTAAAAAACACATACAGTGTTATTTCGAAAGTAACGTCCGAATCGCTGTAACTAATCTAGTGTTGTGTGAAAATTGAGTTTCGTAATTGTACTGACTCCCGGTATGTCTTGGGCTTTAAGCAACGACATAGATATTGGTATTGCTACAGTATACTGCTTTCAGTGTCCTTTCAAAATACATGGTCAGCTCGCTGACTATGAAATGTGCTCTGCAATTCAGTTGTTGTCAGAAATGAACGTTTCAGTGGAAGAAATTTATCGTCCGATAAATTAAATGTACATTGAAATGCTATGAATGACATTAAGAGCAAACTATAAATAGGGTGAGAGCTATGAAGGACGGACAGGAAAATATCAATGATGAACCCCGATCAGGCCAAACATATTTGATAGTAGAAGATCTGGTCGATACTGTGAACGAAAATATTCGAGCAAAACTGCAGTTAGCAATTTCAACTAGCATTGGAATTTCCGAATATGAGTAGTGCAACTTCGTAAAGTGACCGTAGTTGGGTTCCCAAACTGCTTACTGAGGAAAACCATGTGGAAAAAATAGGCTGTATTCTTAATTTTTTTTTGACCAAAATCATAAAGAAGGTGATACAACTATTAGAGTCACAGGGAGCAAGACATGGGTTTCTCGCATGACGGCAGAGTACAAACTCCAGTCAATGGAAAGGCATCACACAACATGTTTTGTGGACTACAGATGATGTGTGGGTAGATGGTATGTATACAAAGTCTTGTAAGCACACTACTAGTCGCAGCGTAAGATGGATCAATTGTCTACTCGCAGATATTAGACAATTTTTTCTCTGTAACTACTTATTGAGAAAGTTATTTTTTGCAGTTGTTATAGAACACATATTAGTCTTAACTGAAATAGATTCATAATTTTTCTTTGAAAAAAAAAAAAGTTTTGTGTAAAAATGTTAACTTATGATTGCATCTGAAATCTTGCGATCATGATACTGGCGCCACCATTGAACCAATCATAATGAAATTAAATACAAAAATAACACTGCAGAAGAATAAACTGCATATTTTGTTCTGGCAAAATGAAACAAAAGGAAAAGGGCATTATTGTATATTTTGTTAATTCAAAAATATTTTTTGTCGCTAAAGTACATGCACTAAAATAAAATTTTGCATGTGCATCCACTTAAAATTAGTATGGAATGAAAAACTTTCAAGAATTTTGGTTTTATTGCAAATTATATTTTCTGAACCAAATACATCTAAATGTGAGTTCTTTTGCTTCTTCTCATACATATTACTAACAACTCTTTAGTTTCTTAATACATAGTGTAGTTATTATGACAAAGTATATTTTGAAATTTTTGTTAATTTATATATTTCAAGGTCTACTAAACCATTTTTTATGTCGTGTGCCTTTTTCAATTGACAAATATTCAATCATTGACAAGTCCACTGTTCGATAGATTTTAATGATATTGGACAAATTTTTAGTTGTAAATCTTAAGAAATTATTTTTTGAGCAAAATTGATAACGAACATAAAAAAATCTGGAGTGGATTACAATCAACTTTACTATAAGTAAACTTAACATCATACATCTTGGGTATATAATATATAATGTCCCATTTAGGCAGAGGAAATGTCTAAATAGGTGATGTTTATTACTCTTTCATTCTTGGAGGTAGTACAGATAGTGATTGATTCACTTATCAATAGATTTGCTTATTTTTGTATATCACACCACTCATGCATACAATATCATTAGTATAACTACAGTAGTAATAACATTTTTGAAAAGCAAAAGTGTAGAAGTCGTGTTACGAAATTATCTCTTACACGAGAACATGGCTTTGTTCCAATAGCAAGTGGATAGTTTATCTGACCTCCTTCTATATTGAAGATTTAAGATAAAGTTTTGATTTAAAACATGAAAATATTTCTATTTTGTCTGAAAAATATCAGAAACATGGAAGAAAAAAGTCGTTTTAAGAAAAGTTTTTAATTTAAGATGTAGGATAATTACATTTATTTTTCTTCAAAGTATGTTTTCAATTTTGAATTATTTTTTATATTTTTGGTCATTTATAGAATTATTATACTGAGAATTTCATGATTTCCTATTATTTACTTAAAACCACTTTTCTTTCCCTTTGTCAAAAATCATGTATACCAATTCACTATGAGCGAGTGTTATCTTTTTCCTGCGTTCTGTACTTTGTTACAAGGTTACTGTAAATGCTTATTGAAAAAAAATATATTAGTAATTAGCCAGTTTTGCTTGCTCAAATCAAATTCATAGCCGGCTTTTCAGTACAATTCTTAAATATTATAGCTGGATTTTTAAAATAATAGATATGAACCACTAGTCTAGAATAATGGGAAAAACTGATATTTGTCAACAATATAAGAGCTCTTTCTTGAGGAAAGAATCCATTCCTGACACTTCAATATTACAGAAAGTAATAGTTTATGATTCATAAACGTAAAAAAATTTACATTGATACTAAGTCTTCTTCAAGGGTGCAATATATAGGTTTATTAGAGAATTTTCTGAGACATCTCCTTTATACCATGGAAAACACCATAAATTATATGTTTGATTAGTGTTGATTTTTTATAAGTAAGAATTTTATTCCTTTATATCTCATACTAGCAAATGTACCCGTCTTTGACGGAATCAAAAATTTTATTATACTTGGTATTCCAAAATATCAATTATAGTATTATATATACTAATACTATATTTAGAAATTATAGAATAGTAGAACATACCATTATTAGTACAGTGTTAAACAAATGCCTCTGTATACACCACATTAGCTGTCTGTCCTTCTGGTTCACGGAAGAACAAACAGTTGGAACCTCTGACCCTTGAGCAAGTAAACTACAGTTGACCATGTGAGAAAAACTTGGTCTCGCTAACATGAATTCCTGCGTTAGATAAAGTCTCCCTTTGCGACTTAGTCAACGTCATTGCGAAATAGACTCTGACCGGACTTTGCAATCATTTCAACGTAAACAGACAGTGGCTCGGAATCAATGGTATGTGTGGTATACAAACAGACTCCCCAATACCACATCCAGTCATTATGTCCGCCTCTATGGCATATCTGTGTAGAGCACAAACTCAGAGTCGTGTCCCGTTGCACAGTTTTGGGGCACTCATGTTTCGTAACATGAAATTTGTTACTGCTACTAAATTGCAGCATGATTGGTGCTCCTACTTTAAGTTTTTACTCATGAGCAGGCAGTCCAGGAGAAATAAATTCAGAGTCATAAATTCAATTAGATAATGAACTGCTTCTTCATCACTAATCCAATCTCTTTACTGACTTGTAAGTTCTTTCCTCGGCTTCATATAGCGTAAGAACTTGTTTGTTGATTTCTCCTGCCTGTTCATATTAAGGACTGAGAATTGCACGTTTACAAAACATTCATTCTCAATAGATAGTATATCCTCAACTCTGTGAAACACCATTTCAATGATGTCAAATACGCAATATATTCATATGCTCAATTGAAATTAAAATCAACTAACAATACCTACTTGCCACACCTGTGTATTTTCAAAACAAACTTGTCTGTGAAGTTAGGAAAATACAGCTAAAAGCCCCATAACTTCGCTTCTGTACTGGATTAATAATCTATTTAGAGCCCATATTTTAAGTTAGGCACACACAAATCCAGTGTCAATGTTTCAGCTCGCTATGTCTTATGGTGGCTGAGTTTACTTGTGACAAACATTTTTGCGTTAAACGTCCATAACTTCACTTCTACGTTGAATTTCCAATCAATTCATAGCCTATATTTTAAGTTAGACCTACACAAATCTACTGTAAAAGTTTCAGCTTTACATGTCTTATGGTAGCTGAGTTTACCTGTGACAAAGTTTTGCAGACAAACAGACAAACCGACAAACCGACAAACCGACAGAAATTTTTCTAAGGGTGGATTCGGTTTCTCCAATGTATGAAACGTAAAGAAAAGTTGAAATGAGTCAGTTCTAAGCAATGTACAGACAAAATCATTATTTTATTTATAAAGATTATTTAAAAATTGTTCATTAAACCTCTAAACACAATCTAATTTCAGTTGATTTACTCAAAAAATTTCTAAGTCAATCTAAACATTGTAAATAAATGTAATCAAATATGACAAGTATAGCAAGGAAATCATTAATCCAGGATAAACATTCAGTTTTTATAGCTTTATTGTTCTTTGATGTAATGGAAGTTTCACGAGCTCTATTAGTTTTGGGTAGTATTGGAGCATGGGAGAGAATATTGTCTCTTTTTATGACAATACAACTACTATTTATAATACACTTTTCCTGTGATTCTATAAAATTATAATTTAATATTAGATATTGTCATAATACGAATTAAAGCAAGTTTGTTGTAATAATTATTGTCATAATATTACTACTGATGTAATTAACATCATAGGAATTATGCAAACGTTGTCTGGTATTTGCGGAAACATTTCATCGCATTCCACCTGAATGCAAGGCACTTTGAACCTATTCAAATCTTTATCCTCTTTATATAAAGATTTTTGGGAGTCAGAAGGCTCGTATTCAGATCACTAATTTGATCTTTCCTACGTAAGCACGTAGGAATCACTAATTTTATGAGTGGATAAATAAATCAATAAAATACATGGCTTTAACAACTTATCCATCATAATACAAATACAGTAGTACCTCGAGATACGACTGCTTTTTCTTACGAATTATTCGAGATAAGGCCAAAAATTTCGTGAAAATCCTGTTCTAAATACGACGTAATGTTCATCTTACGACGTAAAATCTGAGGCGCCGAGAAAGAATTTTCTCGAAACTTCTGGAACCTTCTAGAACCTTCTGAGACCGTTCGGGACAGTCAGTCGTGTGTGTTGCAGGAGCGACCCAATGTGTTCACGTGAACTGCGCGTAGCGATGCGTATACGACGCTGCAGCATCCTACAAGGCGTCCTTTCTTCAGAAAGCCGGTAAATTTCGTATCGTTGGGGTCCCTGTATTTGTGCTCCGACTTTCTCGTATTTTCTCGTATCGCCCGCGTCTCCTTTGCCCTATTTATCTTAATTGTATTAACAATGGGACCTAAGAAGAAGTCCCACCCACGAAAACCACCCACGTACCAAAATCATGCACCTGAAACTCTGTTTTTACATATTAATTCATTATTTATTCAATTCTTTTGTATTTTTATGTTAAATGCTTGTTTTTTAGTGTACTTTTGTTAGTTTTATAACGTAAAATAGGAAATTATATACGGGTTTTGGGCCGTGGAACCAATTAATTTTTTTTCCATTAATTCTTATGGTAATTATATGTTCGTGATACGAATTTTTTAAGATACGACGGGGGTTCTGGAACCAATTAAATTCATATCTCGAGGTACTACTGTATACATGTCTCTTGTAGGCGCCTAATCAAGTAGAACCCCTTTAATTATTAAAGGAATCACTGCAAAACCATTCGTGGATATTGAAGAGACTTTTGATAACATGCTCTTGAATCCATTAAATTAGCACTAATAGATTGTTGTATTAATCTGAAAACTATATAACGTATTACAATAATCAAATGAGCAGAAGTTATATAAATAAAACCATATGCATAACCAATAGAAGTAAGGAAAAATTATATAAGGACAATTTTGAAGTTCAATGAAGAAATTGAAATGGAATGATCATTTTAGAAACGAAAAAGGGAAGTTTCATAGGTCAGATATGCTAGCGCTGTGCTTGAGTTCGATGACTCTGAGGTTCTCAGTTTGATCCTAATAATAAGAACTCCTCTTGATCAGAGTTTTCAAAGTTGTTGTAATTGACAAAGTGTTTATAGCTTCAATAAAACCAATGTAATCATTAAATTAATTGTATTTAAGTTTGATAATACTTTACCAGCGTATTCACCTTAATAATCACATTTAAATAATAGAACTGAATTGATTGTCAACAAGTTAGATGGTATGTTTTCTTATAGTAAAGTTGAGTGCAGGCCACTCCAGATTTGTTTACGCTTTTTCGATAATGTCTGCGAGTGTGTGTGTGTGTGTGTGTGTGTGTGTGTGTGTGTGTTTGTATATATATATATATATGATCAAACCACAATATGAAATGGGAAAAAAAGGCAAAGATCTTTAAACCGTAACAAGCGATCTTCGTCAGAGTCAAAAACCCAACTCTAACGAAGACCGCTTGTTACGGTTGAAAGCTGTTAGTCTTTTTTCCCCCATTTCATATTGTGGTTTCATCATTATATATACATAATGGGGAAGTCACTTTTTTTTGGGTAAAAAATCAATCTATTTCTTCTGTAATATATGTAAAAAATAAACCTCAATCCGATTGTAGTATCAAAAGATATTGCCTTTTCCCAATTGTATTGTAAGATAAAAGGTTTTATCTTACAAAAAATATTCATGTGCTTAAGTATTTGTAGAGTAATATTACATTGAAAATGAAAACTATTAAGTTCTATCTGTAATAACATGTTAAGTGACAACATCCATATCAAAAGAGTAAATTAACAGAATCAGTTTCAAAAATTGTGTTAACCAAATAGAACCCCTTTAATTATTAAAGGAATCACTCTAAAATCCTTCGTGGATATTGAGGAGGCTTTTGGTAACATGCTCTTGGATCCATTAAATTAGTACGAATACATTGATGTATTAATCCGAGAACTATATAACGCATTGCAATAATCCAATGCAAGAATAATTAATGTAAATGTAGGATCTATCCCATCGGTAACTGTGATGACTGCAGGCTTTCCTCAGAGGGGCGTCCCGTCACCATAATTGTGGTGATTATTTGTAGATGACCTACTGGATTAATGAAGATCTGGGAGAATGGTAAAAGATGGTAAATCCTCCTGTAACAGTCCTTATAACTTTCTCAAAGAGAAGGAAGTAAATGTCTAAAACGCTTTCATTGAAAATATTATGCTAGAAATACCGAAGAAACAAAAATTCTCTTTGAGTCATTTTAGTTGAAAAACTAAACTGCAAAAGTTACATTGAGTAATTTTACTTTCTTACTGAAAAGAATTCTTTGGTAGAACGAGATTCTAAACCACAAAATCTACACTTTGGCTCTATAAAATTAGTACTACTGCTGTCATAAAACAATAGCATGATATACAAACTTGTGTGCTATCCTAAGATAAATGCAAAACTGTATCCACATTATCCTTAATAAACTACACAGACAAGCGTGTCAAACGATAGCAGGAGAAATAATCGCCTGCACTACTCAGCATGGATAAGTTATTGAACTTCTTGATTTTAGTCATTTTTATCGAGAGAAAGGAAGTGTTTAGATTACTGAGGTTGGCACGAAATGAATTTATCTTTTTTGAGATAAAGTTTACAAAAATTAATTTAATACAAAAAACCATTAATAATTTGGCTAATATGTTGTCAAATATACTGCCTCACATTAAATATTCAACAAGTGTGATCAGTAATGTTCACCTCGAATGTAAGTTTCTTGATTACAAGCAAGGGGTTCTTGATTACCATACTGACGGCTCAAAAATTAATATTATATAACCAGTAAAAAAAGTTCACTCTCAGGTTTGTACCTGGTCACAAGGGAGTACAATGGAACTAAGCAGTTGATGGTTAAGAAATGAAGGTGGGAACTAAAACAAAGCTTCTAATACCGGAAGCATTTAACATCATACATCTCAGCTTTCGTAAAGATGCATTGAGAAATGAATGGAGAGAAAAGTAGAGGAAAGGTGACTAGTAATACTGTGTCTCCAGTAGTCTAAAAAGATTATTTTAACTGAACTTAAAAAATTCAGTATTCAGTAAAAATATTATGTATTTAACCCGCATTGTTTTTCAATATACCACTTGAGAAAGCTGCAATTAACATTATAAGAATAATGCCGACTCTGTATCGAAAAGACTCTGGAACGTTGATAACATTCTATGTGAATGCCATTCAGTTGCCTTTTAGAGGTTATATTTTTTCGCAAATCATACCCAAAACCAATAAAAGTGAAAATACTTCTTTGAGAAAAATTATGAAGTTCATTGAAGAACTTAATTTCTAAAATTTTGGTTTTAGAAAGGACAGAACGAAGTACAATAGGAAAGGTATAGAAGTGGTGCGCGTGAGTCCAATGTAAGTTTAATAATAATAACATCTCCAAATCAATGATCTCAGCTTTGTTATTATGAATCAAATTGATATAGCCACATTGAAACAAATGAAATCATTAAAGTGATTAACTTTGCTTTTGATAATATTTACTATGGCGTCTGATATTACGTTTGATACAGCGTTTGATAATGTGGCTATAGCTATCTATACATAAAAACAAAACTCCATTGGTTGTCAACGAGTTTGTTATTATATTTACTTATAGTAAAGTTAAGTGTAGGACACTTCAGATTTATTTATTTTCAATAAAAAAAAAAACTGGAATTTCATACAGTAAACTTGAACTTATTCCAATTTAAAAGTTCTTGATCATACTAGTATCAATGTTTGTTATATTTGACATAAAATAGATTGCCAATATATTAAGTTCAGATTAGATATCAAACTAATCAAATAATTAAGTTTAATAATTAATTTATTTAAGATTTAATTTAGTTGCAGTAAGATTTGGATTTAAATGTTCAAATCAAAGAGAATTACATCTATCAAACATCAAAGTGTCAAATGAATGAAGTTTGTAAGAGCATTGTTAAAAAATCAAATAAGTTATTTTTTTTATACATGACATAAAACAAATGTTGCTACAGGTAAAATCGAGATTATTAAGAGGCAAAAAATGTATTTATGCCCCTTAAGTATAAGTAATTCCTAGTTTTGAATATTAATCGAAATAAAAAATAATCACATAGTCCGTGAGATACTTATAAATTTGTTTGCCATATTAAACAAGACATTTTACGTCTACTATGAATCTGTCGTCTCTTAATTATCTTTGAAATAGTGTTCATATTTTGTAATATACTTAGTATAATTTATAAAAAAAAATTTCAATATTGCAAAATGATAGAATAAATTGCATTAACTACTATAATAAAGTCTCCATGATGGATAAGGCTTTGAAACACTCTAGAAAGGACCCTGATGAACGTTAGTAAAGATTAGAAAATTGAATAGTATCTCCAGATAACTCACTTTAATTTAATATCTATCTAATGGAAATATTCAAATAAATTAATTTATAATTGTGGCAATATTTGTTTATACAATTTTTTTGTGTAGCAAAATATCAAAAACATTCCTTTTTAAAATGAGTTTTACATATTTGCAGTTATTACTCGGTATCCAGGTAGTTGTTCAATATTATTTTTTCTCTAATTTAATTAAATACTAAATCAACTACTAATTAATATATCATTAATATTTTTATAGTTTTACCTTCTTTCAATACTCAAAATTATACTATGAAAAGTAAGATTTATATCACTAGTACGTAACTCATACACCTGGGCAATGTATGACATAAAAATTATTTCTTTTCTTTTATAAAATGAAACTAGCATCCTGAACTGTAAATAAAACTAATGAAACAAAGTCAAAAACTGATGAAGTATGTCAAATGCTTAATCTATGAAAGAAAAACACTGACCTTGATTAATAATTTCACTAACTTCTTCTATGTTCTGCAGCTTCGAAGACATGGGAAACAAATGAGAGGTGGCCCTAACCGCCACCTAATATCAACTAGGGGTTTTTTCTTTATTCTTATTTATCAGGTGTCAGCAAATACGAAACTCCCCTCCATGTTGTCAAACGACGTCGAACCGAGCCCGAGTTAGAGAGATAGAACGACAAAACGTCTACATTTGGTAGCAGTCAGTCCAATTTCCTTGACGGCCGATTGAATAAATAGCTCAAACCTGCAGAGGAAGATGTAATCAACTTATTCTACTAGCATCGTGCCCCAAAGACTGTTACTATACTCAAACATTCTTTCATAATTAACATTAGTCAAATAACATTGGCATACATAAAATAAATATTTCTGATTAATGCATCATAAATGACGTTTATCAATTAAAAAATCAGATAGATTGATACACAAAACATATATACTCCTGTATATTATTTGTTAATTAAGAATAACACAGTAGTTCCCAGTTTATTAAAATATACAGTAAAAGATTACTAAATAATGATTACAAATGTATATAAAAGAATTTAAGGCAATTGTTATTTTATTGTTATTAACCAAAAAATTTGAAGAAGTCCCTTACTTCGAAGAATAGTTTTACAATGTATATTATTCTTATGAAGTCTTACGCGAGTAATATGAAAAAAAAAATGTGGAAAATTTTCAAATATTAAGAAATTATAATTGTAAAGGACATTTAATGAATTTTGTTTGAAGTAAATAACAAAAAAAATCTACAGTAACAGTTAAAAAAAAATGAAACTACGATGAACATTGTTTATAAACAACAACCTCTATGGTGATAACAGTAATATTATAATATAATACTACTATATTATGGTAAAGTAATAGCTTAATATATCAACCAACGAACAACGAACCTTTCCTCCCAATAACGTGTATGTTGTAATTAGCAGGTCATGAAACGTTTCCTAAAAAATTGATTCTTCAGAGATGTGAAGTCTGTAAGTCTGTAAATGTTAGTAATAACATATGTGGTTAGTTAGTTGAGGTTTCGTTCATTGTACTTTGGTCTCACAGTCACTAGTAAGTGAGTAATGAAACGAGAGTTTAATTTAAACTAATTTATTTTGTCATTTAAGACCAGATTTTAAGCAGGATGCGATGGGTGTATTCTGGGAGTTATTCTTTGTAAAATCAAGTGAGGATGTGATGGGGTTTCAAGTATTCATTGGTGACCACTCAACCCTGATACAACCCTGTTATCTCTTTGAATTTCCACATTTCTGATACATCACGTTACTCCAGCCATAAGAAACACTCTACCTGGGTAGCCATTCTATTAGTTTTTGGTGCCTGTAACTAGGTCAAACAGTCATAGGTTATGGTAATCCTGATTACTACTTTATAAATTATGTATAAATTAAGTTTGGTATAAACAGAAAAGTCGTTTGACAAAGTCTTTTCGGACAAACGTCACTTCAAGAAGTCATTTTGACAATTATATATTTCCACAACTATAGAATATTCTTGAACTTGAAGATACTGTAATTCAGGATTACTTTATTTAAAGCATAGTAATGACAAAAAAAATCAGAAACTGCATGAACCTAATATGAGTTTAATATGTCTCTACCATGTTTCAACTGCTGCTAAAATATGTTTTAGATTACTGAAATAGGATGCATGCTATGTTATCCATATGTTTAGACAAGATGATATAAATCCATGAATTCATTTTAACATCAAGTAAGGCATGACTTGATAATACAGATCCTTTCACTTGAAAGCATGTATATATGATGTGAAGTACAAAACATCTTCTAAATGAGTTGGAGGAATGAAAATCATGAATAAACTGTACTTTAATTTGTAATTCCACGTATTCTGCATAGAAAATATACAAATGATTATAGAAATAACTTGGAGGACGCAGTTGAAGATGAAGACATTTGTGAAATAAATATTGCAATAGAAATGCAAAATAACTCTATTTATTACAGTAAAAATCTATTCCAACACATGTATTCATTCCATTTAAAATTTTGCATATTTCAATAATAAGTATATTAAAAAAATCATATTGAAAATAGTGTATTATAATTTAATATTTAGATTTTGTTCAAATAGATGAAGAAAAGTTTACTTTGATGGACTATCCTTGATAGAATAATTTACTTGTTTACCAAATGCAAATCCCATTTGAATCTGATCGAAATATTGTGATAAAAACTATAATTTGAAAGCTGAACAATAAAACGGGTGAACGAAACTGTGAGAAGTGAGGAAAAGGAGTTCTCTGTATGATGATCATCAAACTTAATGGAAATGCTAATGGTAAGAGTTCTGAATACCTCCAATCGGATGCATTGAAACAGTATTAACATTTAAACAAGTAGTTCTAATTAATTGATTGAAATAAAAAAAAACATTATTCATTTTTCCTGATCATTCAAATAACACTAAAATCTTCATCTACGAACACCAGGGAAAGAATAATTTAAGCTTTACACTGAAATGGTGACAGCCGCTCAAAAATGTTCTGCAGTCAACAACAAAATTATTCCAAATTCACGACAGAGTTCATGTTTTCATGTCACCAAGATTCATTATTGAAGTTCCCGTCACAATGCCTGTTTGTGTGTATGTGTGAGTGTTTTGTACCAAATTTTGGTGACTCAGCTTTACAAAAGTTCCCTGGTTTTAGTATTTGATGGACCATAAAAAAAAGTTTCAATAAAATAAGTAAAGAGAAAAATTAAATTTAGCAATATCATAATGGAGAATTCGGGGATAAAGAACTCTTGAAGGTTGAGTGGTTAGGGTAAGGAAGATTCCTCCTGGAAAACCTTTTGTCATACCACTTCAGACTAGTATGAACGTGGAACTGCTAATGCGCCTCTTAAAACCATACGAAGAGAAATGACAAAGGAGGAGAAGCACATTTCGTCCTCCTTGTTATTGAAATATGCTCTGCATGGGTCTCGACAAAACCTCTCAATTATAGGTTTTTTTTCCTATTACATTTTTCCTGATCATTCAAGTAACACTAAAATCTTCATTTACGAACACCAGGGAAAGAATAATTTAAGCTTTACACTGAAATGGTGACAGCTGCTCAAAAATGTTCTGCAGTCAACAACAAAATTATTCCAAATTCACGACAGAGTTCATATTTTCATGTCACCAAGATTCATTATTACAGTTCCCGTCACAATGCCTGTTTGTGTGTATGTGTGAGTGTTTGTCACGTTAAATGTGAAATGCTTTGAAAAACATCTGATAACAGAGAAGAGAAGTTGAAACTGTAACAAATTGTTTTTAACCTCATATATATTATAGAGTAAACTCATTCTTGTAAGTCCGGAGACCATCCTCCGGAAGCGCAGAGGTTTTAAAAGCCCTAACTAGTGGGGGCTAACCTCTTACAAGTGCACCTAAGGACTCGAAGAAGACTGTCCAAAAGAAGGAGAAACGAAGTCACTTTCTTCCGAAACATAGGGAGCCTGAATGGACATTAACAATGATGGTTTGTGCAGATTCTGCAAAAAAGAGGAAGAAACACTGTTGGACCTGCTGGCTGACTATCAGGTAACTTTGCTGCACAGAGATAAATGGTTCGGGACACTGAACAAAACCATAGAAAAACTTTTACCACTGAACCCAGCAAAAGTGCTGAGCTTCTTGGAGGCGTTGAAGCTAACTGTTGGAATACTTTAGTAAAGAAGGGGGGAAGTACAATAGTTTTATTAAGATGCAGGGCTATATTCACCCTCAAATAATAATTAAATAAACTCATTCTTCCACCTGTTACACAGACAATTCACTTTAAGGTGTAGAAACAATAGCAATTAAGATAATTTATAAAAACTGGTTTGTTCTATGATGAATCAGTTCCAAAACTATTAGCTATAAGTTTTGGCGGGGAAGAAAATATGAGGCAAGATGGTTTATGTTACTCGTACCCATAACCTTAGCTCTATATTGTTTATAGAATAAGAGAGGTTTCGTTCTTCCCTCTCATTGCTCATGCCAATAAACTGTTTGAGTCTCTTATGCAGCTCTGAAATCCTGAGAAATAAACTTCAATTAAGAATGCACATTACTTTTGGTTTGAACGCTTTCCTATTTAATCTGAAGTATTTATTGTATAAGTGGTTTATTACTACTACATATTATGGATGTAGTTGATTAGTCACTTACTAAGCGAAATAAACTCATATTCTTTTAAATAGATTTTTTAGAACACATATTTTTGAATTTAATAAAAATTGCACAGAGTCGATGAATACTTTTGCTTTGTTTTTAAAATTTGATTTTGAATGCATGTTCAATTATGTTTCTGGTTATAAGTTCAACATTAATTATTAATGTAGGCTGGAGTTTTCACATTATGTGTAAAAAGTTTAACAGTATATTGAGTATATGGTAGTAAAAAAGCTTTCAATCAAAGAAAAAGAAGAGAAAAATTAGTAATATATCTGAAAGTTTGATGGGATAAAGCACATGCTACCGTTACCAATGGATAAGGACACCACTTCGTTTCGATAGCATGTTTGATGTATTAACCTCTAGTAAAAGGTTAATTACCTTTCACTACAGGTAGCCTAGAAACATGTTTTAAGATTTAGTGCGCTACACTCAAGTAATTTAGTAATACCCAGTATTAGTACAATTAATAATCATACTTCTTCAAACATTCTTCTTTTCGTAGCACGATCGTCATAGAGCCCATCATATGACACACAGGCCTACACAAACACACACACACACACACACACACACACAGATATATATAGATATAAATAAAAAGATTTCACATAAACACGTGAAATAACAATCAATGATCAAACCACAATAAGAAAATGGGAAAACAAGACTAAGATCTTTCAACCGTAACAAGCGGTCTTCGTCAGAGTCAAAAACTCAACTCTGACGAAGACCGCTTGTTACGGTTGAAAGATCTTAGTCTTGTTTTCCGTTTCATATTGTGGTTTAATCATTGATTGTTACTTCACGTGTTTATGTGAAATCTTGTTACATATAAATATATTATATTTGAACAATTATAATTTTTTATTCGTTTTTTACTACTTAATTTGGCTCTTCATTTCCTCACTCTCTCTCTCTCTCTCTCTCTCTCTCTCTCTCTCTCTCTCTCTCTCTCTCTCTCTCTCTCTCGACTTTTCAATTTTTTTTTTATTGAATTTGATATTACCAAACATAATTAATAATCTAAGCTTAAAAATAAAAGATTGTGCAAATTATTTTCTAGTTTTGCATCAATTTGTTCAAGATGAAATTAAAACTGTATCTCTATAAACACTGCTTTTTGATGATGCATCTGATATCATGTATGAAATAATTGGCTCATTGTGTGCAATAGGTTGGCCGCCCATGCCGTAGAGAGGTTTTACTACAGTACGCATTGAGATGTCGTTCCCAAATCTGTTGTTTCTAACATTAAACTGCTTTCCACTATATTTTCAATTTCTGTTGTGAAAGATCATTTTCAACAATGAATTTGATTAAAGCATGTATCAGATCTTCTAATCCGGAGCAAATCTAAGCTGGGAATATTCCTAATGTACAATTTTTATTCCATCCTCAAATCGAGAAATACTCCATAGGCAGTGAAGGAACTTGTTTATACATCGGCCATTCGTTCGACTATGACATATGGATGCTCAGTGTAATTTGGAGCGGCGCCCACGGACAAGAACTGCATCCAAGTTGTACAGAATAAATGTGCCCATCTTATAGCTAGGGCTCCATGATATGCCAGAAATATCGATATTCAATATGATTTAAGTTGGGAATCAATTGATTGCTACATTAGTTGACTTGCCAACAATGAAGACAAAAAACTGCCCAGCCAACCAAACCTTCTTGTTCGGGAACAGAATCCAACACACAACCTTTCCCAATCCCATGAATCCTAATAGCTCCCTTCCTGAACTAAACATGACGACCTTATGATTTATAAATTATGCAGTACCTCAGACAATGCAAAACCGCAAGACCATACGACCACGAAAACGATTCCTTTCCCTGACAGACTGACATCCCCAGTATTGACAATGCTTACTGACCTAAACAAAAACAGCATGATGAGAATTTATCAGTAGTGGGCCTCTGATCCGGAACTGCTAATTACGGCGTGCACTATTGTGCATGGAAATATTCGTTGGTTGTTGGTAGATCTTCTATGTCAAGAACGACTGACTAACGTAAACTTTAAAAAGCATTGGTCATGAATTTCTTACAGTTGATATTAAAAATGATGTAGTTAAAGCAGGAAAAGGCTTAATCAAGTTTACTCATTTTTGTAAAAAAAATTCAAAAAAATTCTCTATGTTTGTTATATATCCCTACAAACAGTTCAAAATATTTTTTTTTCTCACAATAATTTGCAATATATTTTAGGCATTATAGTTGCAATCTAGAGAGGACACGTTCATAATTTGCCCAGGACATCACCAGACATCTCCACATTTGTTCTAGACCCGTTAAGGATTTTATAACTGTTACCTTTCAGGATATTTATATTAAAACTCAAGGCTATCGAGAAAATTCTCCTGTTTTTTCTTTGCTCTTTATTTTCATCAATTTATAATTTAAGGGTGGAAGTACTTAAACAAATATATTCAGTTTAAAATTCGTTTAAAGTAAAAAAGAAAAACCTATGGGAATTTATACTACAACTTAAATGTAAGAAAACGTACAGTATGAACTGAACGATAAAAGCACTATTGTTTAAAGAATTGAAACTATTGCTTTAAAAAAGTGATTTTCTCACTATATAATAAGTTATCTCAATTAAAAAATGTTGTTTTATGTGTTAATTTTAAGTGCTTTCAGACATTATTAAGTATTATTTCGATTTTTTATTGATGTATTTGCTAGAGTTTTTAAAATAAGTTAATTCAATAGCATTAAGTTCAACGAACACAGAAGCATTTCTTTCGTTGTATAACACATATTGAATTATCAGACTTTATTGCCGGGTTTACCGTTATCAACAGAGGAGCCACTGTAATATCAACACCTTTCTCAAATATTGGCTTTGTTTCATTTGAATCAAATTTCCTTCAAGTTCAGATAGATAATAATATCACTTTAAAATATTATATAATGAACAATAAATTACTCTCCATTTTAACGGTAGGTACATTCATAATTATATTAATTTAAATATGAACTAATTAATGTGTTAGCTTATTTAAAAATCAAGATGCAAACAAAAAAAAGTTAGTTAATAAAAATAATACGTCAGTCTAAACTTTCCATCTACTTAAAATATTCTTAATTGAAAGAAAAGTAAATGCGTTTTCTTAAGGATATATCAACAAAATATGTCGACAAGGTTTCTAAAAGCAGTACTTTTTTTTAATCTATATAAATAAAAGAAGGGTTTTGTCTGTACATTGCTTAGAACTGACTCATTTCAAGTTTTCTTTATGTTTCATAAACTTAACCATGTGAGTGAAAAAACCAGGAAAATTAAGATTTTTTCGAAGTACGTAAAAATAAAAACTGTTTCTAAGTAAACAATTTTTTTTTTCATAGAGATATACCAACAAGAAATCAGAAAAAAAACTGAACCCTTTCAACCTTAACAAGCGATCTTCATCAGAGTCAAATCATAAAGTCAAAACTCAACAGAGGAAATCTCAAATGTTGATATTTGAATCTTACGAAGACTGCTTGTTACGGTTGAAAGATCTTAGTTTTTTTTCTGATTTCTTACTGTAGCTTGGACGTAGATTTTTATTTCACGTGTTTATTGTGAAATTTTAGAATCTATATAAATAAAATAATGATTTTGTCTGTATATTGCTTAGAACTGACTCATTTAAAGTTTTCTTTACGTTTCATACATTCGAGAAACCGAATCCACCCTTAGAAAAATTTCTGTCGGTTTGTCCGCAAAATTTTGTCACAAGTAAACTTCGCCACCATAAGACATAGCAAGCTGAAACTTTGACAGTAGATTTTTGCATGTCTAACTCAAAATATAGGCTCTGAAGTGATTGGAAATTCAACGTAGAAGCGAAGTTATGGACGTTTAAACAAAAACGTCCTTTGCTTCTGGAAATTTGGAACACTATAAAGTTGAAAATACGTCTGTTTCGACTTTACATCATAGTGTCTTAACACTTTGTTTTAATATTAATATTACTATAAATATTAATGTTAATATTAATACACTTTTTCAATGAAAATACGATCTGTAACAAATAAAGTTCAATAAACAAATAATTGGACAAATAAAGCTCAATGTAGATAAAGAAACATAGAGCAATACAGTCTCTAATTTTTGTTTTTAAAGGTCTTCAGGAGAGAAAAAAAAAACAGAAGAAAAACTCCTCCTGAGGACGGTTCAAACCGACAATTAGAAACTGTGTGTTTTTAATTTCTCTATGTTTCTTTATCTACATTGAACTTTATTAATATTACCAGGTTGAATAACCGAAAGTGGTTGTAAATATTTGCACAGTATATTTTCACGTATATAACATAGTACAAATGCATAATTTAATAGATTAAATTGAGATATTCTCTTCTAGAACTGAACATGCGTTCAGCAGTGATGAAGGGAAAAGAGAATCAATAAATGAGTACTGGATTCTGGACAGTGGTCCGTCTACTCATATGATATATCGAGACTACAAAAAACTATCGTACTTTGATAGTTTTAGTACGACAGTGAAGTCATTCGTCGTGGCAACAATATTGAGTCACTAATTAAAGGAAGAGGGATAAAAAAAAAAAGAAATTATACATAGCAAGTGGAAGGAAGGAGAAATAAATAGTGTCCTCTTTGCTCCAGAACTGTCTCAAGGTGTAATTGCTAACAAAAGCATGAAGATAACAAAAATTAAAAAACCTTCCTGATATCTAGAACTTCGAGATCACAATTTCTAGAGTGCTCAATCTACCATGTTTTCTAAATAATTTCCTTTGAATCTGTGAGCAGAAGCTGCGATTACAACAGTTTAGATTTTGAATAGAACTCCTGCAACTTAAGCTCCAGAGACTACTCCTTATCAATTATGAACTGGAAAATCTATATCACTTGATCATTAAGAATTTTCGGTTCAGAAGCATAGTACAGAATATCTTAAGTAAGAAATTGGAACCTAAATGCAAGAAAATGTCTTTCTTGGATATGAAAGATAATTCAACTATCGTCTCTTTGATTCAGTTGGTAAATTTGTTGTCAAATAAACTTAAAGTGTTATAAACAGAAAAACAGTAAAAAAAATGAAACCAGTTAGTAAAATTTATGATTTTAATGAGTAAAAAATAATAGGATGAATGAACTAATTTTTTTTTACAAAATAACTCAATTTGTTTACAAATAAATCCCTTAAATATTTTGACGGCATATCACATCTGAAAAAAAAATCAGCTTAGTCACCTCAATATTTGCTGTTGGGATCCAACTTTCATTTCAAGCCATGAAACTTTAATTTGATAATTGCATTTCAACTACAGATACTAGAAATTTTGATTGCTGGTGGATAGTTCTGTGCATATTTAGAGCAGAGGTTCTCATCCTTTGTTTGCTTGTGGACTGAGAGCATCTTACCATCTTTAGAACTCCTAAGCTTAAAAAAACTAATTATACACATGTATGTTTTGGGAAAAAAACATTGCCTTAAAATACTAATTAGAAATCTCATTATAATGATAAAGTGAATATAAAATACAAAATATTGTTTAAACAATAACAAAAATTGTCTATCTAATATTTTATAAAGTGTATAGAATGAATTTTTAAAAAAGTGCTTACTTGAATATAACAGAACAGTATGACAAACTAATGACTAAACCTTGTATAAAACAAGGTTTTATTTCATTAATGTTTTAATATTCTAACTGAAAGCTCCTTCGTTATTGATATAATTTTGGTTATGTTATATTGATATATGTATATGGATTTGACATGAAGTACCAAATTCGTACCAACGACCACAAAATTACTATTTTTTACACGTGGGCCCTCTTTAATCTTTTTTAGGTCCACCTTTTAGTCTTGACCTAAAAACAAGCGATCTTTGTCAGAGCTAAACTGATATTGACTCAGTATTAGTTTGACTCTGACAAAGATAACTTGTTTCGGATGAAAAATCTTATTCTTATTTATTCTGATTTCTTACTGTGGTTTAGACATTGATATGCTTATGCGTATACTCCCTTCTGTAACAGTAATTGTCGTTTAGTCTCGAGAGGAAATACCTGTTTTATACGAGGGAAGGAAGTTAAATTGTTAAATCTGTGTTTCGATACAAGTACTAAAAACCTAAGCATATCAACAAATCTCAACAAAATATCACAACTCGGAAATAATTTGTTGAATGTTGTATATGTCTTTCACTTTTTAAAATGACTTTGACCTCACACCTAAATGATTAATAGATAATATTAGAGGCCAAGTGTCATAGCTTGAAAGATTTTGAATGAAAACGAGCGCATGATTAGGTAACTGGTAATTAATATTGTAACTAGAATGAGCAGGGCCCCTATTTGATCTTTAATTTCTTTCTCACATAATGTAACAAAGGTTTCTCTCAAAAAAGTTTTCATTTCGTCTGGTCTTATTGTTCCCTTAGGCACACCACATATTCGTAGAAAGCTTGAACCTCCATGGTAATGACATAGAGATAATAACAAAAAAAATAGGTAACTTCGTTCTTACCAATGTAAGTAAAAAACTTTTTTTGAAAATGTGAATCTGGAGCGTAGCACGAGTGGAACAGAAGTCGTTCTTACTAGTCTTCTTAGTCCACAATTTTTGAAAGTTAGTTTGTAAGTTTATCCAGTGGGAATCAAAAGACTCTCAAAGTCCTTATAGATTACAATATGTACCATCATTTTATAATTTAGGTGGTTGAAGTGCAACGTGTTTTTACCGGGTGAGGGGATATAAATTAAGGTGGTGTATGATGTTCATGTGGTTCTATAACCTCTCCTCAGCGGTCTTGCATTACCGTCCGTATAGATACAGTGGACCTGACAATGTTGAAAACACCATTTACAAAAAACAAATCTTAATTGAGAGCTGATTAGTCTGGTAGCATTTTTAATTAAACAGTAATAGCAACCATCATTACTATTTTTGATATAAAATAAATTTAAATGTTAGCTATATTGCTGCTTATTGTTTGAAATTTGGAGATAACAAATCAGATATCTTTATTAAAAGTGTAATTATTGATAGAAACAAGGTTTACTTTCACAAATTTTTGAAAATCTGTATACAAGGAGAAATTGTGTTCAAGCTAGGTCGCCTTAATATGCACTAAGGCGACTGTAATTCTGTTTAATCAAGGAAGCAAGGATATTATATTTAGAACAAAATCCATTTGATCTTTGGACATTTATAATGGACTTTGTATTAATTAAATATTTTTTGGTAATTTAATAAAACAAGAGCCACTGAGAGGACTACTTTTAGAAAGTTCTACAATCAAACCAAAGAGTTTATATAACCTCCATTCTGAGGCAACACTTTCAAAGATTTTCATTTCTTTAAGTAACTTACTAAAAATTGAATATAAATATGTGTCTAAATCTGATACATTTTAGTTTTGTTTCAAAATTAGCATGAGTAAATGTTTCCTTGCATTCGTTATGTAATTTGACCTATTCAAGAACAATGCTATTTTTTAAGACCAGACCGCTTAAACAGGTAATTTCCAATGGGGTTAAGAATAACTGATGATTTTACATTAAATAAGTTAGATGCTAGGACACAATGAGAATCATTTGCAATGAAAACATCCGCTGCACTATCTTTAAATGATAAATTTACTACGCCATTGCTGCCCGGAATGCAATGAAAACGATAAACCTTCGTTTTATTCAGTTTCAACCTTACGAGTAATTAGTTCACTACAAAACCCCACAAGGATAAAGGTAAAGAAATAATAATAATATAGCCTTAAGAAATGCAGAGAAGAACTAATGTGGTTAACAATGTAACAAGTAACTTTCAAATTAGAGTTCTTTAAAAGTTTTTAGAGGGTGACAGATGAATATAGTCGTAGTTGCTGTTTTCTATTTAAAAGAAGCCTTGAATTACAACTGCAGCAGAAGGTTTGAAGAGATGAGATGCCTGAATCTCACGACCTATGAATGAATGTCAACATACTGCTGATGTAGGTTTGAATGAATGAATGGTTTATTGAGGCTTTGCCCATAGTTTATTACGTGGGTAATCGTACAGTAGAAACTAGGTTCGAACCCCTTGTAAAATATTTGAGATCTAACAGCTGATTAAATAATTATAACTATAGGTAAAATAATATCTAGTATCCTGGTTATAATATAATGCTAATAATTAAACTAATAACATTAATGATAAACAGGGCGGTGCGGGGCCCAGGGCAACTCAACTACTGCGGGGCCTCCCTCACCCATAAATTAGTATATACGTAAGCAATTTCTAGAAAATTAGAAATAAAAAAATCTTGAGTGGCCTAGACTCAACTTTACCATAAGTAAACATAATATTATACTTCTTGGGTATATAATAAATAATATTCCATTTAGGTATAATATAAATGTCTAAATGAGAGATGTTTATTAGTCTTTTATTCCTGGAGGTAGTACAGATAATTATTAATCTACTTATCAATATATATGCCTAGTTTTGTACACCACATCTCTGATGCATATAATATAATTAGTATAACTACAGCAGTAGTAACGTTTTTGAAAAGTGAAAGTGTAGATTTCATGTTACTAAATAAACTCTTACAGAAGAACATGGCTTTTGTTCCAATACCCAGTTGATCTCTTATATAGTTCACCTGACTTCCTTCTACATTAAATATTTAAAACAAGTTTTCCCATTTAAAACTAGAAAATATTCCTATTTTATTTGAAAAATTTTCATTTATTTTATAATAAATGAAAAAAGAATCTGACAAATATAGCTGGTGATCCATTAGTCCAGGATGAAAACCCCTGATTTTTTTTAATCCTAGTTATACTTTAAACGTTGTTATCTTATGAAATGTTATTTTCAAAGGTAATTTCATTAAATGATTTCCAAAACGTTTTTTGAAATAATAATCAGTTTAAAACGATGTTAATCGACAAAATTGACTTAGATATCAGATATCTCTAAGAAAAAATGTCGTTTTAAGATAATTTTTAATTTTTTTTTTTAGGATAATTACATATATTTTTCTTCATAAAATTTTTTCAAATGTGATTTATGTTTTATATTTTTGGTCTTTCATAGAATTATTATACTGGGAGCTTCATAGCTTCCTAGTATTTAACAGAAACCACTTTTCTTTCTATTTGTCAAAAATCATATATACCAATTTACTCTAAGAGAGTGTCTTAATCTTTTTATTTTTTTCCTGCGTACTATACTGTTATAAGGTTGCTGTGAATGTATATTGACAAAATTATATTAGTAATTAGCTAGTTTTACATAGTCAAATCTAAGTCGATGTCGGCTATTCAGTGTAATTTAAGACTTTTTACAGCTGAAGCTTGAAATTTTAAAAAATAATAGATATGAACTATTAGACTAGAATAGTGAGAAAACTGGATATTTTTCAACAAACATAACTCCTCTTTCTTTACGAAAGTGTCCATTCCTCACAATTCAATTTTACCCAAAGATACTATGATTCACAAACAAAAAATAATTTACAACTGATATTAAGTTTTGTTCAAGAGTGCAATGTATCGATTGATTAAAGCATTTTAAGAGACAGGCAGTCACCCCCGCCATACAAGTGTCTTGTATAAGTTGGCCCTGGTCCGAAGAGAGAGATCAAAAAAAGGCTTTAGCAGGAGAAAAATTTCACTCTTGGCACGGTAGGCTTTGCCAAAAGTGATATTTTTTGTATCAATGTGAACTCCAAGGAAACAAAGTAACAAAAGGTAGTTGTAACTGGTAAGTTGTATTCGTGGATGCGTAATGTAGGTGTGTATCCGAGCAATATAGTATGATACACTGTCCATGAAAGTACATTTGGATGGATAATATCCATCTTCTAGACCTTAGTTTAGTACACTAATCTGTCAACGTGTTGTAAGAATTGTCTCAGAGAGGTATCTAAAAAAAAGGACCTGTATGATACCAAGATGTCATCAGAATAGATCCTTTCTAGTGTTTGTATGTTTCTATTGTTTTTATTCTTCTAGGGAAAGTAGAGTAAATAAAAGTTGAAGATGATTTAAATGATGAAGATGAGTAAAAAAGACGAAGACAAGAACAATGAGGTACATCACTCTCAATCCTGTACTTTGAGGATAGGGTGTCTTCGGCATTAACTCTAAAGGACCATAAAAATAAAGTGACGCAGTGCGTTACTTTACCGTAACTATCAGAAAGATAAAAGTGAACGATCCTTTGGAACCATTGGGGTAGCCTAACGTCCCCTAGTTTCTTAACAATGCCAAAGTTAAGTAACTAGTTAATGCTAGCTTCCAACGCAATCAAGCCTTGTTAAATTCGATGGCTAGGATGTATGTTCTAAGCTTTCTTTACTTAGCGAAGTGCAGGAAGTTGAGGGTGCGCTACAGTAACTGAACACACAC
The DNA here is from genome assembly GCA_026182355.1 of Hermatobates lingyangjiaoensis. Lineage (NCBI taxonomy): Eukaryota > Metazoa > Arthropoda > Insecta > Hemiptera > Hermatobatidae > Hermatobates > Hermatobates lingyangjiaoensis. The sequence continues at coordinate 362,703 of JAPFBL010001923.1, forward strand.
ATGTCCTTTTTTTTGTACCTAAACAGAATACCTTTAAATCTGAGGAACTCTGTAACGTGTTTGAGTGAAGCCTTTGAAATACCTGGCTTAGAGATCTAAGCAAGTTTATAGGCCTTTAGTTGTTTGGTATTGTCGGAACCTTACCCGGCTACCCTTGCCTGTTTTCAGGGTAAAGGAAAATAACCAGTTTTAATGCATGCATTAAATGTCTTGGTTAGCTATATTAGGGTCAGGTCAGGGAGCTGCTTCAGAACGTAATTATTTACGTCGTCTAAACACGGCGCTTTGCATCTCGGGAGCCCTTTCTATATGGCATTAATGTATTCTATAGTGAGAGAGATGGACTCCTCCGGAGGAGATAAACGCTTTCTGGGAAGATAGAAAGTTTTCTGAGGTATAACAGTGTTCATTGTGTTATACAATGATTCAATGATACCTGAAGCAACGGCTTACCACTGTGTTGTATATGTATTGTAGTGTTTTTCAACTTAACCTCTAAGCTAGCTGAAAGAGTTGTATATGTTATGTCCAGCCTGACAGCTGTTAAAGTTCTTTCATTACTCTTTTGGTAAACTGAACTTATGTTGTTTGCTACGTGAGTTTCACTGAGCAGCACTATATCGATGGAATGACGATTGAGGAACTCTGAAAGCTCTTCCTTCTTAATGCGAGTTTCATTCGCGTTCCAAATGAAGACTTTAAACATTTTGTTTCTGTACGTGATCGTAGGGTAATAGCAGCATGATCCCATGAAGAAATAGTGTCTATCTTCTTGGACAACTTTACCGGTGCAGTTCAGAGAGACAATAACGAGCAGTCTTGTAAAGGCTTAATGACAGTCAAGAAGTTATTCTCTTAAAGAACTTGAGAGGAGATGGGGAATTCTGGCTGGAGGTACCGAAATCTTGACTATTAGACACTCTCTCTTTGGAAAGGGGGTTCATGTACTTCAGCACACTTAAAACATTTTGGGTGAACGGCCCACACGGTGGCATCTGTGGCATTAAAGAGATCCTGTGCTCTTTCTGAATCTATCAACCTTCGTCTCAAATGTTAGGAGGTTTGTAATTGCTACGTTCTTGGAGGGGATAACAAATTTAAACAGCCTACGTTTCTTAGGTTGGCCCGCATCCTTGTCGACCAGTCGAGAGGATGTCATCTGGGTCATAGTTTTCACTTCCAAACCCTGTTCTTCCAACACTGTTTTATTTCTTCTTCCCTGACAACCGGAGGAAGATTTCTAACAACATATCTCTAAAGTTACTCTCTTTCTTTTGAAAGCGAGAAGAGTGTATGCTGTACTTCACCAAAGTCTGGTATCCATTTTCATCCCTGGTCTGTATTTTAATTTGCAGAAAATAGTCATAGTGGACTAAATATCGTCAGTTAAAACAGAACTTGCGTCAGATTACAGTAATCAACACAACTGTACGTTTGTGTTCTAAACATTATTAATTGGTAGTCAGTATAGTACATGTCAAAATTTAAAATAATTGTTTTAGAGAACAAACATGGGACTTAATTATTGAATTTAATATTATAGTAATTTGTTCCTAATTCTAAATTCGTTCATTTTCTAATTAATAACAGTCCATACATCCTATTCATAAATTAATTATAGTAAGTAACTTACTGTACACTAAATCTTAATCCAAGAACTTTATAAAATTGACTAAATTCACCCAGCTTCTCAGTAGTTCACATGCATGTTTTATAAACATTTTAGAAATATTTACTTCCTTGTATACTTTTTATCCGACACTGATGTTTCAACAAACGCTGAATATGTAACCTCCATAAAAAGGTTTATTATGAAGTTAATTTCAAAATGGATTTTGCTAAAAGAGAACTGTTGAAGTATGGTTGGAAGGATGGTATGTATTGTTGTCCCTTTGATAGCTCTAATGAAAATGTGTGATATTGGATGAAATTCGAAAGTTGTATTAATGTTTTACTTAGGTGAAGGGTTAGGAAAGATGAAAACTGGAATGAAATCACCTGTGAAGACATGTATTAAGTTAAATAATTATGGAATCGGATATGATGGATCTGACGAAAACTTTGGTTGGTGGGACAGTGCATTTAATAACGCTGCTTCAGCCATTCGTGTGAAAAAATTGAAGGTAATGTATGCTGTTATTTACATTTTTTTAGTTACTGCAATCATTTGGTGCAGCGGTTATTAGCTAAATTTTCAAGAAAAAACTTGACTGCTTTAGTTTTGACAAACCCAAAGTTTAAAAGGAAGTTAAAGAGACCTATCAGGAGAGGTTATAAGAGTTTCTTGACTTATCACCTTATCGTCTAGCTTGAGAAAAAGATAGCATGTGATATATTCAAAGAAATGTACTTACAATCAAGGGAATGGAGCTTTATCGATAGCATAGAAGTTATTAAGCTAGCCTTCAAATAATATTGGGACCGTGAATACTGAATCAAGTAAGTTATAGCCTTCAAACTAATACCATTTTGTTAAATCAGCTTTAATCTTGCATTTTTAGTATTTTCATTACAATATTAATTTAATGGAAAAATATTGGCTTTTCAAAATGTTTAATAAAAATATTCTAGTATGCTATAATGAGTATACTAAAAGTGTCAAGCGTTAATGTTATTATTGAAGCTGATCCCTACTAAATATTATGGTTAGTTGGAAATCGTAATGAAAAAAGTTGGGCTATAACTTATTTAATACGGTATAGTTGGCCACAATTTACTGGAATTTTACTTCATGTGAAATTTATGTTATCAATGAAGCCCTATATTGTTGGTTCTCCATTTCATATTTTATTTTACCAGCTGTTTAGATGGGTTTTATTGTCCTTCTTCTTTGTTTTATTGTAAAATCAGTTAGACTAGTTTGGAATTGATTCCTTGTGTAGATGCGTGACTTTGTTTACTGACAGTAATGACATATTTTTAAGAATTCACTATATTTCAGATAACTTCATCTTTGACTGAACCAATGAGACTTTCCTGTTTCTTCAGAGAGCCTTGCTCTTCCTGTTAGTTCATATCATCTTAGTTTCTTTCGGTTTTTGAATTTCCCCTATCAGATGGTTGAATATAAAAACGCTGCTCTGCTTGAACAGAGCAAGTCTATTATATTTTTTTTTTCAAGTTTTTTCTCAACATTATATGACTCGTTTTACCCCCTTTTAAAGTTAGGTCATAAACATTTAATCTAGGAAACTCGAAGTCAATCTGTTCCTTTGGTTCGTAACTCTTTTAATTCCTTCACAGATCGATGAGGTGCATGTTTCTGTTGACAAAAATGAAGATCATTCTGTGACTGATAGTCCATCAAGAGGGAAAGGATGTGTAATACATAATAAATTCATTAAGGTTTGTAGAATATACATATAGCATAATGTTTGGAAATTTGTTCTAGTATATGAACTGTTTATGGTCTGGTTTTCTAGGAATCTGATGGAGCAAATATATTTAGTGATAATAAAAGAAGTGACGATACGTGTATTATCAATTTTAACGAAGATTTATTTAAAATATGTGGAAGAACAACATTACATAAGTATGAACTATTATTATGTAATATTCTATTGATTAAGATGTGACAGATTACTTTAGCAAACTGTTTAACCAATGAAAAGAGAAAGCATACATATCATCAATGATTAGGCATAGAAAAAGAACAATTAAATTCCATTTATATTGAGATAATTATAAAGGAAGTAATGAATTAGTTAAGGAACGTCTTAATTAAGCAGTTGGAAGTAATGTGCGTTGAATCTTTATTTGAGCAGTTGTGAATTAATTATTCTATTCCTCATAATTATTATATCAGTGCATTACTATGACATTGTAAAATCTTCCAACGAGTGGGGTAATCAGGATCTCTGAAAGTGTAATGCAATAGAATGATTCAGGTGTTACTATACTCATAAAATGATATATTAATGAAAAATATAATAAAAGTAGCTAATCCCATCATCATTTGGAACTGTTTTAGTTGTTGACAGTAAAAATTTAAACAAACTTACTGCTTTCTAAGTTTTTTTGTCATTTATTGGGTTTAATTGATAACGATTTAATTAGTTCTATCAATAATTCTGATTTTTCACTAATAGTAATTGTAAATTTAATGTAAATCATCCTTCGGAAAATATGCTTATATTCCGGAATATATTTGTATTTTTGTAGCTCAAGCTTTTATGGGCTTTCCATACCTAACTGGATGATTTCTTGTTCATATTGAAACAATTAGTCACCGATTATATTTGATATAAGTAACATATTAGGAATGCATGTTCAGCCTCGGATTTTAAATTTTTTTTTTAATTTGAGCATAAAAAATGTATTTGTCATTTGACACTAAATACTTTGCTGGTGTCAAAGAGAGGTTTTTTGGTAATAACCTCTTGATTGATCAGCAGAGCTGAACATGTTAAGCACACACATTTCACAAGTTAGAGATATCCAAGTAAAGTAAACGTCTATAATAAAAATTGCTGAAAATATTTTGTGGATGTGCAATTGCAATTACAGGACATGTCATTAATGAATGATATTTCTGACAGATAATGTTGGGCTTTTGAGATCCATAAGATTTAATTGCTGATGCTGCACGGCGGATTTTTTCATATATAAAAAAGAATTAGATAGTTTCGAAATGTTGGTAGAAAAAATATCATTATTTATTTTATTTTGTCATATATCTTTTCATGAGAGGAGATAAGGCTCTTACTCTTCTGACCACACGTCTCTCATGTACAGTATATAATCTCATATATTGAAGCATGGAAAACGAAAACATATTTATAAGATCTATTTATCCTTTATGTATATTGTGATTATTTTATTTCTTTTATAATGGTAGTTATCTATATTATTACAGTGCTGGAAGACATGGTTTAAAATTGAAGGGTAAACTATCCAGGCTTGCTAAGCAGGAAGCTATGTTAACCTTACTGAGGGAAGATAAAACGTGTGTAAATAGAAGAACTGTTTGCCATAAACCTTATACGAAACGAAAAGTTCCTCATTGTCACACTAAATAAATGTATATTTTGTATATGCAATGTGTTATATGTTTACCGTATTTTTAGTTCCATGAATTTTATCTTCAAGAAGCGTCAAAAATAAGTTTATATATTTTTATAACATATCATTATTTCAAAATAATTATGGTTTGGAGTGTTATTCCAAATACAAAGGTATTACGATTTATCTATTTAGTAGGTGACACTGAGTAAGTCGTAGATTTTACTCAGGGTTTAATTCAATTTTCTGATGAAAAAAATTCTCTGGATATACTTACTTTCTAATGTGCTTATTTGTAATTATCTAATGCATTTAGCATATTCAAGAGGACCATAAACTCTTTAAAAACTTCTGCATCTACATTCTATTAATATATTACCTTATTCAATGGTAATATATATGAATCAAGGTTATTATGTAATAAAATAAAAAAAACTCGACTTTTCTTATTATTTATTACTGATCACTTCCGTGGATGTGTTGACGACGGTTGTTAAAATATATACAGGAGAGATATTTTATTAAGTACAATTATTGTGACTCGCACTGCCCCTGAGTTATGAGACTCAGGGGCAGTGCGAGTCACAACTCCTCAGGACTGTGATATTTAAATGTATAAAGTATTACAATATTAGTATTATTTAAAAAATTAAAATGATAGCGACGATAGAATAATAAAACTAATGAGTATGATATAAGGCATAACAAAACGTTGTCAGTGTTTTCTTTCAGTTAATTTCTAGTCCATACCTACCGTTTCATTTTTGTATGTTCGTATATATATATATATATATATATATATATATATATATATATATACACACACTTTAACACAGAGAAAAGAACACAGAAAGACACTACAGAACTCACTTCGATATTTCGACATCCGTCGTCATCGGGAAGAAGTGCGAAGTACTAGCGTTGAGAAGCAAACTGCTACTTATAGCAGGTATATATATATATATATATATATATATATATACCACAATTAAAAGAAACGGTCCAGCGGAATTTTTTAAATAAAATAAATTCAAAACGAAGGAAACACACAGAAAGACACAGACATAACTCACATCGATATTTCGACCATCGTCGTCATCAGGAGGTGTGAAGAGCAAAGAGTCCCGCAGGAAGGCAGGGCGGTGCCTGAACTCGGTTTATATATATATATATATATATACGATTGTATAGTTTGTCACCCCCTAGGTCCCATTTTTTTCTATTTCTATAAATTGTACTTAATTAGAATAAGACACATGAATTGGGAAAAGTTATTTCTTTTGATCATGCATATATATATTTCGACCTATACACAGAGTTAAAATCAGAATATAATAATAGTTAAAGTACTGTAGAATTTAGACATAGTGATTCTATATTTTAGTCCGAAAATGTTAAAGCAGCAGAAGTAACAATTGCTTATTACATGCCTACATGATCTTTAATGATGTGTCTATAAAATTGTAAAAGCTTGACGAATTAGTAGTCCTGCAACATCATTCAAATGATGTTTCAAATCTCTATTTGGGTGGCACACTAAGTTCTCAAACAATTTAAATTGAAAAGTTTAGATTATGCTATGAAATTTGTAAACATATATATTTTTTTAGTCCATTCATTCAAAGAGTCGAGTGCCAAAAATTATCATCTAAAATGGTTTTCTTGATTTTGCACATAAAATCAAAAGGAATTGAGGAGTAAGTTTAATGTCATAAATTTTATTTATTACTAATACGGTAAAATTTGATTCTGACGAAGGACCGGCCTGTTACGGTTGAAAGATCTTAGTCTTTTTTTTTTTTTATTGTTTACTGTGGTTTGTGCGTTAATGTTTATTTAGAGTAAGCATCTTTAATGGTGCCTCCGACTTTTGTCGTCCTATGAAAGAGCATGTACACATTTTTTTTTCCATCTCCCTCATTTGAGACTCAGGGGCAGTGCGAGTCACAAACTCCTCAGGACTGTGATATTTAAATGTATAAAGTATTACAATATTAGTATTATTTAAAAAATTAAAATGATAGCGACGATAGAATAATAAAACTAATGAGTATAATATAAGGCATAACAAAGAACTAGTTCAAATAATAGAGTAATAACTCTAGATAAAGTAATTAATGATGACAACATTAGGAAATTATAATAAGGTAAAGAAAGGTGGTGGAATCAGGAAAAAAGTTATCTGCAAGGTTCAATGCTTCCATGTATATTGGCAATAGATGTTCCAGGACAGGTCTAGCACAACCTATGTAAACAATATGCTAGAATTTATTTTCTAGAAGGCAATCTATTATTAAATTAATACAATATACCTATATAAATAAAAGGATGATTTTGTCTGTACATTGCTTAGAACTGACTCATTTCAAGTTGTCTTTACGTTTCATGCATTAGAGAAACCGAATCCACCCTTAGAAAAATTTCTGTAGGTTTGTCCGCAAAATTTTGTCACAAGTAAACTCAGCCACCCATAAGTGATAGGAAGCTGAAACATAGACAGTAGATTTTTGCATGTCTAACTCAAAATATAGGCTCTGAAGTGATTGTATATTCAACGTAGAAACGAAGTTATGGACGTTTAAAGCAAAAACTTTTGTCACAAGTAAACTCAGCCACCGTGAGACATAGCGAGCTAAAACTTTGACACTAGATTTGTCAATTTTTTTTTGTATAAGTAGTGCTACTTATAAAATAAGTAGTGATAATATAAAGTCCCCTGTGATTTTAAGTTAGACATACATGTGTATGTCTAACTTAAAATATAGGCTCTGAATGGATTGAAAATTCAGAGTAGAAGCGAAGTTAAAAACCTTTAAGCTGTACTTCGCTAACTTCACAGACATGTTTATTTTGAAAATATACAGGTGTAGCAAGTAGGTATTGTTAGTTTATTTTAATTTCATTTGCGTATATGAATATATTGCATATTTGAGCTTATTGGCAAGGTGTTTCCCAGAGTTCAAGATGTACTATCTATTCAGAATTAATGGCTTTCTGAACAAGCAATTCTCAACCCTTACTATGAACAGGCAGGAAAAATCAACAAACAAGTTCCTACGCTATATCAAGCCGAGGAAAGTACTTACAAGTCAGTAAAGAGAGTAGTGATGAGGAAGCAGTTCATTATCTAACTGAATTTTTTTACTCCTGGACTGCCTGCTCTTGAGGAAAAACTTAAAGTAGGAGCACCAATCATGCCGAGATTTAGTAGCAGTAACAAATTTCATGTTACGAAACTTGAGGGCCCAAAAATGTGCAACGGGACACGACTCTGAGTTCGTGCTCTGCAGAGATACGCCATAGAGGCGGACATCATGACTGGGGAGTCTGTGCGTATACCACGCATACCATTGATTCCGAGCCACTATCCGTTTCCATTCAAATGATTACAATATCCTGTCAGCGTCTGTTTCGCAATGACGGTAACTAAGTCCCAAGGGGAAACTCTATCTACCGCAGAAATTAAAGTGAATGAGACCAAGTGTTTCTCACATGGTCAACTTTGCCCATAGTTTGCTTGCCCAGGAGTCAGAGGTTCCAACTCTTTGTCCTTTCATGAACCTAATAATGATATTTTCTACTATTCTATAATTTATAATGATATTTTACAATACCATGTATAATAGAATTTCTGACTCCGCCAAAGAGGGGTACATTTGCTAGTATGTATTAAGAGAAACATAAAAAAGGATAGATAAGAGACTTCTCACAATGAATGTTACTTAAATAAAGTAATATTAAATGAAGTAGAAAATGCAATACAAAATAATAAAATCTATTTATAATAGTTAAATGATTAATATTCATATTTCACCAGACTAATGAATACTTACAAAATAAACGATTGAAAAAAAAAATTGATGAATTCATTGGTAAATTTTTACAATAAATGGGATTTTTGTTGTTTATTGGTAGGGAATTATTTTGTCAGGATCACATGTTTTTTTTTATTTTAATAAATTACATGCTGCACTAATTTCTTCAACCATTCAATTTCTAAATTTTATTCTTATACAATTAAATTAAAAAAAACTAATTCACACGCATATGTAGAAGAAAAATTGATAAATAGGTACGGTTAGTTTTTTTATAGAACTAAAGTCCCCTGTGATAACAGACAAGTTACTTTAAAAGCTTCTGAGGAAGCCCACTTCCTAGAGGCACGCTCGAAACCTGGCTTGAATATAAACAGATTTTTTTTAAATGAGAAGTTTCTTTCTATGTGTCACACTTTTTTTTAAGTGTATCTGTCCTGCCGGACCGTTTTTCGTTTATCATGATATATATATATATATATATATATATATATATATATGGTATATACACTTTTTCGATGAAAATACGATCCGAAATGGACAAATACAGTTCAATGTACACAAAGAAAGATAGAGAAATTAAAACCACACACTTACAGTCTCTACTTTTTGGTTGAACCGTCTTCAGGAGAGATAAGAGAGGGAGACCAAGCGCACTTGTACACAGATGGTTGGAGACCAACAATGTTGCCACATATGCGCCCGGTCATAGAGTATAAGGTAGACAAGAATCAATTTAAGATTAAATTGAAATAGGAATATGAAAAATAAATAAAATAAAAACTGAGGTGTGAACAGAAGAAATGATAGATAAATAAAAATTATGGACTAAGCTATAATAAAAAATACAGAATAAAACTTAAAATAAATTAAATAAATCAAAAATATATAAGATAAAAAGTGTATAAACACATAAAAACTAGATGCAGAGACAAGAAACTAATACAATGAAGCATTATCTCTTAAGATTAAGGCCAGGTGCACTACGCACATTGAGCAACCAAATAAGCATTTAGCTCCAAGCCTCCAAACAAGCCCATATTTGGCTTCTTCTTCCGATAAAATATCTGTTTCGTCTGATCTGATATTCATACAGATATGTAAACATGTTTTATCAATGAACATATTAAATTATGTTGTTACTGTCACTGAGGTTAACACTAATTACCGAAGAACTTACCTTTTTATCTCGTTAAGTAGTTGATAATCAAACATTAATTATGGATTTATGAAGTAAGCTGGGCACTCACTGATTGCCGTTACGTTACCACGCCCTCACCTCCTCCAAACACTTCACCAGTCGTCCCTGTTCTGGATTCATTTTCCTTAACACACTGAAGAATCTTCTATACTCCATCTATCAAGTGAAGATTCCACATAAACGCTCATCTTGACCGACTACTCTTTCTTCAAATAACTTTCTTGGCAAATTCCTTGGTTGGCATCCTCACTACACGTTCTGACCACCTTAGTCTGCCTATCCTAACCATTATACTAATTTTCAACTTTTTAAACACAAAATTTATTTCACTGTTTATTCGCATTCAACTATTTGAGCATTTTCATATTGTTTGTATGCTCTTCAGAGAATACCTCTTTCAAACAAAAGAATAAAGCTGTGATCCACTTTAACACCATACACTTGGTTATTTTTGGGCAATGGCTAACAATAATGTAATCTTATTAATAATTAATATTTCCATTATGTGGATAAGCTATCTTGATTTTAACATATTACTTAAAAATAAAGATCTAAATACATCATGTTTAGTTCATTTGATTTGTCTTACATTACTTATGCAACCTGTTATAGTCAGGTATTTACTCACTTTGGGGAATTTCAAAAATTACACCTCAAAGTTTTTTTTTATGTAGAGATGTAATTTTTGAAATTCCCCAATATGATTTGTCTTTATTGAGGAGCTGATTTCGTAATTATATCTGGTTAACTTACGTAGCCAAATTCTTGTATAACGCAGGTGACATTCCTCACTAGTCCTACCATTTGCGAAGTAAGCGTCTCAAGTTGACCTCTAACGTCCAAGTCTCTGAAATTACATCAAAACCAATTATTTACACTCCTTTATATAGAACTAAAAAAAAAATGAATATTCAACTGACTTCATTAACAACTTTGAAATAACATAAGATATACAAAAAAATTACTAAAATTTATATTTTCAACCAAAGTTCCCATCAGGAAAAGACTAGGAAAGCACTTTGTCTAGCAATCTTCCCTTCATGATAAACTACGGTTGAAATATCCACTGTTTTATTCCATTGTGTATCCTGTGTTCTTTATATTGCCATAAAATAAATATAAAATAATATAATAACTAGAAAAACTTGTGGTGTATATAAACAACATCAATTAAAATGATCCTATAGGGCAAATAATAGCACAGCTTAGTACAAGACCTACAGTCTCTCTACCAGCTCTCCTTAGGAGAAATGATAAAAAGCAATGTTCATGTCTTCTAAACGTATGAATACCTCATTATTAATTTAATTGTTATTTATTAAATAACATTAAATAAATAAATAAATTGTTATTTATTAACTTATACAATTTTATAAGTTAAATGATTAGAAGTGATAGTTATTAATGCAATTATTTATTTTGGTCAATACTATAGGTAAGAATTTATTAATTTTAAGTAATTAAATTTAATTGAATTAATTGCTTATTTGTTTCTGGAAAAGTAAATTCTATAATGAGGTGAATGAGCTGAACCTCACAACAGGTTTACCTTCTTGACTGTGAATGGATTAGACTTAAAGAGACTGATTGAGGAGCGCTTCTGGGGGTAGTATGGTGAATGACGGGGAATATGTGGCTGGTAATAAGGTTGTGGCTGGTAATATGGTTGAGGCGGAGGTTGGTAGTAGGGCTGAGGTTGGTAATAAGGCTGCGGTTGCAGGTAGCTGGTACTGGGCGGATACTGTGTCACAGAGGAGTAATGCGAAAATTGAGGTTGTTGAGGACGGACATAGTTCTGCTGAAGATTAGGCAATGGGTAGGAGGCGGCAGACTCCAGTGCTGACGCTTGCTGCTACACATATTGCTCATGTTAGCCACACAAATCTAACTCATCTAGAGCAAGGATTCTCAATGGGGGTGAAATTCACCTCTAGGGTTGAATTTTAAGTTTTCAGGTGGGGGGGGGGGGGGTTGAATTGTGATCACTGTAAGTTTACAGAGTAAGGAAAGCTTTCTAGGTTTATGAACATAGTCCATGTAAAGTTGTAAATATGTATGCTAATAAAGACAAAATGAAGCGACTTTTTGTAATATTTTCACATTATTTAGAATACACTTTTCGAAAAAGATAGTCTTAGGAAAAAGAGGAGGTGAGGGTATGACATTGTTACAAATTAGACCACTGATCTAAAGTCTACACAATATATTGCAAGCTATTTACATCATAACTAAAGTGAATGTTCCCTTCAGAAGAAATATTGTGCTATTGTAATTATACCAACATAATTATGATTATTATTATTATTATTATTATTATTATTATTGCTAGGTATTATTATGATCATCAGTATTATTATAATTGTGGAATAGTTTATTTGTATTAAATTAGTTTCAATTTAATAATAAAACTTAATTATATACTATTTCTTTGATAGTTAAAACCTTAAAATTAAAATTTGTATTATTGAAAAATAGAAAATTGTTCTTATGTCCAGTAGTTATGAAAGGGTTCACCAAGAACAAAAGAAGGAAAAAAAGGTCCATGGATAAAAAAAGGTTGAGAACCACTAATCTAGACTTATAATATCTTTTCCAAGTTGACATATTTCAGTAGTTCAACTAGTTATCATGAAGATGTGAATAGTGTTTTCAATTTCTAATTTATCAAAGAAAGTAGAATAATATGATAAGTTTGTTCTTAGTTTGTATTTGAAGTTTATTTTAACCGTAATGAATCATAATTATTCTTGTACTTATACTAATTCTAGTTTTTGTTAAAAAAAAAACACAAACTTACAGAAGCGTGTCTATTGTAGCCGGACATGATATCTTGCTGGAGTTTCTCAAGGTCCATGGTAGGGTGTTGGCCAGTCACTACTAAAGAGGCTGGAAGGCTCGGCGAAGTAGGTTTTAGGTGATGTATTACACTTGAGTCGGTTACTTCTTTCACTTGGCTCGCATCTCCATTAATAGCTTGATCAATCAGAAACCAACTTATTCGAAATGTATACCAAATAGAATCCCTGAAGCTATAAAAATAAAAACTTATATTAGAACATCATTAACAACTTTCTCTTTTAACTTCTTTGAATTAACTGTGATATTCAATGGTTACAGAAACTGTTGGGAAGAGTTTGGAACGGGAATTAACCACTGGAGATAGGAGACATAATTAAAGACTTGGGTGTATCTGTTAACTCATCATTAACTACAACTATGCCATATTATCTCGAATGCACTGAAGACACCCTGTATCAACATTAAACATGCTAAATACTTGTACTTGCAGATGGATGTATAAATATATTTTACAAAACAATGAGATTCAAAATCTAATTAATATATCCTTACTCTTACGATTCTGAGAAGGTTTCAAACTCATTTCTGCTTTCTTTGGCGTTCAATTAATTAAAACAAATCTGCCTATTCAACTTATTCAATTTTAACTTAAACATTAATCCAAAAATCAGATAATAATTGTTTCTATAATTAGCTTTCAATATTCACTCAATAGTCTAGAGAAAATGTACAGAAACCTCTTGTAAAATAATATCCAAATGAAAAAAATAAAAATCAGGTCAAATGAAATTTCCAGAATGATTTATAGTATTTGATAATAATGAAGGAACGAAGGGTACTTAGATGCTACTCTTTACAGGATAACAAGAAGAAAATAATGATTATTTTTCAGCGATTTAGCATCATGTTAGATCTGTTTAGTTTATGCAGAGTTGTAACAAATATTGATACACATTCTTTGTCTGGTTAGTGTCTTGTTATATATGAACCGTTACAATAAAGTCTAGTAGTCACTTAAGAAAAATTCCCTGAATAATATTGATAGCTTAGAATTATTTTGTAAGGTATACAAAATTAATAATACATATAACTAAAATGTTTCATATGCATGAGGTTACTGATTCCTCAGTAGTAACATACTAGTCTATTCTAAGTCAGAATAGAATAGAACTAGTCTATTCTAATGTTGAAGCAAGCACAAGTACATATCAATAAGAATCTTAGGTTACTTGCTGTGCAAATATTTTGAATTATAGTAATAAACTAGCAAGATGAATTATTCAAGCATACATTGCATACAAGTACAATTTTCATACAAGCAAATGGTGATTGTTTATACCACTAACCACCTCTAAACTACCTATTAAAGATAAACTTTTATACTTTCCAGAAAGAAAATAATTATCTGAATGATGTATAGTCGTCATTATTATTATTATTATTATTATTATCAACGTAACACTCTATCGTAAAGATTACTGTAAAAATTGCAAAATGAAGCCTACCATATTTGAAAAAAATCATTCAGTGAAATTGATTAATCATGATTTTGACAATATATTTAATTATAGTACATTTGAGCATAGACCAAACCAAATGCGTCTTGAAGAAACATCTAAACAAACAACTGCAATATGAAAGTAATTTTTATTTTAAGCAAGCTATAAACAAAGCAAAACTGTTGCCCTTATACCACAGTAAAGTGTTAGCTTTCGGGAGTGTCTTTAAATAATGTTCTAATAGTTTAGAAGTTTATTCTTTCAACGTGATATTTCATACATTAATGATAACTTAAAACCGTAAGTACAATTTTTGTCTTAACTTACCTACTTCTGCAGTATCATAGTATTAAATAGTTTAATATTAATGGCAAATGTAAATAATGAGATGATTACTTAATGATTGCTTTCAATGACTATGATGAGTTGAATTTTAAATTAGCATTCTTTTAGGTTAACACATTTTGTATCTTATTGCTAAAATGAAATCTTGTGGATTAAACATAGTGTTAAGAAAGATTTAAAATGCTTATTGTCGATTATTTATGAAGAAGAATTACCTACTTTATTCAAAGTTCATATTTGCTTCAGAATATTTTACTTAAGACGGCACCTATTTAATTAGAAATATGTTAAACTAATTGAAATATTGTTGTTTAATTAATTTTTTACAATAACTATAATTTAAGATGAATGAAAAAATAGTATTTCCATTAAGTTATTAAAATGAATTATAAAAGTTATACTTCTTATAATTTAGTACCATTAAGTAAACAGAATATCTTTGATACATATATTAAGTATGTAAATGTTCATCTTGATAAATAATATAGTATTAAGCACTGCATATTGTATATATGAAGCATATTTTGACTAAGATGTTTTCAAAAATGGATAATATTAATTACATTCATTGTAAATTAAGAAGGTGTAGCATACTTCAGTTATTGACGAGTAGTAAATTTCCTAGTTCGATTGTAATTTAGAATAAGAAGGTATTTTATTTTTGTGATGGGCATTGATACCGTTATTAATGTTGAAATTAGTTTAAAAATGACCACTCCAGACTTTTTAATAAAGATTATATTTTCATCACAACCAGTTAAATGCTTGTAGGCATTGATTAGAATGAATTAATTGAAATAAGAACTGTTATTGTTACTACTACAAATGAGGTCTTTTGCAATACAACTTATTGTGAAGCTTAATAATTAATGAATTAAATTTATTATAAATTAATTCAATAATATATTAACTCACAGTATTGTTAAGTGCATACTACTTCAGTTATTTTATGTTGTGAACAAATTACACATTGAACAATATTTCTTTTTACTCTTCTTCATTTAGTGAAATTATTTCGGTAGTATAATCTTTTATATTAAGTAATCAAAAATTACTCGTCCAAATGTCCATTATTAGGAATTATATCAACAATTATGAGAAGGAGAGCATATGCATGTAATCCATGCAAGGCAGTTAAATGCATTATGTACACATTTTTATTTTAATATATTTCCAAGTTTAATATGTTTAATAAATGAAATGACACCTACCTCATTTTTTTATTTTGCTTCGAATGCTCATTTGATTCTGGTTGATTTTTGTTGTATCTAAAGTAATGATTTTATTTGAAATTGTGATTCTGACAAGTAACCGGAGAAAGAAGTTATTATTTGACTTTCTTTTTATTCCTAGTATCCAAAACGAAATTTACTTTCTATTGAACTTAATACTGTGATGATGTTATGTGCAAAATAACAGTTTTTTTGTCTCCAAAAAACAAGAACAATGGTTTGTGTTTTGGCATAAATTACCATAAAGCACCTTTATCATGCTTCGATACTGACAAAAAGTTATGTAGTTCTTCTCATTTGGAATTATGTATATAATGAATTTCATATTTTTGTGTTAAACTGCAAGAATCATTCCCACCCACACCCACTCAAATATCATCAAGACAATGAAATTTTAAAATCATATTTTGATATTGTCGCTACATTTTATTTATAGTGAAGTAATACTATTCCCTAATCTATTGTTAAATCGTTTAGTAATAACTTATTTCTCGAAGTTTTAACAAAACAGTGTTGTATTTTAAATATCAACTGTTATTTTCAATTCTTTATTGATGTAAACCATATAGCAATAAGCATAAAATTTATCACTGACCCGTAAAAAAACTTTCAATAAAATGAAACATTTAACAAATTTGTTTGATTTTTTAATGAAGTAAATACCTAGTCGTAATGGGGTTGGCCAATCTGTTCTAGGACAGCATAAGTGAACTTTTGGACTCCCTAAAGTTCCTTGCAGGCCAGAACCAGTCAGTCTGCTGCTGCTCTTCATCAACGGAACATGGAGGAACGTTCACTGAGGCTCTGTGCCCAGGTAATAAAACAATTTTTCTTTGTTCACCAATAATGTCATTTGATATTTTATGTTAACATTTGTCTTTTAAATATAATTCTAACTATGTATCAACACATATATATTGAATTATACGGAATAAATTAGAATTTAAATGGTAGTTAATTTTTTTCTTTGCAAAAGTTAAATTTTTTTGTTCACCCATTTTGTCACTTGATTATTATGTCAACAATAATATTTAAAATATAATTTTAACTACGTGTCAACCCATATATGTTAAATTATACGGAATAAATTAAAATTTAAATAGTAGTAAATTTTTTTAATTACTTTTTTTAAGTTAATTGCTTCTTTTTGATTCACCGATATGAAACGACCTAAAATAAGTGTTATAAAATTTGATAAAAAAAAACATTTTTTATTTATTGGACTAAACCACTTTCAATTGCTTTTCGTCAAATAAACATGGATGACAATGTAACGAGGTAATTTAATTGCAATGTAATAATGAAAATTTTTTTTTTGTTCAGCCACAATGTCACTTGATAATTATGTCAACACTAGTCTTTTAGCTATAATATAACTACGTGTCAACCCATATATGTTAAATTATACGGAATAAATTAAAATTTAAATAGTAGTAAATGTTTTTAATCCCTTTTTTAAGTTAATTCCTTCTTTTTGAATCACCGATATGAAACAAACCTAAAATAAGTGTATTATCATAAAATTTGATAAAAAAAAAACTTTTTTATTTATTGGACTGAACCACTTTCAATTGCTTTTCGTCAAATAAACATGGCCGACAATGTAACGAGGTAATTTAATGGCAATGTCATAATGAATTTTTTTTTTTGTTCAGCCACAATGTCACTTGATAATTATGTCAACACTAGTCCTTTAGCTATAATTTTAACAATTTGTCAATCCATATATGTTAAATTATACGGAATAAATTATAATTTAAATAATAGTAAATTTTTTCTTTATTTTTTTTTAAGTTAATTTCTTCTTTTTGATTCACCTATATCATACAAACCTAAAATAAGTGTTATTATCATAAAATTTGATAAAAAAAACATTTTTTATTTATTGGACTGAACCACTTTCAATTGCTTTTCGTCAAATAAACATGGCCGACAATGTAACGAGGTAATTTAATGGCAATGTAATAATGAAAAATTTTTTTTGTTCATACACAATGTCACTTGATAATTATGTCAACACTAGTTTTTTAGCTATAATATAACTACGTGTCAACCCATATATGTTAAATTATACGACATAAATTAAAATTTAAATAGAAGTAAATTTTTTTCTGTACTTTTTTAAGTTAATTTCTTCTTTTTGATTCACCGATATCAAACAAACCTAAAATGAGTGTCATTATCATAAAAATTGATATGAATAATACATGGTTTTTTATTTAACTGAACTAGTTCGCGATTGCTCTCGGTTGTGAAACATGGTAGACTATGCACTGTTGCATTATGCCATGGTAATTAATAATTATTCTTTTTCATTTGATAGAAAATGTCATTTAGTATTTTATATGAATTCGCATCTTATTGATGCTTTGGTAACAGCTGTTGCCAAAGAATACAATTATTAGGAATAGTTCTATTTGTGAATGAAGAAAACGAGAAAAAATACTTTATATGCTGAGCTGATTTATGTTTTAATTATATAACTTTGACATATATCAGAATTATTTCATATGACTAATCATAATAAATGACTGACAGATTCCATAAAATGTTACATTGCAATTGAGTTAATATTAACATGTGTACTGTTGCAGGTACAGACGGTAGGATACCTGTACACAGGTTAGTGAGCATGTTTGTGTTTATTGCATTTTATCATTTACAGTACACAACAAAACAGAAAATAAACATCATACGCTGTTCAAAACCCCCTCACTTCCACAGTTCTTCCCCGAGCAATCGTCATATGTTAGGGCTTAAGTCTGTTAAGGGTGTCTATAGGGTTTCTAGGTGTCTCTGAGTGATTCAGATTATTCTTTAGTCAAAATAGGCTAGGCATAAAAACTTTTCAGTGAATTGAAAAAGAAATGCGAGCTCCTCCCTATCCCTATCAATGCTTTTATCCCCAAACACTGAAGAAGACGCCGAGGCTCATCAAGTTTATTTTTCTCTGGGCAGAAGAATAAACAACCTGAAAGTAAGTCTCATTGTCTTTATTTTTTGATGACTATTTTTACCGTATTGTATTTGATTTAATTAAAATATTTCTCGAATATTCGTATAAAGTGTGCTTTCAGCTATTTTTAGAATTGAAAGATCCCCAACTTCAGGCAGTTTCAGAATCTGTACCCTAGAAACACAGCAAAGGCTTTTCAGGTATATGAAGATGTTCATAAAAATATATAAAACACAAGCTTTCGGCTCACATTAACCATCATCAAGTAAAAAACGATAAACTAAAATGGTAAACAAAACAAATGCTACGATACTAAGAGCGGTTAACAACTAACTAGGATGGAAATAAGAAAATATGCGGAAGGGAGGGAGGAGTAAGTAGGAGGGCCTGTGTAGGCATGCATGGCAGTGCACTGAACAAAACTACCTGCGTGTCCCTGCACCTACCTCTCTCGCTAACTTATAGTTCGCATCAAAATTTTGAACTAGGTATTACATTAAGATCACTATTTTGAATATTTAAACAAGGATTATAGTCTTTGATGTAAAGGGCTTCGAGGATATATAATCTGATGTCTCGGAAGCTTTAAATATTCAAAACAGTGACCTTAATGTAACACCTTATATTTTGTTCAAAAAATTTTGATACAAACTATAAGTTTGTAAGAGAGGTAGGTATAGGGCCCGCAGGTAGTTTGGTTCAGTGCCCTGCACTGCATGCCTAAACAGGCCCTCCTACTTATTCCTCCCTCCCGTCCGCATATTTTCTTATTTCCATCCTACGGTAGTTAGTTCTTAACCGCTCTTAGTACCGTAGCATTTGTTTTGTTTACCATTTTAGTTTATCGTTTTTTACCTGATGATGGCTAATGTGAGCCGAAAGCTTGTGTTTTAGATTAAAGTTTTTAAATAGTGAAAAAAAAAAGATTATATGAAGATACATACTTATTGTAATTCTACTGTGTAGGTAACTTGTCGTTGAATACGTAAGTATTTTACATTGTTTAAAATCTATATATGCATTACTGTTTCTATCTACCCTCTTGTGTAACTCATATGTTATGGCACTAGTAACGCTCTTGATATGTAGAAAGAAATGTGGTTATATATTTCTTTAATTATATTAAAGGTATATGTGTGAGGTACCTCATATATGTTGATGTATGTGTTTGATGTATTTAAGTCTATATTGCGTATATGTTTGTAAACTACTCTCCCATGCAACTAATATGATTTCAAGGGATAGAAACGTATTTGAAGTGATGAAGAGGTGTTATCACTTTATTATTTGTTGTATTCTACTGTGTGAGGTAAGTTATGGTTGTTTTATACAATAAATGTTTTATTAACTTTAAATTTATATTAATTTATATAAATCTATTGACCTTAAATTTTCATAAGTATATTTTCATGTCGTTTCTTTTGCATTTAAAAACTGTTTTCAGGTATATGGTATATGGAGATCTATATTTACAACCTTCTATTAATTTTACTGTAAGAGGTAACATATAACATTTGAATTGTATGATATTTAAATGCCAATTTTATAGCTGTTTCTCTAATATTCTCCCAATAAAATCAAATGGTAAAGGAATGGAAAGCTTTTTGAGGATTATGAAGGCCTATGATTACATCCTGCTATTCAATTCTTTTTTATGAGGTAACATTGAATTTGGAATTGCTAAATAGGTATGTATGTGTTCTATGATTTATAAGACAACACTTACATAACTATTTATATTCTACTGTTTCATGTAATTAATATGGCTATGGGGTAGAAATAGTACGATGTGTATAAACAAATATTATTATTCTTATTTTAGTTATAATTTGTATTTTGCCTTATAGTTGTAAAGTAGGTATGTGTTTTATGATCTGCATGTCAATATTTACATAGCTATTTCTATTGTACTCTTTTATGTAGCTTATGTCATTATGGGGCTAGAAAATGTATGATGTATATGATTATTGTACATGTATTATTATTCTTATTTTATTTATAATATGTATTTTGTCTTATAGTTGTAAAGTAGGTATGTGTTTTACGATCTGCATGTCAACATTTACATAGCTATTTCTATGTTACTCATTTATGTAACTTATGTGATTATGGGGCTAGAAATGATGTGATGTATATAATTATGTATCCTTATTCTTATTTTATTTATAATATATATTTTGTCTTATAGTTGTTAAGTAGGTATGTATTTATGATCTGTATGTCTACATTTACATAGCTATTTCTACTACTCTACTCTGTTATGTAACTTATGTGATAATGGGGATAGAAATAGTGTGATGTATATAATCATGTATTATTATTCTTATTTTATTTATAATATGTATTTTGTCTTGTAGTTTAAGTAGGTATGTGTTTTACAATCTGCATGTCAACATTTACATAGCTATTTCTATACTACTCTATGATGTTTATCTTTAAGTTAGTCAGGGGGGAGGGGTACATTTAGTCAGGGGGGGGTCCTGGGGCTTGGGTGGCTACCAGGCGGGTCCGCAGGTGGTGGATAGCGGAAGGCCCTGTACGACCCGTTCGCTATCAGGGTAACCCCGAATAGTTAATAAGGGGTCCCGAACCAACCCCTCTGAAGCCACGTTTTAGCATCATACAAGTTTAAATTACTGACAATGTAACTCAGTTTTTAAAGAGTACATCGGACAGCATTCATCTGACATTTTCTGTCAAATTTTGAGTGGATTTATTTTTGAACTGGTTTGTTGTGTTTCTTAACTATTATTTTATTTACAGATAAATAGTCTACACAAAATAGTCCAAACAGACTCCCAGAGAATGTTGAAGTATAATAGAAGATTTCTTGCTTCTATGTTAAAAGGATCCTCCAACCTAATGATAACCATGTTGTTATATGAAGTTTTTGGGTGCATCTAAAAGGTAAGCTGAATACTAGTTAATAAGATGTTATGTGCTTGATCAGAAACAACAAATATTGTTTTTAAGTAGACGACTTTTAAGTACGGATATATAACTAGGCGAATATCATTGGGACTTATTAACTATCACAGTCAGTATTCAACTTCCAACACCATACATATGGAGTTTCAGACATGAATGAAATATTTAAACGTAAAAAAGTACATATATAACTCTTCGTTAACACATTTTCTTTTCATTCATTTTTAATTTTATCTTATTTTAGATATTCATTTTCTAGATAATTTTTCCGAAAAAGGATGGCAACACTGACTTCAGCTGTTATTAAGCCCTCAGTGTGTGTTTCATTCATAGGAGGTTTTATGGGGCAGGGGATTGTAAATTACTCGTACATTCTACTTGGTAGTAATGTGGGTTAGTACCAGTTTAGCTATTTATATATTTGAATTATATACATTTTCTGTTCTTGGAAGGGTACGAAGAAAAAAGTAGTGATATACTCTATTTGAATAAATAAAACAGTAAATATATGGGTGTTAAAAAGTATATATATTTATAATTTGGTGCCGTGCCTAGGCAATTGAGTACAATGTTCCTATAAAAAAAGAAATAAACATAACTTTCAATATCTGTGTTTGTGTGATCTAGATTCTAAAGTTTACAGTGACGAATGTTTCATAAATTTGGTTTCAGATTCGGTTTTGAAGGTTCCTGTGAATTACTGTTTGGTATCCATTAAGTCAAACTTGCAGCTTGTCAAAAGTTAACCAAAACTGTTAAGGTAGGTAACCAGTCAAATTTTGCTGTTGTTATAAGAGATTATCAGTAAGACTCGAAAACAGGGTGGATCTGATTACTAAAATAACATTGGGGCTTACCAGTATTGGTGTGTGGTTTGTAATTTAATTTGGATGAAGATGTTGGTTTAAATTTTATGTTGTAAATATATTGTATTCTTATTTTCAAGAACTCTAAGAGGAATTACTTAATTAGCAGAGCCCAAGGTTCTTGTTATTTCTTAGTAACCACAACATTTAAGGGATCATGTTCTAAGCAATAAAATGTTGTAATAAGCAGGGTTGTTGTTTTACTGCTTTCTTTGTGAACTAATTTTGTATTAAAACAATGTGACAGTGGCTTGTTGTATTTTCTACTTAAACTGATATCGACGTTTGAATGTTATTTGTGGGTGATAGTGTTATCAGTTATATAGGTTAGTACAGAGAAATCACAATTCTTTCGTAAGGAGCAAAAGTTGAATGTTGGATTACTGTACAATTTGTGAAATTCCTCCTCGTAGATACTGTTGAATTTAAGCCTTTTCAATTTACCTTGCTTATAATTAGAATGCTTGGAGGCAGAAAAATACATTTAGTCATAAAGTTTTCACATCAATTGTTTTGTTCAATAGATACAGAAGATCAGATCAAGTATCGATTATTATCTATTAACTGCAGGAGTAAATTTGATTTTTACGAGATTTAAATATTCTTTCAGTGTGCATTTTATTCTATATCACTGCGGTTATGTATAATATATAGTTAATATATTACCGTTTAAAATTACAGGATATATAGTTTTAATTAATCAATTTTTTATTTATTATGTTACGAATTATAAAATTAACTTACTGCATAAGGAACATTTTCGAGCCATTTCAAAGAAATTGAACATATTCTTTGAAACGTTGCTCTGATTAAGAGTATTTAGCATGACACACGTCTCTACAACAGCAACCTTCTGAGTAAGATCCAATTGTAGTTATTCCCTGCGGCTGTTACATACACCAAGTGTCCAGGAGATATCTGAAGCCTCCGTATTGCATCTGCATGATAGGCAATTGACTATTTTTAACTTATGATCCAAGATCAGTCATATATTTTTCTCATTTATAGTTCATTTCAAAATTATATGTGTACAAAATTCACAGAATCTTGACTTCCCATCCATTATAATTAATGATAGGGAATTAGTACTCAGAATCGGGAATTGGAAATATCGGAACCGAAATTGGAGAATTTTAATCAAATCTCCGATTCTGAAAACAATTCTTTGAAATAAATAGGGACAGTATGTAATTGATACTTGTTATAAGTATGGCACATAGTGCCAGTGTGACTGTTGCCCAGCTAGATTTTTTGTTTATATTAATTGTTAGCTAGTAAACTTTGAAATTTTAACGTTCACACACATTTCTTATATATATATAACTAATTGGATGAAACTATTCTTCGAACTGAGTAAACTGGAATTTTTAAAAGAACACACTGAAATGAAGTCACTACTTATTTCGATGTCCTCATCGAAAGTGAAAATTCACGTCCTCGTAAGAGATTATGCAGCTGTACAAGTTGATTAGGAGTCATTTCCTTGTTTTCTACAAACTTTGTAGTTATCCATTAATGATGTTGTATTTACATGAAGGTATGTAAAGGATATACTAGCTATTTGTAAACAAATAGTTGGGCACTTGAATCACTCACCAGCAGCTTTTGAAAATTACAAAATATATCAGAAAAAAATTTAATTTGCCAGGTCATAAATTTATTCAGGATATCCAGACAAGATTGAACGGTCATTATTACATGATGTGCAGAATATTTGAACAAAAAAATGCTCTTATCTCATACTGCAGTGACAATGCAAAACCACATTGCTTAGAATCTAATCAATGGATCATTTTAGAGATAATGCTTAAAATACTTAAACAGTTTTAAAACTGTTTACATTTTTGTGCAAATTTATTATGTACCAGAGAAGCGACTGCCTCTCTTATCATACCACACATTAAGGTCATATGTCACTTCTTTGATAAGGGAGAAGATAAGGGATTTTTGAGGGGCTAGGTTTAACACTGACAGCATGGAAAACCTCTTTCAATGCTAGATTTTGCAGTTACCTCAAGAACTTAAAACTGGCCACATATCTTGATCCAAGGTTCAAAACTAGTTTCCGAGACAGTAAAATGTTTATGTCATAAGATGTTTTTTTATGTTTGTTTTCTTATAACAAAATTATTTATGCACATTCTCAATACATGATTAATAAATGTACTTTGTCTATAAAACATTTGTATTTTAACCCTGCTTCAAGGTCTGAAAAATAAGCATTATTCATTGCAGATATCGGAATCGTTAGAAATTTTGGTATCGTCCCATCACTAATTATAATATACATCACTAAGCAAACTGAACCCTCAGTTATCCATTTTATTTCCGTCAGTGTAAATTTGACTACTTTCTCGTCAATATGATTACCCTGATTATAATTTGGTAGCACTACAGTTTCTACTTGTAAACATCTAACACAGTTGATTTGTATATTTGATTGGAACATCCCATTGTTTTTAAATAAATCTAAAAAAATTTAAATTAGATTTAGATAAACTATGCAAGTTAATTACCTCTGAAATTTTTAAAATAATTGGAGTGATACAAACTTTAATACAACTTGGGTCATGTTAAACCGTTCTAAATTTCTACTAATTCCGGAAGTTATGCTGCTGCCTCAAGCTGCCATATTTTTTTGCGTAAGATTTTACACCACATGGGTTAAGCATATAATATAATTGTAAGATAGCTCTTACAATTATAATATCTCAGTCATGGATAGTTTTCAACGATTAGATCCTGTTCCCCATTTTGTATTACTAACTGTATATAACATAGTCATATGTGGATTCTATTTAAATGTACTATCTATTATAACTAGGGTTACTAAGTGGGAAGACATAAGGGCTGGTTTCCAGGATTCCTAAAATATCTACTCCAACACCCATTATTCCAAAAATACAACTTCAAGATGTAAACCCGGTCACGAGGCTAAAAAATAATACTCTACGATAATCCTAAAGCATTTACCAGCGCAATTTTTTTATACCTTTCTGGTAAAAAAATTTATCCTTTTAAATTTATTTTTAATTTAAAAAATATGCGCTTTGAATGTTTATTAATATAGAAACACACATGTTAACTAACATGTAGTATGGAATGAATGAAAATAATTTAAAATGGAGTCTGCAAAAAAATCTTGTTTGTATATTTTGAATTCTACGAGATTCAAATTTTCTTTCTGTGAGTATTTTATTCTATATCATTGTAGTTATTTATATTATATAGTTAATACATTTCCGTTTAAAATTGCAGGTAATATAGTTTTAATTAATCAGTTTTGCATTTATCATTATAAGAATTATAAAATCAACTTAATTGAATAAGGAACATTTAGTTCCTTAAAGAACATATTTTAATCATTAAAATCATTAACTGTAACTTATGAATTAACATGTAATGACTGGCTACATGATTTAATTTTAAAAATAAATAGTTAATAGTTTGTTCCGAAAACAAGACGGTTTTTGTGAGTTCCTCCCTCAGAGAAGACTGTTTATTTTGTTTAGATAATACAATTATATAATGATGTTATTAATTATCGGTTTTGGGAAGCTACTGTGTTTGGTATACATGTTTCAAACCTCATTTAATTTATTTATTAATGTGTTCATACAATTTTTATCCTTGTGGGTTTTCCTGTACTAGTTCTTTAAATGAATTATATTTCATACCTTAGAGATTTCATGATGTTTTGAGTATTGAATATAATTCCATTAAATCACTGTTGCTTTGAAATTAATATATATTATGATTGAACTGAACACTATACACTTTGAAAGTTCTTGCTTATAGGGATCTTCGATTTTATTATTATTTTTTATAATGGTACGTTATATGGAAACTTGGTTTGTGCAAATTGACTTGAATGGAGAATCACATTGTTTGACGTTTGCTTATTGTTTTTCCCTTACAAAATATTCACCATAATGTGAATGTTTGTATGAATAAATAATCAATAAGTTGTTCTATTTACGTTAGGTTAGGTTGCAGTGGCAGTCCCACAAGGGAATACACTTAGGCCGAGCAATGGCCCTTTGTGATACCACACAATGAAGATTGATTCTACAGTGGGATTAAATTTTGCCTAACTCAAGTTTATTTAGAGTAGGGATCTTTAACGAGTACCTGACACCGTACAGGCTCGGGACTGACAGTTTAACGTCCTTCTCCGAGGGACGACGTGCTCAGATTTATTCACCTCCCGCGTGAATAAATCGAGGGCCATGTGGGGATCGAACCCCGGTCCTTTGTTCTATTTAAAGAATTATTTGAAATCATTTTGTATAAATATCCTGAAATATTTATTTTAATTCAATTCCAAGGTACCTTCTAAGGTAAAGGTGAATTTTAGGTGTAATAAGAAGTACAAAAAATATTTCTAAGTTTTTGCAATCTACTGGTGGCATGAGATTTACGATTTCGTTCGAATGAACTCCAGTACGGTGTAAGTATGATAGTCCAATTCTAATATTTCTGTGTTAAAGGCTGGATTTCTTTGAGTTAGTTGGTTGTCAATAATCAAAATGTATTAGTACAATTAAAATAATTTATTTTTAAAAGTAAAAATATTATTTTAATTAGAGAAAAGTTAGTAAATATATTATTTTACTACTTTTGCAGTAGAAAAAAAAACTATAATTACCTTTTTAAAAGTTATAAATTTTTTATCGCTCGTGATTTAAATTTACGGAAGAATATGTATAGATGAAAACAGTGTCCTTGTATTTACCGATATTGAGGTATCTCGTGAATATTAAAAACGACTCATTCGTCTGAGTGTCCATGTGACTATCGGTAAAAGTGACTATCCGAATGAATTGTATTCACCGATTTTTACAGCGGTTATGTGCTATTTTTTGTAACACTTCATCTTTGGTAAGTCCACTGATTTATCAAGTTTATGCAAGGGCATACTTTTTTTTAATCAGTAATGTTTATGAAGACATGTTTTCGATCCCCTCCTTCATTCTTATTTACTAATACTGTTAGAATTGAAACTTAACAAATTAAAAAAAAAATCGATGAAATTATTGTTCAGAAATTGAAAATTGTTTTGATTATAGCATTAAAAGTCATTTTGAAAATATAAGTGGAAAATTTGTATGTATATCTGTCAATATGAAAGCATAATCGTCATTTTGCAGTTACCTTGCATTTTTCTGTTGACAAGGAATCTTTGTGATTTTCAACTGAATCACTTCCTCCTAACTCTTTCAAATTGATTTTCTTAACTACAAATGGAAATAATAAAACGAAAAATTTGATAGGAATTATTAAAATTAATTAGGTATAGCATAGCATACTTTCTTTTTGCTTTACTATGAGTAAAGTATAGTTATCATGATAAGAGTTGATTTGGAGATTTTATTGTTTTGAGATCCTACAACCTATTGTAGGATGGTACCCAGGTACCCATTTCCTTGTTTTCATAGATGTTTGTGTGCGGGTGTGTGATTCCAGTAGTTAGCTTAGAAAATTGTTTTGATACATTTTTTTTATTAGGTTTTCTTTTTAATACGCTACAAGTAGCAGTGTTTGACGGATCAAAAGGAATTGGAAATGTGAAAAAAACACTCATTGGTTAGATAAGGAACGGTATAATTTTTGGTCAAGTTAGAACATGGCAAGAGAACTCTATGCCCGGGGTAGTCAACCTGCGGCTCGCGTGCCACATGCGGTTCTTTACAGGATTATTTGTGATTCTCAATAAATGTTCCTAGGTTCTCTTTTTAGTTTTGTGTTAGTATAATAAGACATTATTATCGTTCCGTATGTATTTTTTTGCATACCTTTTAAATACGTATTTAATTGCAGCTCGCGAAACATTTGAAATTTTGAAAAATGACTCGGATCATCAAGGAGCTTAGTCACCCCTGTTCTATGCCAATCTAAACATTGTTTTTTGCTCAACCAATGATCACATTGAGATATTGTGTGAGATTTTCACTGCATGACACAAATTTTTTGAAATGGGGCTTTGAGGAAGAGATAATTTATGTTATTATAATATATATTATAATTATAATTATATATTATATTATTATATTATATTATATAATTAATTATATATTATAATTATAATATGTCATTATAATAGAACTGAACTTTTTTTGAATGATGAAAAAAGATACATGTTTAACTAAGCATTAAAGCAAGGATTTACACTTAAACGGAAATTTATGCATTGGAGTGGCATCATTAAAAAGAGGTGCCACTATGAACATTTATTTCTCCTTTTTCTTGATAAGCTTAGCTTAATAACAATCAACCCTGTTGAGCATTCCAACGCACAGTTTTCCAGACTTCTCTACCCAATATCTTCCTTCTTTTTCTCAATTCGTTAAATTTAATTTGTCCTTGTTTTGCACATCCTCTACCTAATCTTAGAAGTTTTTCATTTCTTCTTGTTTCTTAAACTTTTCGCTGCAGTATTTTATCCAGCATTCTATTATCTGGTATTATCTCTATGTGCCCTAGCCATTCATGTGCTGGACTTTAAAAATCTAATGAAGCAGTTGTTGACATAAAATCTCTAGTTTACGAACTGATTTTATAATATGATATAAAGTTTGGCTAAAAATACGTGAACTAAAAATTAACGTTTCAAAATGTGTTTGGCATTCGAAAATGGAACTGAAATGTAACAGTAACGGCTTTCATCAGAGTAACAACCACAAACACAATGAAACAGGAGAAAACTGAACAGGAGCAAGTAGGGAAATAGAGATATATTTTCGCACGAGAAAAAGGTTTAGAAGGAGTTGGTTAACATTATCTACTGTTTACTGAAACACACTCACTGTTTGCTGATGCAAACCTCTTATACTGCGGTTATTATTGAGTGTGGTTTGAGTAAGTCACTATTGATGTTTAAAGTCATTGTTCATTTAAATTTAATTAATGAAGATCAAATACTTTAGTCATCAGTACTGGCATATTCATATTCGGCGTAATAATAACTCCCAACAATTAAATAACTAAGAAAATAGCGTCGGATAGCAGATAGGGTTTTTTTCTCACCTGGTCATTCTTAACCTTGCTTTTGGTCCTTTTAAAATAACTTTTATTTCACCTCCGTACCTCAAACCACATGTTTGAATTAATTATCGGGTTTCATTCGTCCTATTGGTTAACCTGATGAAGACAGTTTATGGACTGTTTGAATGATTTTAACCTTATTTCAAAATTTCATGCATGGTTTACACTATGAACACAAATAATTCAGAAATGGGACTAAGATCTTTCAACAAAACCTACTTGTCTGAGTTAGTCACACTAAACTGAAACTAATGAAGCTGAACATTTGGTATATTATTGAGAGGAAGGGAGACTAAAGAAGTAAAGAGCTAAAAACGAAAGCAAAAGACTGCGCAAGTCAGAGTAAAAGAGTTGGGGGAGAAAAAAGTAAAAACTATCTCCTGGTTGTCAACTCAGATAGACAAAGCTATTGCTCTCGTTACAAATAAACTGTTACAAATGTTTATAGTATTTGGTGGAGACTCGATAATAGTTCATAACATCTATCTTTGATACGTGATCATTTTAACTTCTGTCCAATTTATATCAGAATCCTCATTATCTATATGCAAAAGTAAGGCACCTCTTCGTTCACCTCAAATTACGGAGTATTGATGTTATTTGACTCGTGTTTTAGTGATAATAAAAACATTTAAAAGTGATTTTATAAATAAATACCACTGCACTCCAGTTCCCTGGGAGAGTTTTTAATTAACATATTGCCTACATTATTACCATTAAAAAAACTATATTAAAGTCAACATTACGGGCAAGACTACGAATTAGGTCCAATGACTCAAGATATTGTAAAACTGACATGTGACATTCAACTGGTTTCTATTATTGCATTAGAGAACTTATTTTCATCACACTTTTCCTATTTATACGAAATTGTAACTCTATAGATAAAGAAGGATATCTAAGAAGGCCAATTTACAGTTTACTTCTTTTTCATTGTCAATTGGATTGTTGGCTCTAACGAACTTAATTTTGTTAGGAAGGTACTCTTATTCATAGATTCGGGACGGATATATAATATATCGTCTACATATCGGAAACTTGATTAGGTAGAATTTAACTTTAAGATATTATTTTCAAAAAAATCCGTATATAAATTACTCAGAAGATGACTTATATAATATACTATTACATTTACACGGAACATACATATTTTATGACATTTAAATGGTAAATATACGTAGGTCGGACTGGTAAACAATAGTTATGCGTCAAACAATACCAATACCCCATGATAAGAAGTGAAAAAATCTGGAGTGGCCTACACTCAATTTTACTATAAGTAAACGTAATATAAAACGCCTTGGGTCAATATATTGACATAATATATAATGTCTCATTTAAGCATAATATAATCGTTTAAACTCATTTTTCTTTCACTTTGTCAAAAATTATAAAAAACCAATTTACTTACTCTGAGGGAATGTTATTTTTCCCCACGTGCTCTACTCTGTTATAAGTTTGCTGTAAATGTATATTGAGAAAAATTATATTGGTAATTAGCCACCTTTGCATTCTTAAATCAAGTTCAAAGCCGACTTTTCTGTATAATTTTAAATTTTCAAAGCTGGAAGCTTGAAATTTTTAAAAATAATGGTATGAACTATTAGACTAGAATAGTGAAGAACCTGGAAATATGTTAGAACAATTAGAACAATTTGTTAGACAAACCCATCATACTATAAAAAGGATCAGGAATTATATGTTTTCATTATACCTCTAATATATCTTATACAGTATATTATATCGGTGAAATTACTGAAAAAATTCTAAGTCAATGTAAACAATGTAAAAAAATCGACAGTATAGCAGATGATTCCTTAGTCTGGGATAAACAAAACAGTTTTTATAGCTTTATTGCTCTTTACCGTAATTGAAATTTCATGAATTTTTTTTTATAAATTGCTAATTTTGTGTTCCATTTTTGGAAAAATTTTCATGATTTTTTAATGAGCCGTTTAGCGTCAAAAAAACATTTTCTGAAAACAGAAATCGTACTTTAACTTGGCGAATGTAATTTTGAAAAAAAAATATTTCAACTCATTCTCCACATAATGTTCTATTTTTAGGCATAGTTTCATTTTGATCCGTCAGACGGTAAGGCTTGTATCGCTCTCACAATGTTTGAGATTGAATTATAAGTCAAAATTTTTACATTTTATTGAATAAAAAATATTTTCCTTTGTTTTAAAATTCTGAATGTATTTTTCTTTTATTCCATTTGTAACCACAAAGATAATGCCTTAATTTGAAAACTCTAGAGTGCTAACTCTAGTTTAGGAGAAAAAAATGTTTTCTAAAAACAGGTTTTTGGCAAAAAAGTGACTTTCCCATCATGCATAATTCTTCCCAAACAATAGGGATCATCTACACTATGGGGCCTATTTTTGTGTAAAACATCAACTTGATCCATCAAAGATTCTGGACCGTAGCGTGGTAACAAGCAATGCTTTATGGTAATTTCATAAAACGACTTTTGGGACCTCAAAACATATAATTCCGTCAAAAATCTCGAAATCGATTTTTTTCACGATCACTATACTTTACTTATAGTGAAGTAAAAAGTAGTATAATATTTTTATATATCAGTAATGTGAATCATGATATAAATTTGACAGAAACTGAAGTTATTACGTATTTAAGATCGATGTTGTAAGAAATATTATTGATTCCTCTTTAATTAAAATGTTTAGATTAAATATTATAAACATTAGCAAATGATTATTCAAATTTGACATGTATTAACGTGAGGAATAGCTTTTTTTACTGGGGTTGGTAGCTAGAAGATCATTTTTATTTATTTCTTCAAGTACTCATTTGTTTATCCTGACTTGTCGAGCGTTTTGTTCTCTTTCTTTTTTTTTATGCCCTATAAAATACTTCTCCTGTCTTCTTCCCTTAGTTATACCATACCAGATGCCCTATTTCACTTGTTTCAGTTTGAGTGTCACTGATGAAGAACAGTTGATTTGGTTAAAAAATATTAGTCTCATTTCTAAATTTCTTACTGTGGTTTAGACGTTGATCTTTATTTCATGTGTTTACTATGATGTAAATTCTTGTTTTGCATAGATTATAGATTAGATGTGAATGTTTGTTAACCGCATAGATGGAAACCATGCGAATTATCTACCTCCATTTCTGTTATCTCTTCACTTATTTTATCCCTGTAGTAAAAAAAAAAAATCTGGAGTGGCCTACACTCTACTTTACTATAAGTAACTCAATGTCAAATTTCTTGAGTATATAAAACATAACGTATCATTTAAGCATAACATAAATATCTAAATGGGATATAATTATTAGCATTGCATTTGTGAGGTAGTACAGATAGTGATTGAAGGACATATCAATTTATAAGCTTATTTTTGTACATCACAAATAATTTATTATTTGCAAATAATTTCATTAGTATAACTACAGCAGTAATAACATTTTTGAAAAACCAAAGTGAACATTTCTTGAAACGAAATATTATCCTTCAAGAGAACATGGCTATTGTTCAAATAGCCAGTAGATTTCTTACATCGTTTACTTGACATCCTTCTACATTGAATATTAATGTAAAATTTTCAAATTTGAAACAGTAAAATACCCTTTTTTTCTCTGAAAAAATCTTAAACAGCGAAGAAAATGTTGATTTAAGGTGATTTGTTAATTAAAGATGTACGATAATTACAGTTATTAATCTCTAAACGAAAGATTTATATTTTGAATTATCTTTTACATTTTTGGTTTTTAACAGAATTATTATACTGGGAATTTTATGGCTTCTTAGTATTTAATAAGATCATTTTCCTTCCCCTTTGTCAAATAACATATATACGAATTTTTTTTTAATGAGTGTTATCATTTTCCTGCACAATATTATTCCTCTTACATCTCTTATAAGTCAATAATATATTTTCATTTTTCCATTAGAAACATCAATTTTATCTCAGTGGATTCGCTCAAAAAATTTCTAAGTCAATGTAAACAATGTAAAAAAATACAAAAAATTCGACAAGTATAGCAGGTGATCTCTTAGTCTAGGATAAACAAAGAGTTTTTATATCGTTATTGCTCTTTTCCGTAATTGAAACTTCATGATTTTTTTTTTATGAATTGTTATTTTTTGTTCCATTTTTGGTCAAATTTTCATAATTTTTAATCAGCCGTTTAGCGTCAAAAAAACATTTTCTGAAAACACAAATCGTACTCTAACGCTCCTTTAGCGAATGTAATTTTAGAAAAAAATATCTCAACTCATTGTCCATATAATGTTCTATTTATAGGCATAGTTTCATTTTTGTCCGTCAAACAGTATGGCTTGTATCGCTCTCACAAGGTTTGAGATTGATTTATAAGTCAAAATTTGTACATTTTATTGAAAAAAAAATATTTCCTGTTGATATAAAATTTTGAATATACTTTTCGTTTGTTCCATTTGTAACCTCAAAGATAATGTCAAAATCTCAAAACTCTAGGGTTAGTAGTTTAGGAGAAATAAATGTTTTAAAAAAAACGGTTTTTGGCAAAAAAAGTGACTTTCCCATCATGCATAATTCTTCCCAAACAATAGGGATCTTCGTCTAAATGGGGCCCATTTTTGTGTAAAATATCAACTTGATCCATCAAAGATTCTGGACCGTAGCGTGGTAACAAGCAATGCTAACACACGCACCCACCCACCCACACACACACACAGACATCATCGTAAAAACTTCATAAAACGACTTCTGGGACCTCAAAACATGTAATTCCGTCAAAATCTCGAGATCGAATTTTTTCACGATCACTATACTTTACTTATAGTAAAGTAAAAATGGTTTTTCTAGTTTGTTGGAGGCCTATAAATTAAAACTAAAGTTAACATTTATAAATAGCTCTTTGGAAAAAATATTATTCCTCAGTCATTAATTCCAAAATGTTTGTATCTTTGTGAAGGCTTTTTCAATAAATTTCCTTCGTTGTTACCAAAAAAAAAAATCTGGAGTGGCCTACACTCTACTTTACTATAAGTAACTTAATAGCAAATTTCTTGAGTATATAAAACATAACGTCTCATTTAAGCATAACCTAAATATCTAAATGGGATATAATTATTAGCATTTCATTCGTGAGGTAGTACAGATAGTGATTGAAGGATATATCAATTTATAAGCTTATTTTTGTACATCACAAATAATTTCATTAGTATAACTACAGCAGTAATAACATTTTTGAAAAACCAATTTGAACATTTCTTGATACGAAATATTCTCCTACAAGAGAACATGGCTTTTGTTCAAATAGCCAGTGGATTTCTTACATCGTTTACTTGACATCCTTCTACATTGAATATGAAAGTAAAAGTTTCAAATATAAACAGGAAAATACCCTATTTCTCTCTGAAAAACATCATAAACAGCGAAGAAAAAATGTTGTTTTAAGATGATTTATAGTTAAAGATGTACGATAATTACATTTATTAATCTAAACGATAGATTTCAATTTTGAATTATCTTTTACATTTTTGTAACAGTTTTTTTATAGAATTATTATACTGTGAATTTTATGTCTTTTAAGTATTTAAAAAGATCATTTTCCTTCCCCTTTAGCAAATAACATATATACAAATTTTTTCTGAGTGAGTGTTATTATTTTCCTGCACAAGAGTATTCCTCTTACATCTCATATACGTCAATAAACAATTTAAACTGTTCCTTTATGAAATCAATTTTATCTCAGTGGATTCACTCAAAAAAATTCTAAGTCAATGTAAACAATGAAAAAAAATCTGGAGTGGCCTACACTCTCCTTTACTATAAGTAACTCAATGTCAAATTTCTTGAGTATATAAAACATAACGTATTATTTAAGCATAACATAAATATCTAAATGGGATGGGATTTAGCGAATGTAATTTTGCAAAAAAATATCTCAACTCATTCTCCACATAATGTTCTATTTATAGGCATAGTTTCATTTTTGTCCGTCAAACAGTATGGCTTGTATCGCTCTCACAAGGTTTGAGATTGAAATATAAGTCAAAATTTGTACATTTTATTGAAAAAAAATATTTCCTGTTGTTTTAAAATTCTGAATATATTTTTCGTTTGTTTCATTTGTAACCTCAAAGATAATGTCAAAATTTCAAAACTCTAGGATTATCAGTTTAGGAGAAATAAATGTTTTAAAAAAAACGGTTTTTGGCAAAAAAAGTGACTTTCCCATCATGCATAATTCTTCCCAAACAATAGGGATCTTCGTCTTTATGGGGCCCATTTTTGTGTAAAATATCAACTTGATCCATCAAAGATTCTGGACCGTAGCGTGGTAACAAGCAATGCTAACACACTCACCCACCCAAACACACACACACACACACACAGACATCATCTTCAAAACTTCATAAAACGACTTCTGGGACCTCAAAACATGTAATTCCGTCAAAATCTCGAGATCGAATTTTTTCACGATCACTATACTTTACTTATAGTAAAGTAAAAATATATATGCATGCCAGAATGAAATGAAACCAGCGTTTAGCGGTTCTGTGTAGAACAAAAATCATCCTATGAGCCTCATCCCGCCGAATTAGTGGCAATAGTTTTTCATTATGTTTATGGCCACCTGAAAAGGTATGTAAAACTTGTTTACAAATACGAAAAAATGCAGGTCATTAATAGTGAAATGTCCTTGGAACTAGATTATCTTCCAACCGTTATAAGGTCATCAATAATAGCAGAGGACAGCTGACTCCTCAGTTTACCAATGGCACTATCCTATCAGTTTATGTGTAAATCTGTTCTTTAGATGAATATTTCTTTGCAATTATGGTTTGGGTTTCTGATTTCAATTAAGATATGGAGATGTCAGCTTTTTAGAATTGATTACTGGTTCGGTTAAATGCATACGAATATACAGGGTGTCCATAAAGTCCACATGCGTTTTAAAAAAAATATACCCTTATTTGAAGTTGGAATAGAAAAATAATGTGTAAAAATGATTAGAAAGAAGTAAATCTATTTGTTTAAAAGTTTTTTTGAAATTTCATCCACATAACATCCATCATGTGGTAACCTCTTCTAAACAACTCTAAATCACGAATTTCGTAACAGATGAATCACAAGAGGTGGACCATATTTCATCTCCACGTTCGTCAGACTTAACTCCATTTGATTTGTCCTAAGGGGGTATGTGAAAACAACTGTGTATGAATTCAAATCTTGTTCATTTGAAAATTTAAAAGCTAAAATAACTAATAAGATTTTACAGATTACTGTAAATCAGTTGGCGCATGTTTTCCCTTTATATTGCTAATAGTGGAGGACTATGGAAACTAAAAATTAATTTTACAATAAAACCTTAAAAAATGTAGATCTACTTCTTTCTAATCTTTTTTTTACAGATTATTTCTATCGTAAATACAAATAAAGTTATAA
Organism: Hermatobates lingyangjiaoensis; assembly: GCA_026182355.1. Taxonomy (NCBI): domain Eukaryota; kingdom Metazoa; phylum Arthropoda; class Insecta; order Hemiptera; family Hermatobatidae; genus Hermatobates; species Hermatobates lingyangjiaoensis. The sequence goes on from JAPFBL010001923.1 coordinate 399,792, forward strand.
TTTTTTTATACAGCACATGGACTTTATGGACACCCTATATATCAGCCATGTTCTCTTTAAATTCTGATTTCCTGAAATGTTGCCTCACTATTTCCATTATTCCGTATTTGTGTCTCATCTCTGTGAGTTTATTTGGTTGTGTAGTCTGAGTTTTAAGGTGTTGGCTTACAGGTCTGTGATACTCTCGAAATCTGACCTAGTTCGTCGATTCAAATAATTTCACCACAGCTTTGTCGCGGAAGGTTTCGAAAAGTTCTATATCTCCCTGATTCTTCTTCTAGGTTTCTTCAAAAATAAACTCTTTTCTGCTGGCCACTTCCTTGCCAAATTGGAGACACCATGTCGATAATGTCTTTGTCATCTTTATATTGGCCCAAATCAGTTGAATGTTATATTTTAGGAATATTTCATTATTGTTTCTTAATAAATGTTTGAATATCCATGTTTTATTTATTATTGAATGTGATAAGAATAGATGGTTAAATTATGTAATTTTAACAATACAATGTGAAGTAACGCTCTGACCTTCAACATATATCGAGAACTGAATACTCGATTCGATCAACAATGCAACAACTCCCTTCCACCGACCCTATCTTTCAAAGTCAAAAATATCGTTTTGTTCAATGGTTAACGATCTGTGCCCTATGTCCTTACTTGCATACCGTCATGAAGGATGGGGCAATGGTATTGCAAGCCTTCAACAACTGTAGAAAGATATTTCAACGAAATGTAAGTCTGATCAGTGGTCAGTGCTGAACTCGAACAGACAGTATATGTTTAATGGTATATTAAAATTTTGGTTACAGTTTTGCCATCAGTAGCGAGAGTCTCAAAAAGTTTGCAGGGTCTAAATTTAGAGCTCTATGAAGCCTCTGTTCATCTGAGGAGATTTATTAATATCTTGAATTTAAAGAACGAGAAAATTCTCGAATGCAACAGATTTAACGTTTATATATCAATGATCAAACCACAATATGAAATGGGAAAAAAGGACTAAGGTCTTTCAACTCTAAGAAGAGATCTTCGTCAGAGTCAAAAACCCAACTCAAGTAAATATGTTTTTTTAGTAATGAAGAATGAAAATTATCAAAGAGACCTTCGCAAATTTTTAGCAAACATTTAGGACCTAGAGATGTAGGTATTACATTTTCATTTAAGTAATTATTAAAAAAAAATTTAGTTTTAATTTATGGACTTTTGTCAAGCTAAATAAACAATTTTTTACTACAGGGACGAAAAAAGGAAAAAGATGGCAGAAATAGGAGTAGGTATCACACATTGTATTCGTCGATAACAAGATTTCACATATTTATGTGAAATCATATATATATATATATATTATATATATATATATATATATATATATATCATTAAAATTAACCGCAGTCTCGGCATTCACGATCTTAAGACTGAGAGATTCGATCCTACGAACTAACCTCCTGCTAACAGGGTTCAACTGGAAAAGGAGTTGGCCAAGTGACATGTTAAATTAAAATCGATGACTCATGCTTAGTCATTGCTATAAATAGATTAAAAGGATAGTACAGGTTAATGTAAAGAGAAGGTTAAAGGTCAATAATGAACAAGAAACAAGCGGTTAGAATAAAAGAGTTGAAAGTCCAAGAAATTCAAGAAAGGCCAAGTGACATGTTAAGTTAAACTCGATGACTCATGCTTAGTCATTGCTATAAATAGATTAAAATCGATGACTCATGCTTAGTCATTGCTAAAAATAGATTAAAAGGATAGTACAGGTTAATATAAAGAGAAGGTTAAAGGTCAACGGTATAACTGGACTAATAGAGAATAAATAGATTAAGAAAATTAATAATAATAATAATAATAATAATAATGTTAATAATAAATAATAATAATAATAATTAAGATTAATAGTAAACTAGAAAAGATATATTAAATAACGAGTTGAAAGAGAGTAAGAATTAAAAGGGAAGGTATAGTTAGTTAGAAAAAGAAAGAAAAGTTTATAGTTAGTTAGTTATAACGAAAAGAAGAATAATAATAATAAATATAAGAAAAGTAAACGTATTGAGTGCGCAAGCTTTCGACATCACAGATGTCATCGACGGGCGAAGTTGTTCCTAGGAGATCCAGGACGCAAAAGGCATAGGGAAGGGAAAGCAGGAAAGTAGTGGGGGTAAGGGGAGTGGGGGGGGGGGGGGAGCCCAACTGGAGAACAGCTGCAGATCACCTGATGCCGGAGGCCGACTCGCGCCGAGCAGCCTCGGGAATACCGACCGCAGGCCGAGCGCCCGCCCTCACACCACTCTCCGGTCCACCAGTCCGAGTCACCAGATCAACTGAGCCACTATTATCAGCAGCACTATGTGGCGCTACACTCAGTCCGGTATCCCGCTGCACTTCACCGCTTACTGCCATACTCCTCATGCTGGGAATGACGAACATGTCTACCATCTGGCAGTTAAGGGAAGGCTTCTTAGACCTAATGTAGAGCGCTTCCAGGATTTTCAGGCGGTTAGGGTCACTTTGCAGTTGAAGGACTTTGGTTCCTTCGACTAACTTCTCCCTAGTGAGACGAGTACCATGGACTTCTTGTTCATGCTGTTTTGGTCCACCAGCAGACAGATGTAGGGTAAGACGCCTCGAGAGCTTCGTGTTTGTCATGCCGATGTATGTAGAAGGCAGGGCTGCACAGTTCCCTGAATTACAAACATATTCATACACGAGATGACTTTTCTGGAGCTCTGGGGTGACACACTGGGGGCTGTTCTTAAGAACAACATTACTGGTCTTATTGTTCTTATAGAATATTGTTAATTTAAGCTTATCCTCCTCCGTCGTCGTTGAAACGTGCTTAGAGACGATATTTCGCAGCGCTTGTTCATCTTGCTTGTACTGGCTGCTCATGTATGCTCTGTAATACAAGCGTATTACTTGATGCCTCTCCTCTGAGGCATCTTTGTTCTCTGTAGTGCCATACCACTTCTCAAGGCATTGACTGATAGTTTTCCTCACATGATTATTGGAATAACCATTGTTGACCAGGACCTGGGTTGCTCTTTCCAACTCCGAGTGGACATCCGACCATTCACTGCAGTGAGTTAGAGCCCTTCTTACATAAGCCGCAATGGTTGAACGTTTGTACCTATCCGGGCATTCACTAATCCCATTCAAACACAGACCCGGGTTAGTTGGTTTGCAATAGACACCTGTGCTAAAGCTCCTAGACCGTTGTTGGACCAAAACATCAAGAAATGGCAGCTGACCGTCAATACTCTTTTCAACAGTTAGTCTAAGGCCTGATTCATTCTCCAGGTGTTCCTTCAATCTTTCGATCACATTTACGTCTCTGGCTAAGACGAAAATGTCGTCGATATATCTCCCATATATTGTGGGTCTTTCTAATTCAGAAAAGACTTTCCTCTCCACAGCGCCCATGAAGTAATTTGCAAATAGGACACCCAGCGGTGATCCCATGGCAACACCATCAATTTGCTGAAACATGCGGCCATCAGGTGAGATAAATGCAGACTCTTTCGTGCATATCTTCAGAAGGGACTTCAGGCTCGTTTTAGGGATGTCTATCTTAGGTTGCTCTCCCTCAGGGTAAACTTCTTGCAGGATGATGTCAATCGTCCTGTCAACCGGCACATTAGTGAAAAGGGACTCGACATCAAGAGAAGCTATAGTACCCGTACTCTCCGAACCCTTTAAAAGCTCAAGGAAGTCGGTAGAAGATGCAAGGCTATAGTCCTTGGGAACGAAGGGAGTGAGTATTTCATTCAGTCGCTTCGCCAGTTGGTACGTAGGAGAAGGAATCTGACTGATAATAGGCCTTAAGGGGTTCCCTGGTTTGTGGGTTTTCACATTGCCATAACAATATCCCAAACCATAGTCTCCGATGATAGGTGGAAGACTTTTCTTTCCAGTTTTGGCATTTACCACTTTTATCAGTTTGTTAACTCTTCTCTTAATATCGTCAGTAGGGTTACGGGAAATATGACGAAACTTCGCAGGGTCACTTAGGATGTCGCTGATTTTAGAGTTGTATTCATCTGATCCTATCAAAACATAGCAGGCAGCTTTATCAGCTTTACGGATTGTGATGGAACCATCTTGTTTCAAATTCTTGGCCGCTATACGGTGTCTCGTTTTTAGTATATTACTCTTGTAATGGCCTCTTTCAATTTTAGCTTCTCTAAGTAGTTCCTCACGGATTCCGTCATCGACCTTTAATCGTCCGTCTTTTGCAAGGCTATGGATATCGCCTAGTAGCGACTCAATTTCAATTCGTTTAGCATATGGAGGCGGTTTGGATAGAACATGACAGTTCAAACCGAAGTTCAGTAATTCCTCCTCATCCTTATTCAACACCCTCGTTGTGAGATTGATGTAACCATTCACAGGTGCTGGCTGCTTCAAACTGCCACCATTAAGTCGAACTAGTTTCCTAGTTATTCTGGAGATAGCGGCCTCCCTATGCTGCTGAACGGTTATATCAAGCTGTTCGTCAATTTGGGTTTTACATTCTCCATCAATTTCGAGAGAGTTCCACTCGTTGACAGCATCATCAAGTTCACGTCGGAGCCGGATGACTTCCTCTTTCTTAATATTCAGTTGCCTCTTGACAAGTTGTCTCCTATACGCCAAAGTCTCTGAGGTTTGGCGTGCTGCTAAATCGTGAGTTCTAATATTGGTATAAATAGGCAGCAGATCTTCTTTTAAACAAGTATCATTAAAATTAACCGCAGTCTCGGCATTCACGATCTTAAGACTGAGAGATTCGATCCTACGAACTAACCTCCTGCTAACAGGGTTCAACTGGAAAAGGAGTTGGCCAAGTGACATGTTAAATTAAAATCGATGACTCATGCTTAGTCATTGCTATAAATAGATTAAAAGGATAGTACAGGTTAATGTAAAGAGAAGGTTAAAGGTCAATAATGAACAAGAAACAAGCGGTTAGAATAAAAGAGTTGAAAGTCCAAGAAATTCAAGAAAGGCCAAGTGACATGTTAAGTTAAACTCGATGACTCATGCTTAGTCATTGCTATAAATAGATTAAAATCGATGACTCATGCTTAGTCATTGCTAAAAATAGATTAAAAGGATAGTACAGGTTAATATAAAGAGAAGGTTAAAGGTCAACGGTATAACTGGACTAATAGAGAATAAATAGATTAAGAAAATTAATAATAATAATAATAATAATAATAATAATGTTAATAATAAATAATAATAATAATAATTAAGATTAATAGTAAACTAGAAAAGATATATTAAATAACGAGTTGAAAGAGAGTAAGAATTAAAAGGGAAGGTATAGTTAGTTAGAAAAAGAAAGAAAAGTTTATAGTTAGTTAGTTATAACGAAAAGAAGAATAATAATAATAAATATAAGAAAAGTAAACGTATTGAGTGCGCAAGCTTTCGACATCACAGATGTCATCGACGGGCGAAGTTGTTCCTAGGAGATCCAGGACGCAAAAGGCATAGGGAAGGGAAAGCAGGAAAGTAGTGGGGGTAAGGGGAGTGGGGGTAAGGGGGGTGGGGGAGCCCAACTGGAGAACAGCTGCAGATCACCTGATGCCGGAGGCCGACTCGCGCCGAGCAGCCTCGGGAATACCGACCGCAGGCCGAGCGCCCGCCCTCACACCACTCTCCGGTCCACCAGTCGAGTCACCAGATCAACTGAGCCACTATTATCAGCAGCACTATGTGGCGCTACACTCAGTCCGGTATCCCGCTGCACTTCACCGCTTACTGCCATACTCCTCATGCTGGGAATGACGAACATGTCTACCATCTGGCAGTTAAGGGAAGGCTTCTTAGACCTAATGTAGAGCGCTTCCAGGATTTTCAGGCGGTTAGGGTCACTTTGCAGTTGAAGGACTTTGGTTCCTTCGACTAACTTCTCCCTAGTGAGACGAGTACCATGGACTTCTTGTTCATGCTGTTTTGGTCCACCAGCAGACAGATGTAGGGTAAGACGCCTCGAGAGCTTCGTGTTTGTCATGCCGATGTATGTAGAAGGCAGGGCTGCACAGTTCCCTGAATTACAAACATATTCATACACGAGATGACTTTTCTGGAGCTCTGGGGTGACACACTGGGGGCTGTTCTTAAGAACAACATTACTGGTCTTATTGTTCTTATAGAATATTGTTAATTTAAGCTTATCCTCCTCCGTCGTCGTTGAAACGTGCTTAGAGACGATATTTCGCAGCGCTTGTTCATCTTGCTTGTACTGGCTGCTCATGTATGCTCTGTAATACAAGCGTATTACTTGATGCCTCTCCTCTGAGGCATCTTTGTTCTCTGTAGTGCCATACCACTTCTCAAGGCATTGACTGATAGTTTTCCTCACATGATTATTGGAATAACCATTGTTGACCAGGACCTGGGTTGCTCTTTCCAACTCCGAGTGGACATCCGACCATTCACTGCAGTGAGTTAGAGCCCTTCTTACATAAGCCGTAATGGTTGAACGTTTGTACCTATCCGGGCATTCACTAATCCCATTCAAACACAGACCCGGGTTAGTTGGTTTGCAATAGACACCTGTGCTAAAGCTCCTAGACCGTTGTTGGACCAAAACATCAAGAAATGGCAGCTGACCGTCAATACTCTTTTCAACAGTTAGTCTAAGGCCTGATTCATTCTCCAGGTGTTCCTTCAATCTTTCGATCACATTTACGTCTCTGGCTAAGACGAAAATGTCGTCGATATATCTCCCATATATTGTGGGTCTTTCTAATTCAGAAAAGACTTTCCTCTCCACAGCGCCCATGAAGTAATTTGCAAATAGGACACCCAGCGGTGATCCCATGGCAACACCATCAATTTGCTGAAACATGCGGCCATCAGGTGAGATAAATGCAGACTCTTTCGTGCATATCTTCAGAAGGGACTTCAGGCTCGTTTTAGGGATGTCTATCTTAGGTTGCTCTCCCTCAGGGTAAACTTCTTGCAGGATGATGTCAATCGTCCTGTCAACCGGCACATTAGTGAAAAGGGACTCGACATCAAGAGAAGCTATAGTACCCGTACTCTCCGAACCCTTTAAAAGCTCAAGGAAGTCGGTAGAAGATGCAAGGCTATAGTCCTTGGGAACGAAGGGAGTGAGTATTTCATTCAGTCGCTTCGCCAGTTGGTACGTAGGAGAAGGAATCTGACTGATAATAGGCCTTAAGGGGTTCCCTGGTTTGTGGGTTTTCACATTGCCATAACAATATCCCAAACCATAGTCTCCGATGATAGGTGGAAGACTTTTCTTTCCAGTTTTGGCATTTACCACTTTTATCAGTTTGTTAACTCTTCTCTTAATATCGTCAGTGGGGTTACGGGAAATATGACGAAACTTCGCAGGGTCACTTAGGATGTCGCTGATTTTAGAGTTGTATTCATCTGATCCTATCAAAACATAGCAGGCAGCTTTATCAGCTTTACGGATTGTGATGGAACCATCTTGTTTCAAATTCTTGGCCGCTATACGGTGTCTCGTTTTTAGTATATTACTCTTGTAATTTTAATGATACTTGTTTAAAAGAAGATCTGCTGCCTATTTATACCAATATTAGAACTCACGATTTAGCAGCACGCCAAACCTCAGAGACTTTGGCGTATAGGAGACAACTTGTCAAGAGGCAACTGAATATTAAGAAAGAGGAAGTCATCCGGCTCCGACGTGAACTTGATGATGCTGTCAACGAGTGGAACTCTCTCGAAATTGATGGAGAATGTAAAACCCAAATTGACGAACAGCTTGATATAACCGTTCAGCAGCATAGGGAGGCCGCTATCTCCAGAACAACTAGGAAACTAGTTCGACTTAATGGTGGCAGTTTGAAGCAGCCAGCACCTGTGAATGGTTACATCAATCTCACAACGAGGGTGTTGAATAAGGATGAGGAGGAATTACTGAACTTCGGTTTGAACTGTCATGTTCTATCCAAACCGCCTCCATATGCTAAACGAATTGAAATTGAGTCGCTACTAGGCGATATCCATAGCCTTGCAAAAGACGGACGATTAAAGGTCGATGACGGAATCCGTGAGGAACTACTTAGAGAAGCTAAAATTGAAAGAGGCCATTACAAGAGTAATATACTAAAAACGAGACACCGTATAGCGGCCAAGAATTTGAAACAAGATGGTTCCATCACAATCCGTAAAGCTGATAAAGCTGCCTGCTATGTTTTGATAGGATCAGATGAATACAACTCTAAAATCAGCGACATCCTAAGTGACCCTGCGAAGTTTCGTCATATTTCCGTAACCCTACTGACGATATTAAGAGAAGAGTTAACAAACTGATAAAAGTGGTAAATGCCAAAACTGGAAAGAAAAGTCTTCCACCTATCATCGGAGACTATGGTTTGGGATATTGTTATGGCAATGTGAAAACCCACAAACCAGGGAACCCCTTAAGGCCTATTATCAGTCAGATTCCTTCTCCTACGTACCAACTGGCGAAGCGACTGAATGAAATACTCACTCCCTTCGTTCCCAAGGACTATAGCCTTGCATCTTCTACCGACTTCCTTGAGCTTTTAAAGGGTTCGGAGAGTACGGGTACTATAGCTTCTCTTGATGTCGAGTCCCTTTTCACTAATGTGCCGGTTGACAGGACGATTGACATCATCCTGCAAGAAGTTTACCCTGAGGGAGAGCAACCTAAGATAGACATCCCTAAAACGAGCCTGAAGTCCCTTCTGAAGATATGCACGAAAGAGTCTGCATTTATCTCACCTGATGGCCGCATGTTTCAGCAAATTGATGGTGTTGCCATGGGATCACCGCTGGGTGTCCTATTTGCAAATTACTTCATGGGCGCTGTGGAGAGGAAAGTCTTTTCTGAATTAGAAAGACCCACAATATATGGGAGATATATCGACGACATTTTCGTCTTAGCCAGAGACGTAAATGTGATCGAAAGATTGAAGGAACACCTGGAGAATGAATCAGGCCTTAGACTAACTGTTGAAAAGAGTATTGACGGTCAGCTGCCATTTCTTGATGTTTTGGTCCAACAACGGTCTAGGAGCTTTAGCACAGGTGTCTATTGCAAACCAACTAACCCGGGTCTGTGTTTGAATGGGATTAGTGAATGCCCGGATAGGTACAAACGTTCAACCATTGCGGCTTATGTAAGAAGGGCTCTAACTCACTGCAGTGAATGGTCGGATGTCCACTCGGAGTTGGAAAGAGCAACCCAGGTCCTGGTCAACAATGGTTATTCCAATAATCATGTGAGGAAAACTATCAGTCAATGCCTTGAGAAGTGGTATGGCACTACAGAGAACAAAGATGCCTCAGAGGAGAGGCATCAAGTAATACGCTTGTATTACAGAGCATACATGAGCAGCCAGTACAAGCAAGATGAACAAGCGCTGCGAAATATCGTCTCTAAGCACGTTTCAACGACGACGGAGGAGGATAAGCTTAAATTAACAATATTCTATAAGAACAATAAGACCAGTAATGTTGTTCTTAAGAACAGCCCCCAGTGTGTCACCCCAGAGCTCCAGAAAAGTCATCTCGTGTATGAATATGTTTGTAATTCAGGGAACTGTGCAGCCCTGCCTTCTACATACATCGGCATGACAAACACGAAGCTCTCGAGGCGTCTTACCCTACATCTGTCTGCTGGTGGACCAAAACAGCATGAACAAGAAGTCCATGGTACTCGTCTCACTAGGGAGAAGTTAGTCGAAGGAACCAAAGTCCTTCAACTGCAAAGTGACCCTAACCGCCTGAAAATCCTGGAAGCGCTCTACATTAGGTCTAAGAAGCCTTCCCTTAACTGCCAGATGGTAGACATGTTCGTCATTCCCAGCATGAGGAGTATGGCAGTAAGCGGTGAAGTGCAGCGGGATACCGGACTGAGTGTAGCGCCACATAGTGCTGCTGATAATAGTGGCTCAGTTGATCTGGTGACTCGGACTGGTGGACCGGAGAGTGGTGTGAGGGCGGGCGCTCGGCCTGCGGTCGGTATTCCCGAGGCTGCTCGGCGCGAGTCGGCCTCCGGCATCAGGTGATCTGCAGCTGTTCTCCAGTTGGGCTCCCCCACCCCCCTTACCCCCACTCCCCTTACCCCCACTACTTTCCTGCTTTCCCTTCCCTATGCCTTTTGCGTCCTGGATCTCCTAGGAACAACTTCGCCCGTCGATGACATCTGTGATGTCGAAAGCTTGCGCACTCAATACGTTTACTTTTCTTATATTTATTATTATTATTCTTCTTTTCGTTATAACTAACTAACTATAAACTTTTCTTTCTTTTTCTAACTAACTATACCTTCCCTTTTAATTCTTACTCTCTTTCAACTCGTTATTTAATATATCTTTTCTAGTTTACTATTAATCTTAATTATTATTATTATTATTTATTATTAACATTATTATTATTATTATTATTATTATTATTAATTTTCTTAATCTATTTATTCTCTATTAGTCCAGTTATACCGTTGACCTTTAACCTTCTCTTTATATTAACCTGTACTATCCTTTTAATCTATTTTTAGCAATGACTAAGCATGAGTCATCGATTTTAATCTATTTATAGCAATGACTAAGCATGAGTCATCGAGTTTAACTTAACATGTCACTTGGCCTTTCTTGAATTTCTTGGACTTTCAACTCTTTTATTCTAACCGCTTGTTTCTTGTTCATTATTGACCTTTAACCTTCTCTTTACATTAACCTGTACTATCCTTTTAATCTATTTATAGCAATGACTAAGCATGAGTCATCGATTTTAATTTAACATGTCACTTGGCCAACTCCTTTTCCAGTTGAACCCTGTTAGCAGGAGGTTAGTTCGTAGGATCGAATCTCTCAGTCTTAAGATCGTGAATGCCGAGACTGCGGTTAATTTTAATGATACTTGTTTAAAAGAAGATCTGCTGCCTATTTATACCAATATTAGAACTCACGATTTAGCAGCACGCCAAACCTCAGAGACTTTGGCGTATAGGAGACAACTTGTCAAGAGGCAACTGAATATTAAGAAAGAGGAAGTCATCCGGCTCCGACGTGAACTTGATGATGCTGTCAACGAGTGGAACTCTCTCGAAATTGATGGAGAATGTAAAACCCAAATTGACGAACAGCTTGATATAACCGTTCAGCAGCATAGGGAGGCCGCTATCTCCAGAACAACTAGGAAACTAGTTCGACTTAAATGGTGGCAGTTTGAAGCAGCCAGCACCTGTGAATGGTTACATCAATCTCACAACGAGGGTGTTGAATAAGGATGAGGAGGAATTACTGAACTTCGGTTTGAACTGTCATGTTCTATCCAAATCGCCTCCATATGCTAAACGAATTGAAATTGAGTCGCTACTAGGCGATATCCATAGCCTTGCAAAAGACGGACGATTAAAGGTCGATGACGGAATCCGTGAGGAACTACTTAGAGAAGCTAAAATTGAAAGAGGCCATTACAAGAGTAATATACTAAAAACGAGACACCGTATAGCGGCCAAGAATTTGAAACAAGATGGTTCCATCACAATCCGTAAAGCTGATAAAGCTGCCTGCTATGTTTTGATAGGATCAGATGAATACAACTCTAAAATCAGCGACATCCTAAGTGACCCTGCGAAGTTTCGTCATATTTCCCGTAACCCCACTGACGATATTAAGAGAAGAGTTAACAAACTGATAAAAGTGGTAAATGCCAAAACTGGAAAGAAAAGTCTTCCACCTATCATCGGAGACTATGGTTTGGGATATTGTTATGGCAATGTGAAAACCCACAAACCAGGGAACCCCTTAAGGCCTATTATCAGTCAGATTCCTTCTCCTACGTACCAACTGGCGAAGCGACTGAATGAAATACTCACTCCCTTCGTTCCCAAGGACTATAGCCTTGCATCTTCTACCGACTTCCTTGAGCTTTTAAAGGGTTCGGAGAGTACGGGTACTATAGCTTCTCTTGATGTCGAGTCCCTTTTCACTAATGTGCCGGTTGACAGGACGATTGACATCATCCTGCAAGAAGTTTACCCTGAGGGAGAGCAACCTAAGATAGACATCCCTAAAACGAGCCTGAAGTCCCTTCTGAAGATATGCACGAAAGAGTCTGCATTTATCTCACCTGATGGCCGCATGTTTCAGCAAATTGATGGTGTTGCCATGGGATCACCGCTGGGTGTCCTATTTGCAAATTACTTCATGGGCGCTGTGGGAGGAAAGTCTTTTCTGAATTAGAAAGACCCACAATATATGGGAGATATATCGACGACATTTTCGTCTTAGCCAGAGACGTAAATGTGATCGAAAGATTGAAGGAACACCTGGAGAATGAATCAGGCCTTAGACTAACTGTTGAAAAGAGTATTGACGGTCAGCTGCCATTTCTTGATGTTTTGGTCCAACAACGGTCTAGGAGCTTTAGCACAGGTGTCTATTGCAAACCAACTAACCCGGGTCTGTGTTTGAATGGGATTAGTGAATGCCCGGATAGGTACAAACGTTCAACCATTGCGGCTTATGTAAGAAGGGCTCTAACTCACTGCAGTGAATGGTCGGATGTCCACTCGGAGTTGGAAAGAGCAACCCAGGTCCTGGTCAACAATGGTTATTCCAATAATCATGTGAGGAAAACTATCAGTCAATGCCTTGAGAAGTGGTATGGCACTACAGAGAACAAAGATGCCTCAGAGGAGAGGCATCAAGTAATACGCTTGTATTACAGAGCATACATGAGCAGCCAGTACAAGCAAGATGAACAAGCGCTGCGAAATATCGTCTCTAAGCACGTTTCAACGACGACGGAGGAGGATAAGCTTAAATTAACAATATTCTATAAGAACAATAAGACCAGTAATGTTGTTCTTAAGAACAGCCCCCAGTGTGTCACCCCAGAGCTCCAGAAAAGTCATCTCGTGTATGAATATGTTTGTAATTCAGGGAACTGTGCAGCCCTGCCTTCTACATACATCGGCATGACAAACACGAAGCTCTCGAGGCGTCTTACCCTACATCTGTCTGCTGGTGGACCAAAACAGCATGAACAAGAAGTCCATGGTACTCGTCTCACTAGGGAGAAGTTAGTCGAAGGAACCAAAGTCCTTCAACTGCAAAGTGACCCTAACCGCCTGAAAATCCTGGAAGCGCTCTACATTAGGTCTAAGAAGCCTTCCCTTAACTGCCAGATGGTAGACATGTTCGTCATTCCCAGCATGAGGAGTATGGCAGTAAGCGGTGAAGTGCAGCGGGATACCGGACTGAGTGTAGCGCCACATAGTGCTGCTGATAATAGTGGCTCAGTTGATCTGGTGACTCGGACTGGTGGACCGGAGAGTGGTGTGAGGGCGGGCGCTCGGCCTGCGGTCGGTATTCCCGAGGCTGCTCGGCGCGAGTCGGCCTCCGGCATCAGGTGATCTGCAGCTGTTCTCCAGTTGGGCTCCCCCACCCCCCTTACCCCCACTCCCCTTACCCCCACTACTTTCCTGCTTTCCCTTCCCTATGCCTTTTGCGTCCTGGATCTCCTAGGAACAACTTCGCCCGTCGATGACATCTGTGATGTCGAAAGCTTGCGCACTCAATACGTTTACTTTTCTTATATTTATTATTATTATTCTTCTTTTCGTTATAACTAACTAACTATAAACTTTTCTTTCTTTTTCTAACTAACTATACCTTCCCTTTTAATTCTTACTCTCTTTCAACTCGTTATTTAATATATCTTTTCTAGTTTACTATTAATCTTAATTATTATTATTATTATTTATTATTAACATTATTATTATTATTATTATTATTATTAATTTTCTTAATCTATTTATTCTCTATTAGTCCAGTTATACCGTTGACCTTTAACCTTCTCTTTATATTAACCTGTACTATCCTTTTAATCTATTTTTAGCAATGACTAAGCATGAGTCATCGATTTTAATCTATTTATAGCAATGACTAAGCATGAGTCATCGAGTTTAACTTAACATGTCACTTGGCCTTTCTTGAATTTCTTGGACTTTCAACTCTTTTATTCTAACCGCTTGTTTCTTGTTCATTATTGACCTTTAACCTTCTCTTTACATTAACCTGTACTATCCTTTTAATCTATTTATAGCAATGACTAAGCATGAGTCATCGATTTTAATTTAACATGTCACTTGGCCAACTCCTTTTCCAGTTGAACCCTGTTAGCAGGAGGTTAGTTCGTAGGATCGAATCTCTCAGTCTTAAGATCGTGAATGCCGAGACTGCGGTTAATTTTAATGATACTTGTTTAAAAGAAGTTCTGCTGCCTATTTATACCAATATATATATATAATATATATATATATATATAATATATGATCAAACCACAATAAGAAATGGGAAAACAAGACTAAGATCTTTCAACCGTAACAAGCGGTCTTCGTCAGAGTCAAAAACCCAACTGAGGTTTCAGTTGGGTTTTTGACTCTGACGAAGACCGCTTGTTACGGTTGAAAGATCTTAGTCTTGTTTTCCCATTTCTTATTGTGGTTTGATCATTGATTGTTGTTTCACGTGTTTATGTGAAATCTTTTTATATATATATATATATATATATATATATATATATATAGTGTGTGTGTGTGAGATTGAATTTACGGCCTATTGATTTTTTAATTAATTTCTTGGATAACTTTTCCAAATCCCTTAAGAGTCTTTTAAATTCACCAGGAACTAGGTACATCAACTCACCATAGGTTTTGTTTTCAATGTTTATATTTCTTCCGACGTTTCGGTCGTCTTCGACCATCTTCAGGGTGTAAAACATATATACAATATCTTAAAAACTATTGAACATTTTTTAAACACTTAAATATAACACTCAAAGTTCGTAATGAACTACTAAATAGAATGTAAACATTAAACACTATTATTTAATGGTTAACTTAAACAGTTTAAATGTTTACATTCTATTTAGTAATTCATTACGAACTTTGAGTGTTATATTTAAGTGTTTAAAAAATGTTCAATAGTTTTTTAGATATTGTATATACGTTTTACACCCTGAAGATGGTCGAAGACGACCGAAACGTCGGAAGAAATATAAGCATTGAAAACAAAACGTATGGTGAGTTGATGTACCTAGTTCCTGGTGAATTTAAAAGATTCTTAAGGGATTTGGAAAAGTTATCCAAGAAAATAATTAAAAAAATAATAGGCCATAAATTCAATCTCACACGTATTTTTTTTACAAATATGTATATATATATATATATATATATATATATATATATATATATATATATATATATATTGGTATAAATAGGCAGCAGATCTTCTTTTAAACAAGTATCATTAAAATTAACCGCAGTCTCGGCATTCACGATCTTAAGACTAAGAGATTCGATCCTACGAACTAACTTCCTGCTAACAGGGTTCAACTGGAAAAGGAGTTGGCCAAGTGACATGTTAAATTAAAATCGATGACTCTACTTAGTCATTGCTATAAATAGATTAAAAGGATAGTACAGGTTAATATAAAGAGAAGGTCAAAGGTCAATAATGAACAAGAAACAAGCGGTAAGAATAAAAGAGTTGAAAGTCCAAGAAAGGCCAAGTGACGTGTTAAATTAAAATCGATGACTCATGCTTAGTCATTGCTATAAATAGATTAAAAGGATAGTACAGGTTAATATAAAGAGAAGGTCAAGGTCAATAATGAACAAGAAACAAGCGGTAAGAATAAAAGAGTTGAAAGTCCAAGAAATTCAAGAAAGGCCAAGTAACGTGTTAAATTAAAATCGATGACTCATGCTTAGTCATTGCTATAAATAGATTAAAAGGATAGTACAGGTTAATATGAAGAGAAGGTTAAAGGTCAATAATGAACTAGAAACAAGCGGTTAGAATAAAAGAGTTGAAAGGTCAACGGTATAACTGGACTAATAAAGAATAAATAGATTAAGAAAATTATTATTAATAATAATAATGTTAATAATAATTAATAGTAATAATAATTAAGATTAATAGTAAACTAGAAAAGATATATTAAATAAAGAGTTGAAAGAGAGTAAGAATTAATAGGGAAGGTATAGTTAGTTAGAAAAAAGACAGAAAAGTTTATAGTTAGTTAGTTATAAAGAAAAGAATAATAATAATAAATATAAGAAAAGAAAACGTATTGAGTGCGCAAGCTTTCGACATCACAGATGTCATCGACGGGTGAAGATGTTTCTAGGAGATCCAGGACGCAAATGGCGTAGGGAAGGGAAAGGAGGCAAGTAGTGGGGGTAAGGGGAGTGGGGGAAGAGCAGGTGGAGCCCAACTGGAGAACAGCTGCTTATATATATATATATATATATATATATATATATATATATATATATATATATATATTATATATCTGCTTATACAGCTGCTTATATATATATATATATATATATATATATATATATATATATATATATAAAGATTTCACATAAACACGTGAAATAACAATCAATGATCAAACCACAATAAGAAAATGGGAAAGCAAGACTAAGATCTTTCCCATTTTCTTATTGTGGTTTGATCATTGAGATATATATATATATCAATGATCAAACAACAATAAGAAATGGAAAACAATACTAAGATCTTTCAATCGTAACAAGCGGTCTTCGTCGGAGTCAAAACCTTTTTTTTTTTGTTTTTTTGTTGGGTTTTTGACTCTGACGAAGACAGCTTGTTACGGTTGAAAGATCTTAGTCTTGTTTTCCCATTTCTTCTTGTGATTTGATCATTAATTGCTGTTTCACGTGTTTATGTAAAATCTTTATATATATATATATCTATATATATATATATATATATAAACTAGAATTTAAAAAGAACACATAGAAAGGAAACCACTGAACTCACTACTACATTTCGATGTCCTCGTCTTCAGGAAAAGAAGTGAATCGCTCCAAAGGCTGATAACGACTGACTTGGCGTTCGAACTGAAGCACTCAAACAGTGTAGTCAACTTTCGGAGGAAAAGTAGACAGGGAAGATAAAGAGATAAAAGCCAAATAAAAATTAAAAAATGAAAACATTTAAATAAAATAAAATTAAAAACTGATAACAACTTTTTTTAAAAAAAAAAAAAAATCAACGATTGAGGTTAAGCCCAGGAGCCGATCTACCGCCCAGAAGACTAATAAGTGCTTCTTCTGAAGCTCTCAGAGTAACTTTCGAACTAGTCTGATCAATCTGCCTCAGGACCTGTACACGGAAACAGTCATTAAAACTGTGTCCGTGAGAACTGGCATGAGTAGCAACGGGACGGTCACTGCGTTTGCCAACGGATGACCTGTGATTATTCATACGCAGGCTTAGCTTGATGGAAGCCAAACCCACATAAAAAGAATCACACTGGGTGCAATCCAAAGGGTACTCGCAGTTACCAGAGGTACAAGAGGTCTTGTGAGAGATAGGGTAGGTGCGTTTACTATGGACAGAGGTAAAGGAAGGAACACGATTGATGATAGGACAAGTAAGACATCCACGACGTCCACATTGAACCATACCACCAGCAGTTTTAGGAGGCTTAGGAGAAGAGATGTGAGAGAAGATAGATTGAAGATTAGCAGGTTTGCGATAGGAAATGGAAGGTGCCTCACTAAAGACTGAAGAAGTACAGGAGGAAGAAGAAAGTATAGGGAAAAACTCCCTGACAACTGCACCCAGCCTATGAGCACCAGGAAAATAAGTGGTGATGAGGAAATTAGAGTCCCTGCGATCCCTCCTAGGACCTGAATTATGATGAACGTCTGCAGGGACTATACGGTTGTTAATGAAATTAGAAGGATATCCTCGGTCAGAAAATTTCTGTTTCAATAAATCTATTTGGAAGGAACGATCTTTTATTCTGCTACAAATTTTATGGAGGCGTATGGACAATGATCTGGGGATAGCGTTTTTTACGTGGGAGGGATGGCAACTATTGAAATGAAGGTACTGCTGGGCGTTAGTAGGCTTGATATGGACAGATGTAGAAAGATGACCCCCATCGTAGGTGACGCTGACATCCAAAAATGTAATAAGGTTATTGGACACTTGATGAGTAAAGGAAATAGATGAAGAGAAGGAATTAAATTACGTAAGGAACTGATCTAACTCATGCTTACCATGGGGCCACAGGAAAAAAATATCATCTATGTATCGTACGTAAAGGATGGGGAGGAGATTGCGAGTGGCAAGGAAATCTTGTTCCAGCTTCGCCATGAAAAGATTTGCAAAGGATATTTTGATTATATATATAATCAAAATATTAAAACGGTCCAAACCGGACAGATATATAAATGAAAAAAGACAACAAACAGAAGAAGCGAGAAAACTTACTGGATCGATATTTCGAACTGAAGTTCGTCGTGAGGGAGAGAGTAGAAGGGAAGAAGAAGAGGTACGTGCGTTCACTTGTACCGGCAGAGAGCGACTGGGGGTTCCAGGCGGTAGTCTCAAGTTCAAGTTGCTCGAAGCGCTGCAGGCTGATCCCCCGTAAACGACACCATTCCACCGTGAGCGAACACGCGGAGCGTATAGGACGGAATGAGGTGGAAAGGAGGACAGAAAGGGCGAAGAAGAAGAGGAGAAAGAGAGTGAGGAGAAAAAAATATATATATATAAAAAAATAAAATAAAATAATTTTTTTTTAAACAGTTGAGGTTGAGGCCAGGTGGAGAGCGGGCATTGAGTAACCATTTTTTAACGTTTGAGGTTGAGGCCAGGTGGGGAGCGGTCATTGAGTAACCAATGGCATTGGTTACTCAATGACCGCTCCCCACCTGGCCTCAACCTCAAACGATAAAAAAAAAAAATTATTTTATTTTACCTCTTCTTCTTCTTCCCTTCTACTCTCTCCCTGACGACGAACTTCAGTTCGAAATATCGATCCAGTAAGTTTTCTCGCTTCTTCTATTTGTTGTCTTTTTTTCATATATATATATAGTGGAAAATTGTGAATACCCATTCGAAAAACAAGAAAAAAGAGTAGAATAATATTACCTGGATGATCAGCATAAGATAGTGAAATGATAATACAAAAAGAAATGAATGGCCTAAAGGAGATGGTAGTGAACAGATTAAAAACTGAATTTGAAGAATGCTGTGTCTGTCTTCAAAAATTTAATTACCAATTTTCATTTCTTTTAAACTAAATTCAGTAATAATTAAAGGTTAACATGGAAGAAAAAACGTAAGAAAGGAATGCTTAAATTTTTAAAATGATTTTGGATTCAATTCAATTGTTTGACGAAAGTATTTATTTGCTGGATGGTCGTACAACTGGTTGGGATACAGTCGGGGATCCTATAGATTCTGCAGTGTCTTATCTACATTATTGTGAGGTATCTTTCTAAATTTGTTGTTTCTAACATTATACTGTTTTCCACCGCATTTTCAGTTTTTGTTGTGAAAGATCATTTTCAACAATGAATTTGATTTAAAGAATATATTAGATTTTCTATGTCAAGAACGACTGACTAACGTAAGTTTAAAAAAGCATTGGTCATGACTTTCCTGCAGTTGATATTGAAAATGAGATAGTTAAAGTATTCTATGAGAGGATATGTCACTTGAGGAAAAGGCTTGAATAGTTTTACTATTTTTTTAGGCTTGAATAGTTTTACTATTTTTTTTTATAAAGTTCAAAATAAATGCTCTATGTATGTTGTATGTGTCGCTATAAACATATGGGGAATGTTATACATTCAAGATTTGCATCAGACATCACTAGATCTCTGCATTGTAGCGTTCCTGCTCTTTGATCTTGGGTTTGCGAGTTTCGGAGTATACATGGTCCAAATTTCCAAACTTTCCTAGACAGTTTGACTTTCTTAATTTGATAGAATGGAGAGTATTATTTCCTGTTAAATAACATTAAAATTAGTATTAGGTCTAACTCTTAAATCGAAAATTCAACCCTTAACTCCTTATTATGAGTTTTTTTTTAATCGAAGTGGTCTGCTCAAATCAATGTTTATTAAGAACATTCGGTTAGATTGAAGCAAAAATATTGGTTTAAATAATAACCCACTAAAGATACAACTTTCTAATTATATAGAAGTATAGGTTAATTTTATGTGCTTGAATTGATTTATTATTTGGCAAAAAAAAAAAATGTTTGTACTTATGAACGAATCAGGTATATTTTGATTATTTTGCCTGATGTATTCTTTGTATTCGACAACCCTGGTCGGAGTCTGTTGGATAGCCCAAAGTACTTAGCCAATGAACAATATCTGGTTTATGGTAGCACTTTTAACACCAGGTCCACCTACAGATCCAACATCTGCAGAATTAGTTCATGTCTAGTTGCAGACTTTGCTGTTCCGTGTGAAGCATTTACAATTTTTCATTTTTCTTTAAAATAATGAATTCCAAATGCGGTTTTTGTTGGATTCGAGTTAGATCGTTTTGATATTTGAATTCGGTGAAACACTGATTACGGCAAATTCTATTCATTTTTAAAGAGTTAATGTCAGTATTTTCGAAGTTAATCAAATAGCAAGTATTGACTCGCTTCTATTTCTGTTAAATTATTGCTCTTTGATGATGGTTTTGGGAGGAATTACCCTCAGAATTATTAAATACTTCTTTGATGGAAACCTTGAATACGTGGAATCCATATTTGGAATTAGGTTTTCTTTCTTTAGTGCGGTGCTTCTTATTTGTTGTGTCTCAGATATTTGTGTTGGGCTCCAACTTGTTATATTCTTTAAATAGTTGGTAATCGAAATATTTTACAGTTATGCCTCCAAACTATTTTAAAAAAAGTATATTAATTAATGTGTTTAAGAAGAAAAAGTGGAATTCGGTAGATTTTATTCGCCAAGCGACTGAGGTTAACTATTTATTTATTTTATTTATGTTAGACACTGAATCAGGTAAAAGGCACGTATTTTAAGTTTTATTTAAAATTATTGTGGTTTATATTGTGATGTTTAATTTGTTATTAGTTCTAAGACACCTCGTCAAAATGTCATATCAAAATATTGAAATATCAAGTCAACTGTACTGTTACACTTTTTCTCATTTATTGAGTGTAGTTCTTATTGAAATGGAAATACGTGTAAGTTCCGTCCAACTTGAATTCTCCAATCGCTTTTGATCTGGAATATATCTTTTATTATGTATCAGCATAGGTCTGTGATATTTATTTGTGAAATACATAGCTAGCTATTAGTCATTTTAAAAATTACGTCTGTTTAAACGATCATTCATCTACTATTCGTATTAATAAATAATAAGCATTAATGATCAATTATTAATGGTTTGAACATTCGGGTACCAACAAATTATAAAAGAAATACTTTTTAAAATTTCAATGTAATCGAAGTGGCGTTTCATCGTATTTTGCATCGGCTTTTGTACAAACAAAAAATCTCGTGGAACAATAAGCATAATCAAAGGACAAACGATTGGCGACTTTAAAATGAAATTCTATCTTGACCGGAGTATCCTTTCACCAGCCCGAAATTTTTAATCAGGTTTTTATGCAAATTACTTAATGGTATATACGAAAGTTTTTGTGGTACATTAATACAAGTTTGTATTTTTTTTAAAAAAAAATTAAGAAATTAAATCATGGCTGGGCTGTCGTTTCACTAACCCCATCATAAAGAATTGGCTTTTATGATATTTCCTTAATGTTACAAACGAAAATACTTACTGTACATCGGGTACCATGCACATATGAATAGAGTTTTTTTTTTAATTTTGAAATTCTATTATGGCCAAGCAAGTGAAATAGAGATATTATCCCATTAGCTACGAAACATAATTGGGATAACATAATATGATTACTTTTCTGGGAAAATATGCAGGGATTGGTTTAGAATCATTAATGTTTTTCTTACCACATGTACTTTGTATTTTACTTCGGCAGCAATTATCGCATTAGCACTTGATACTTAGATATTATCCATCTCATTCTATTTGATGAATCTTCTTTTCCCTTTTTACTATGAATATGAAATATAAGTCGCAAAGTTTTGCATTCGAGGTGAAAATATATTGAGTTTTCAATGGAAATACACGTTTTGAAGTCCTTTTAGTTCCATCAAAAGATTTTGCGAATTGTGTATGTATGTGTGTATGATCAAAGTATTATTGCGGTTCTCTAAGTCCTATTCATTTGAGCTGGCATATTCTTATTTAAACAATATTAAAAATAAGAAATGGGACGGACGTCAAAGCGCTAAAGAAGAATTAAGTATGTATATGCGTTCCCAGCGCATGAGGCACCAGACTCAACGGCCGCACTCGGATTCTATTGAATAAAATTGATTCGTTAGTTCATTTGAGTAAATATTTTTTTTTATCATTCTTATCAATTTATAAATTAAATTACCAAATGGAAATTGGAAATGATAGGTTCACATATTCATATTTATATGAATAAAGATAAATTCAGGATATTTTTTATCATAAGTATTAAATTTTCCTTCTAGCAAGTTTTGTTATTCTCATGTTAGGGCAATCAGGTGGTAAACAGCATTGATGTTGTTTAATAGCTTAATAGTGTGCTTCCATACAAAAGAATTTCCTAACCACTGCTCCGTAGGTAGTTAAGATATTTGTTCATAATGCAGGTATATGAGTGACGTAAGTGATTTCAGTGGTTATTTGCGAATGTCCTTCCAGAGCTTGATGACAACCAAAAAAAATCTTACTGTTCTCTAATTTAATTTTGTTTCTGTATGAAGAGGGTTTCTGTAAGTTTAGTCTGTGTTCATTTTTTTTCTTTTAATAATTTTGTATAATTATGTGTCGCATATAATTATTCAAAATATATGTTAAATAATAACTGTAGTTCCATATGGTGTTTTCTTGCTTCATTTGTTAAGTGCATGATTATTTTGGTTAAATAGACTGCTAACAAGTATGTTCATAGTAAGTAACGTTAGTTACTTTTGTCATAAAATTTTACATTTCACATGACTTTTGATAATATTTTTCAATTATTCTAATTTCTGCTGTTCAGTATACTGACTTTCGTAGTTGGTATAATTTATTTGACTTCCCAGGAGTTTCTTAATTCCTTTATCTGGTTTTCTTTGACTGCAGTAATCCTCTAAAATCGTGTTAAATAATCGTTAGGATATCCATTGTTAATAAATGCTTGTTTTATTTTGTTGATATTGACTTGGAAGATCCCCCCTCCCTATTTTACGTTATTTCTTAGGACTTATGTTTTAAAGTTTTGTTGTATCTGTAAACATTTGTCACCAAAAAGCTGGCTGATGCTCCCTCCACTCGTAAATCTATACCGGATTATATAACTTGATTTTAAATAAAAACCTTGATGAAATATGAACTTTGAAGAAAACATGGGCAAATGAAATCATAAAATAATAACAGAGAAGCATAAGTTGATTTCCTCTCTCTCTCTCCATTTTCTCTCTCCATCCCTCTCTCTCTCTCTCTCTATCCCTTCGTTGGTCCCCTCTGTCTTCCCAGTCTCAAACTCTCATCCTTCTGACCTTTGATTTCCTCTCTCTCTCTCTCTCTCTCTCTCTCTCTCTCTCTCTCTCTCTCTCTCTCTCTCTCTCCATTTTCTCTCTCCCCATCTGTATCCCTTCGTTGGTCCACTCTCTGTTCCCAGTCTCACTCTCTCATCCTTCTGACCTTTGATTTCCTCTCTCTCTCTCTCTCTCTCTCTCTCTCTCTCATTTTCTCTCTCTATCCCTTCGTTGGTCCCCTCTGTCTTCCCAGTCTCACTCTCTCATCCTTCTGACCTTTGATTTCCTCTCTCTCTCTCTCTCTCTCTCTCTCTCCATTTTCTCTCTCTATCCCTTCGTTGGTCCCCTCTGTCTTCCCAGTCTCACTCTCTCATCCTTCTGACCTTTGATTTCCTCTCTCTCTCTCTCTCTCTCTCCATTTTCTCTCTCTATCCCTTCGTTGGTCCCCTCTGTCTTCCCAGTCTCACTCTCTCATCCTTTTGACCTTTGATTTCCTCTCTCTCTCTCTCTCTCTCTCTCTCCATTTTCTCTCTCCCCATCTGTATCCCTTCGTTGGTCCCCTCTCTCTTCCCAGTCTCACTCTCTCATCCTTCTGACCTTTGTACCCCGTCTCTCCTCTCACTAACTATCGGGTTCCTCAGAAAAGAGTTGATTAACGAGTTTTATTTTTCCCTCACCTTCCCTATCTCCCCATGTCCATCTACCTTCCTCGTTTAGTTAGAAGCATCCTTCGCTCTCCCATTTCAACTCCTACCTTTCGTAATTCTATATGTGCGTAAATTTGCATGGAGGTGAGTAATTTGTTACAGGTTTCAAGTTACTGTCTAGTGGGGCGTTATTTCAATTGAAAAAGTAAATTTTTTACTTCTGTACAAATGTGCCATTATGTACAAAATATGAAGTCAAATAGAGAAGATCCAGTGTTATTTTACGTGCTACTTTAGCTGGAGGTCTACCGCTGTTTTATCCTTCCCTCATCGACATCACACATTTATTTTAATGATAAACAATTAATTTGTACATATCCTAGGAATGACTTAAATAGATGAGGAAGAAAGGTAAAAATAAAAATGTTATCATAAATTCTACTGTAGTTAGTATCAACAGGCTGGAATCTTCATCAGGAATATTTAATTAGTAATACTGAAAGTGTTCAACGCCCTTTTTTAAATTACCTACATTTCTACTACTCGTACTGGTATGAATAGTAAGTAGCAGCCAAGTTGCTTGCTGAATTATTAAATTTCCCTGTCAATGAATTTTACTTGTTTTATATTCGAAGTCACGCACTTTGAAACCAATTCATTGGTAGAATATTTTGGCAGGGGTGTCAAAGTGATCTCAAATAATCAAGTGATTTAAATCTGCCTAATTTTAAAAAAAGAGAACGTTTAAAAAAAAATTAAATTAAAATTTTAACTTTAAAAATAAGTTAACTCCTCGTATGGGCACTTAGAATAATGCAGTCGACAGGTTGAAAAAGTTTGGAGTCAAACAAACATTCTATGGACCACTTTTACAAGGTGACTGGATCTACTGTTGTCTAAAAAAAAACTGATTTCACCTGAAATTCAATTTAAAAAGAGAATAATTAACCTTAAAAGGAAGGGTTTAAAAACAAATGGACAGGTACGGGGAGGACAGGAGACCAGTTCACGCAGTGGGTCTCAAGTTTCACCTGGGTAGGCCACATATGGCGGAAGACTTATTTTTGTATCCAAAGTAATGCCGTTGTTATTATCCTTTATATTAAAAAATAACTGGAATAATGTTTTATTTTATGATAGTATTTGACTATATTTTCTTTAAACTTCATAATTTACTGAGGTTTTTGTTATTTTAAATGAAGTTATATAATTAGTATTTAATTATCGAGAAGAGATAGTGGTGCGTTGGACTTTGGTCGTTTGTTTGGTGACACAGATGGGAGATAAGACATTAGTTTTCATTTAGCCCTCCTCCCTCTTCAGTCTGAACTGGTAGTTTACTCTTTAAGATAACCATCTCGTAAGTGTCTTTTCTCTGATTGACAATCAGTTGTGAATCTGTCAGCTTCATATCAACTTAATTACTATTCGTCCTCATCAGTTCCTTACAGCCAATTCTCCCCAGACTCGTTACTTTTTCATTTTTGTTTTCCTGTTTATTCAAACATTGTTTAGAATATTGTAGAAATTGGAATTAACTGTTGTTTGTTTCCTTTGAAATATTTGAAACCTATATTAATGTTGTTGGTCTTAGCGTGAGCTATTTTCAGTTTTAAGGTTTCATCAAGGTATTGATTGTTAAATTATCTTATTTAAATATTGATTTATTGGGAATATTCATGATTTCAGTAAAAGACTTTAAAAATGAGTTGGTTTTGTCCAAATAACCTAACTTATATTTCATTTATATCATTTTTAATTGCTTAGACAATTAGTAAATTTCAATTCAGTTGTAAATTACTTAATGCTTTTCAGAAAAGAGGTTTAATTCCTTTTTTTTTCTGATATATTAATTCTAGGAGTTTATTGTTTGGATTATAGTAAGTTCTAGGTTCTGCAAGTAATTTATGTGTAGGTGTTTTATAATTAGAATTATTTTCTACCAGTTTTCGAATATTTCTCCCTATATTAGAGTTAAAAGTGTAAGTTTTTAATTATTCTATTGAAATTTCAAAACTACTTTTACATTTGATTTGAAGTTGGTTTATATTTTCTTAATCAGAGTGAGTTAGTGTACTTTATCTCTTTATATTCTTATCATGTTTAATTATACTAGGTAAACTGGCATTAGTGTCTGCTAATTTCAGTAAAATAGTATAGATTTTTTTTAATTTGATATTTGGACATTGAAGAGCAGTTTAAGGATCTTTAGAAATTGATTTTTTAATAGTATTTTCAATAGAATACTTTTAAAAAGTAAATAACATCTATTGGCTTCATTGATAGCTAGTCCTCTATGATTTCTGTCATGACGAATTTCTCATTTATATTAACTTGAAAGTTAAGAATTAACTAATAACAATAAATTTTGGTGAAATGTAAGAATATCTGTTGTGGATAAAAGGTCTGAGTGCACTATTGACATGAAAAGGTCCCTGAGTGGTGTTAGTCAGGAGTCAAGCATGGAGAGGGCCCTGCTCACTCCTCCTGGTCCCAGCAGGTCTTTTATGAACTACGGTTCTTTTCTGTCCTACTACTCCTTACATAAAAGGGATGATTCTTCTTCCAAACAGGTATTATCATGATATATTTACTGGTTCAATTACATTATTTTGTTCAATTATATATTCAGTGTCCTATATCAGGGGTGCCCAAACTTTGGGATCAGAGTCATATGCGGTCTACGGACATAAACCTATGTAATCATGTTATTTAAGGTCAACATTTTAGTCAGTATGAAGAAAAAAGTTATAATGCAACACCAAAGTCTGGACCAGATATGTTAACAATAAATGGTTACAGGGACTTCAATTTCAGTGTTCGTTAAAGCTCGAAGTGATAAGGCCTTCATATATTAGAGAAAAAATATCTGTCTGTAATTAGAAAGATGTCCTGTGGAGCACTGGTTGGGAAATACTGATAGAAAAAGAAAGAGTTCTTGATTTTCTTGAATTCTCAATACTGACAGAGTCATACAATCCTATCATGAATTTAATCAGTTTCATCTTAAAGAATGTGCTAATATTTACCGAAAATCTCTTTAATAAAGTATTAACTCATCTTTATGTTCAGTTTTTCTTCGCGAACATTGTAGTCAGAGCAGATGCAAAATTGGCTACTTGAAAAACAAAATTCTGACTTACGAGATATCGTGCTCAGCGGTGCTCGCCTTTGCTATGGCTGTTGTCATTGACCTGGGTGGGTAGAAATCTGATCTACTGAGACAAGTGTAACTCAGAGACCGGTATGAAATCCTCTGTCTTTCTACAGCTAAGATCTATCTCAGCTGGAAATTTTTATTAACATATTCGTTCAAATAAGCTCGACAATAACTACAAATTTAGGCTCTTCTTAAAACCTGTTCATTTGACGTTATTTTACTGAAGATTTATCTTGCTACGGGGATTTATCACTCGATATTCTTCAACAGGATCCTCTCCTTTGATGTCTCAGCTAATCTCAGAACAAAGCCCTGTTCATTTTCCTTCGACATCCTCTTACCTTTACTACCAACTGTCGCTTCGCAAGTGCGCTGGGTGTCCCTATCTCTACTCTCCTGATGAAGGTTTCAACCGAAAATTAGAGACTGTAAATGTGTTCGTCCCTTTATTATGTGTCTATTGTTTACTGTGAAACGTTTGTTGTCCTTTGTAGATCATTTTTCTGTTGAGAAAGAACATTAGTTCACAGTGTAGCAGTTGGTTCCCTGGGAATATGCATAAAAGTAACAATAAATAAATGAATTACTTATTAACTAAATTTTTTTTTTTTAGTTTAACCAACGCATAAAATAAATAAACAGATTAAGAAGAACGAAACAGTTATACAAACAAATTGCTTGCAAAATACTATGAAAATCTCAGAGTAGCATTTGTGAATCATACGACCTATGTTCAACTTGGTAACCTCTGTTGAATAAATGAATTTTATTACAATTATTCTTGTGACTAAATATTAGTATTATTACAATCGATTGGTCGATTTATTGCTGTTGTAAATGGATTTATTTGAATGATGTGTCCAGGTCATTTTATTGTTGGTACTTTCAACTATATATTGGAATTCATTTCTTCAATACTTTCACGGTGCGAATTCTCTAATTTTAATGGTAAACACGTTGATATATCTCTGAGAAAGAGATTATCAACACATTTATCTACTTCTACCATATATATAAATTAAATTGCTGGTGCTAGCCGTTTTGGGCTCTGGGTTTTCTTGCAGTGGCTTTCTTGTTTCCTTGTTGATCCTCCTTTTTTACTAATCTTCGTAAATTTCAGGATGAATACATTCACAGGTCGTCAAAGATTGAACTTTTCGATGCACTAATCCTATTTGCCTCGATATTACATTTTATACATTGGCATTTTACAATGTGTTCCATTTTGTATGTGACTCATTTCTTTCTGTCTCTTATCGTATTCAGAAACGACTCTTTCGTCTGTGAATGAATCCATAAATTTTTGGTTTGTCTTCATGGCTTGAATAATCAATTGTTAAGTGAAAAATAATGTATATTCGTGATTAAATAATCAATTAAACAATATATAATCAATTAAACATCTTATCTCTACAATATTATTAGGGACCACCATGATTATGACAAACTCATTGCAAACAGAATCAAATGACTCCCGATCAAACACATGCATCTTTTTATCGAGCACTGGTGTGATATTTGTTTCGGTTTCAAACTACTTGTTTCCGTTACTTTAGAAGGTGTCATTATGTATAAAAGTCTACTGGTGATTGAGAATCCTCTGAATGATGTATTAGAGTAGGGCTTGTCAAAAGAAGGAGACAGGAAAGG
The DNA here is from genome assembly GCA_026182355.1 of Hermatobates lingyangjiaoensis. NCBI lineage: Eukaryota > Metazoa > Arthropoda > Insecta > Hemiptera > Hermatobatidae > Hermatobates > Hermatobates lingyangjiaoensis. The sequence continues at coordinate 428,650 of JAPFBL010001923.1, forward strand.
GAACTGTTATCATGTTCATTGATATTGTTTTGTGTTATGTAAATACGCAATTTTCAGTTTCTATATTAATAGTTACAATTCTGTAAAATACTTAAAAGTGGTGACAAATATGAGATCTATTTAATTCATTGATGTTATCAAGAGATTGTCAGTTCCTCTGAATCGCTTGTTAACAAACCGAAGAGTAAGCTGTTTTTATTGATTTGATAACGCTTAACCCCTATGCCAAACGTTTTCATTGTGTAACACAATTTTTTGAGAAGCTCAGAAAACATTGCTATATCTGTGGTGGGTTACTAAAGCTAACATTAACATGTGGATCGACTTGAAGATCTCTGTCTTCATTATTCCTAAGAACCCAATTCATTCGTGACTTCATGGCTCAATTTGCCAATAAATATTATTGCAAAAATCTAATTTGATGTTTGACAAGGTGGTGGAGATGGTGTTAGCGATTAAAACTTCAAAGGGAGTACAGTTCTTGCATCTTCTGACCCCTCCGAATTGGATTCCCAATCCCCAAGGCGTTTTGATAAAACCTTAGGCATTAATAGACTTAAAATGTGGAATGAACTATCAGTTTTAACGTGTGTGTAAAAGAAATGGGCAGAGCTTTTTTTCAAAGTCTTACAAACAACGGAAAAAAGGTTTGCATTTTTACTTTGTCAAAAGAGAAATCTAGGAGTGTTAAATTGATATTCGGTGACATTAAAGGCTTAGTATGAGAAGAAAATAGTGATTTATATGAATTTTTTTAAGATTAATCAAATTTTCCGAGTCAATATAACCATTGCAAACAAAGTTTATATAACCATAAACAAAGTTTATGATGTAGATAAAATATTCTCCTTAAATATTTAACTGGTTTCAAAAGATCAGAAATTCTAAATAGATACTGGGAGTCGTGTGTCACTAATGAATCAAGAAGAATTTTCTATTACGGTTCAGATGTTTCCATCGAACCAATTAACGTTATTTTTAAAACTTTTGCCACTGAAAGTGAAAAACTTCCTCACCATAGGGAGTAGCTTGAGTACCAGCTAAATTTGAAACAAAATTATTTGAAGACTTATGCGTAGTTTCCACTCATTCAATACCTCTCTTGGGACGAGTCTGGATTCAAGTTTACACATTAAGTTTAGTAATGACTCATCAATTTACTATGTGCCACATACTTAGAGTCACTTCGCAATAATGTATTACAAAGTTTTCGGACGCCTTTGAAGGTAATCTAGGTAAAATAACCCATTACATCTGTTCATTAAAATTGAAAGATAATTGCCTGAAACCTATATTTTTAAAACTTGGGCCTATCCCCTATGCCCTTGCAAAAAGAAGTTGTAAAGGAATTGGATCTACTAAAGGAAGATGGAATCACATTTATCAGTTGAGGAGCGGAACTGACAATTACATGATATTTCTGCCCACCGGGGGACATACTTGATGAACAAACATTCTTTCAGAATTAAATCAGCAGCTAGCGAATTTATAGATATGGTAATTCAGGCCCCTCAAAGAATAGTTACCTAGTTTGACGACTTTGTGTTTTGAGGGACCACTATAAAACAGTGCCACCACTTTCGTCCAGAAACATGCCTCGATAAACTTAGGCTATTTAACCTCCATGTGAATAAGAGCAGAACCATTCTTTTTGTTTCAGGAAACAATAAATCACTTGATGGAGTCAGGGATACAACATATGATTTCTCCCGATTAATGCTATTAGCAACTGATGGGTGGACTGTCTGCTATCGTCATAACAAATAACAAACCACTATCCCACTTCTTTAATACCTGTGTAAAGTTACCTGTCGTCACAGCATCATGCCTATTTCGTTACGCTACTTTTTAGAACGTCTTCAACTAAGAAATTAAATGACAGAAATCCTAAAACCTTGGAAATGCAGACACTGTATCTAGAGCTCATCTTCTATTGTCTGTAAATACTAAATACTATGCTCATAAATTTAAGATTTTAGCTAAGCCTTGACGAAGTACCTTCAAAGGACAGCGAATGATTATTAGGGAGTCCCTGCAACAAAATATTTTGATTGAGTAGCACTCGACACACCAAGGTGTAGTAAGGAAGAAACCCCTAGTTATTGGGAAAACATGGGCAGATATATAGAGATGAGAGTGAACTCCGCTCTGAGATAAAATGATATTCCAGTGAAGTTCCAACACATAAATGAATCCCAACTCAGTCCAACGGGTAACGCATCCATCCACATGACTATATTAGACCACTATTTTCTATTGGTCATTGACAACATTTCAAATTGCCGGAAGTATTCCGTAGGCAAAAGCAGTGCCTACCACAGCTTCTATATTGACCATGCTAAGGGAAATCTTTGGCCGGTTTGTTCTCCTCTACATAACTGTGAGAGATAAATCGTCTATACCAAGTCTGAAGAGAGAATCTCAGGACTGAGTTAGATCTCCTCAAGTTCAACCCAGAATAATTAGCGTCCATTCAATCTCCAAAGATTCCTAACTCAAGGAAATTGCATATGGGTGAATGAGTTAGGCCAGGAACTATTCCACATCACAAAAATGGAATCTGGGAACATTGTTAGAAATTCTTGGTGGTAAATTGTACTATTTAGTGGAATTAGATGGTATCTATACCTTGAAAAGGTATATTGACCAACACAAAATATCTGAAGTAGCACCTACAAGATCAGATCCAATGCAGCAAGCATGACCATCTACAGTTCAAATCCCTGCGGAGATGAACAACTCTAAGTCAAATCATCCCATCACACATGCTGAGGAAGATGGAAAGACATTTGAAGAAAAGGTACTTCCTCAGGAACAATTTTATCCAGAATAAAAGGAAGCGGAGATCGATAGGCCCATTAATGAACCACAAATACCATCAATTGAAGATACTGAGGTGGTAGCACAACCTCTGAGATGTTCGTCTAGAACCCGGAAAAACTGAATCTACAAAATGTGTTGTTTAGTCTGTTTAATATCAAATTAATTGTTTTTCTATTTTAACATATCTATAAAATGTGTTGCATAATCAATTAGTATTAACTTACTTATTTCTTCTTAATGTAATCTATAACATCTATTGAATATAAAGCTGCGATTAAGTCGGGGAGAACAATTATGTATTAGAATAGGGCAGGCCGTGGGAAGTAGAAAGGTAGGAGATACGAGAGGAGGTTACGTGCTACTCTTATCTATGTTCATTGATAATGTTTTGTGTTATGCAAATACGCGACTTCAGGGTTCTACATTAATAGTTATAATTCTCTTAAATACGAACCAGTATTTTTTACTAACTGTAGGATATAGTAATAATTCATAGTATTTTTTTCATGATTTTTAGGAACTATACTGATCGATTTTCTTATTGTTTTCAGTAGTTGGAAACGTGTTCTCAACCCAGCAAAAAGCATCCACATACAATTCAGTAAATAAACACCATAACAACCCCCTTCAGTTTTATTGGTCGCCAGTTAATATCCTATAAAACCCAGACCAAATGCCAAAGCATAATAATCGACAGCAGACCCACTTTTAAACACCATCTGAAAAATAGATATAAATTGGGTCTGGGTTTAATGTCTAATTCGTACCCTATCCTAAGTCAAAAGAATACTCCGCAAGTAGTAAAGGACGACATTTATAATAATTTATAAGTATTTAGTGTCAGCATGACTTATGGATCCTCGACCTGGTTACAAGCTGTAAGAAGTAGCAAAACTGTCATCCAGATAATTCAAAATAAATTTGCGCTTCCTATCTCTGAGGCAGCTTTGTATACCACAAATGTGGATGTCAGGTTGGAATCAATTGACCAATTTACTGGAAGACTGCTGATCATTGTGGACACGAAAACCCCCTTGTACAGAGCCTATCCAAAAAAATTCCCCACTCTCTTCCATCGTAGAAGCTGTTGTTTAAATAAATAACAGATAAATCATTACTTGATTTATGAGCAATCAATAATTGATCTGAAATGATTATCTTCTGTTATAGATATAGCTTTCACTTATTAGATAGTTTAATGAAGTAAAGATATGAATGTATTATTATTGATTGAAGTAAAAACTTTTTGACATTTTGAACATTCCGAGGAGGAGTTGAGATAATTTTTTTCAAAATTGCATACGCCAAAGGGCCGTTACAGAACATTTTCAGTTTTCAAAACATGTTTTTTGACGCCAAACGGCTCATTAAAAAACCATGAAAATTTTCCAAAAAATTGAACAAAAAATTAACAATTTATAAAAAAAATTCACATGATTTCAGTTACAGCGAAGATCAATAACAAAAAAAAAAAAACTGATTATTTATCCTAGACTAACGGATCACCTGCTATACTTGTCGAATTTATTGATATTTATTTGTCGAATTTATTGATATTTATTTACACTGTTTACATTGACTTAGAAAATTTTTGAGTGAATCCACTCAAATAAAATTGATGTTTATAATGGAAATATTTAAAAAAAAAATTGACTTATATGAGTTATAAGAGGAATAATATTTTTACATGTAAAATGTCACCACCGATAAACATAAATTTCCGTTACTTTCCATGGTATGATGGATTTATTTTACAAAATGCTCTAATCAATCAATATATTGCACCCTTGAACAAAACTTAATATCAGATGAAAATTTTTTTGTGTTATGAATCATTGTATCTTAGGATATGTTTGTTGACAAATATCCAGTTTTTTCACTATTCTAGTCTAGTAGTTCATATCTATTATTTTTAAAAATTTCAAGCTTCCAGCTATAAAAGTTTTAAATTATCCTGAATAGCCAGCTTTGATTTTACTATGTAAAACTTACTAATTACTAATATATTTTTTCTCAATAAACATTCCCAGCAACCTTATTATAACAGAGTACAGCACACAGGGGAAAGATAACAATCGCTCAGAGTAAATTGGTATATATAATTTTTGACAAAGGGAAAGAAATTTTTATTAAATGCCAGGAAGCAATAACATTCCCATTATAATAATTCTATAAGAGACAAAAAATGCAAAACATAATTCAAAATTGAAAACATTCTTTGAAGAATAATAAATGCAATTATCCTACATCTTAAATTAAAAATTATCATAAAATGACATTTTTTCTTAGCCGTTTCTGACATTTTTCAGACAAAATAGGAATATTTACAAGTTTTAAATGGGAAAATTTGTCTTAAATATTCAATGTAGAAGGAGGTCAGGTAAAATATGTAAGGTATCCACTGGCTGTTGGAACAAAAGCCAGTAATGGAAACAATGTTTTCCTGTAAGAGATTATTTCGTGACACGAAATCTACCTTTTCGCTTTTCAAAAATGCTATTACTGTGTAGTTATACTAATGATATTATATGCATCAATGGTGTGGTATACAAAAATAAGCACATATATTGATAAGTGGATCAATCAGTATCTTCATTACCTACAGGAATGAAAGACTAATAAGAATCTCCCATTTAGACATTTATATGTTACCTAAATAGAAGATTGTATATTATATGCCCAAGAAGTATGATATTGTGTTTACCTATAGTAAAGTTGAGTGCAGGCCACTCCACATTTTTTAATATTGTTATTAAAAAATGAATGGTAAACATTCATATTAATGCTTCTACTAATGGTTAATTTCTGTCCTAAGGACTAAAGCCTTCATTCTAAACAAAACTGAACTAAGTCTGAGGATTTGAAATATGTATTTAACCCAATTTTTGAATTTTATAACTTATGCTACTTTAATTCTTACGAAATGGAATACTGAAAAAAAAAGTTATATATCCAAGCAGTCAAGTACTAAATATTTCTGTGCACCAACTCTACCTCTACATCAAGTAAAAATCCCTGTCCAAACTGCTCCAGTTCTGCCCCAAAGCCCTTCTCATTGTGATAGCTGGCCACAGCTACAAAGTGGGAGCCTTATGGTTAATACTAAATTTAAATTTAGACTTATGCTTAGAGCATATTATTGGTGAAGTCCTAAAGGTTGCTTTACTCAATTTTCCTATCTATTATTTTGATTCTTTTTTTTTATTAACATTATTGAATATTTGATTCAATTTTTTTTTTGGAGCAACGCTGGGCGTACCAGCTATTTGTAAGATAAGGATGGTTCATATTCCTTGTTAAAACAGAAAGAGGGATGATCATTCATATCCTTACATGTAATGTAAGTTAAACTCATTGGAATGTTACAGTTAAACTTATCAAATACAAGCAAATTCATTGAAGTATTCAGTGATACATTATAATTATTTCACAACAAATTTCTCGAGTGTATATAGAAAAGGTTCATTGTTAGCAATTTATATTGATGATGTTAAAAATTTTTGATTTCACTAATTGATTTAACTGTAAACAAACTACAAATAAGCAATCATATCTCGTCTAAAGTTGAGCTAACAAATTAAATCAAAACATAAACCATTTTGCATTACTTCAAATCGATATGTTTAACCTATGTTTATTTGGAGCCGGATTGTTATTCCCTACCCCCACCCATGTCGCGGTCTAGATTAAAAATAAAATATACATGCAGCTAAACATACACATACCATTATAATAGTGCCCTCAATGTGGGACAGCCAGTGATAATTTCGCCTGAAAAAAAGAAGAAAATGCCAAAATTACTTCCTAAAACTCCTACCTACTACACATTTCACTTCGTATTCAACACTGGTGATGAAGTGCCTAGATCTTTTAAGTAGTAATTATAATAAGAGCTTAATTATTAAGTACCTATATACTCTTGTGGAATATTGTTCTATAAAAGAGTAAAAGCTATGATTTTAATGATGATCTTATTTCTAACCTTAACGAGAAACCTGTTATTCATATAAGGTATATTTCATTACTTGTGCAAACTATTATAGTGTGGTATTAATTCATATTAGGGTATTTCAAAAAGTACGTTCCCACACAAAAAAAAAGTTTAATATGAAAACTAACAACGCGTTTCAAACACTTAGGAAAGACTGCAGATCCATTCCCGTAGATTGACTCTCAACAGTACAGATGTAAACCTGAAGAAGAACTCTAAGTGTTCGAAACGCGTTGTTGGGTTTCATATTAAACTTTTTTTTGTGACGTAATTTTTGAAATCCACCCAATATAAGGTATATTTCATTCCAATATATCCTTGAATGATATGACCAAAAAAAGAGAGAGATTATTGTTAGAAGAACTGAATTATACAATAATCCATAGAAATATTATTGTTATTATAAAAATATACTGTCTTACCTCAAACGTTTTTTCATACCTTGACTGGTTTCAGAACGAGTCTATTGTCAAAAGTAAACTGAATGTTATGATATTGTAGGGAAACTTTCATGATGCTAGTAATCCACTTCCCTCTGATTCATTTGCTGACTTCCTATTCGAAATAGTGCAGTCGATACTATCTTATTTTTCCTAAATTATTACTTAAATTTATTTTGTTTTATTTCTCTTAAATTTGATTTCATTTAAATAGTTTTATCTTTCTCTCAATATCCCTAAAGTTAGTTTAGCACTCCATATTTTGGTTAAAATTGAAATAAGGTAAATATGTGTAATGCATGCTGTATCAATTGACCACAAATGTCGGGTAAATCTGTGGTAAACGAATATCTCTTAAATATTAATAAGAAACTAAATGAAGGTATAGAATAACGTGAGCTGAGATGTACTCTAGATAACGGTTCCTTTTTCTACTTCAGAATCATGCAGTTAGCCTCAGTCTCAAGATTCATGCCTAAAGTTCTCATTAAATAGGAGCATTTCCAGAAGAGTCTTCATAAAAGGAAGCACCTACTGGATTTAGTGTAAAGTTACCTCATACATGAGGTAACTTCAATCGAAACTATTCGAATCAAGAGGGATTCAAATCAAGAACTCGAAAGTCAGCCATGTTAGGCCGCGTTCTAAATCACAGGCCCATACCAGACATAGAAAGAACGAATGTACAGGTACTCTCTTCCTCTCCACACTCGGCCTCTGGCTGACAAGACAGCTCACACTAAATACTCTAAACACCTGTCGGTCAACTTTCTTTCCAAAGTGACAAATTTACTTCGGCATAACGTTAAATTCATTCACTAAGGTAAGTTTTCCTACACTTTTAGTTGTTAAGAACTTTTGTTCCAATTGTTAATTTTTTATTTACTTTATATATTGATCTTGAATTATTGTCTTTAGCGTTCCTGAAGAAGTTATTCAAAGGTTACCAGATGAGCTTCCTAAATGTCGTTGTTTTTTTGTTTTGTTTTTTTTTTGTGCTGATGCGTATCAACTATGATAACTCACCACAATAACAGGTTCAGCTTCGCTGCCAGTTTCACCAGCCTACGTCCATTATCCGGAGAGTTCAGGTTTCACTTAGACTCTCATTCTGCCTCGAGAGTCTTAAATGGTGTCATACATGACTTTATGTAGGCCTGTGTTATATCATACTCATCATAAAAACTCACTACCGACTGCTTTACATTCTTTACAAAGGACTCTTGAAAAAAAGAAAATTGTTTGTAAAGAGAAGAGTTCTGTACCATTCGTATTTATGACTGCTACTATTAATCCATTGTACATTTAGATAAACTGTTGTTATACTTTCCATTTTCAGAAAGGGTTGCCTACTTATGTTTTAATACTCCTGTAATATCTCTATGTTTAAATTAATTCTAATAAACGTTTTGGAGATTGTCTTTTAAAATCATTGGTGAAAATCTTGAAATATGATTTTTTTTTTATAATTGTTTTTCTGTTGTGAAATTGGGGTGACCAGTTGTTTTGGATAGATGGTAGGGCTCAGACGGAAGAAGAGTCCCTAGTAAGCAAGGAGACATGGAGGGCCGTAGGCTTTCGTGGCTCCATCTCGATGTGCCCAAGATCACCCTGACACCACCTATATCTTCCGCTCCTCAACATGGCAGGTTCAGCTTCGCTGCCAGTTTTGCCAGTCTTCGTCGATTATCCAGTGTGGTCAGGTTTCATCCAAGCTCCTATCTTTTCAGTGGCCCACTCACTCCCTTACCAGATAAGTGCCTGCTTTTGCACTGCCAGTTGTACAAACCTTAATAGTTAAAACTATTCTCCTGTCAATATGCTTAAATTATTAATATTTTTTTTAAATAAGACATTAAGTACCTATATTTTTAATAATTCTAAAGTAATTTTGTAGTTACTTCCTATTAACAAAAATAACCGTCGTATTTTACTCCTATAAATGAACAGTTTTTCTGTTATGGATTTATGTTGTTTTAAAACATTCATTCTTAGTTGATAGTTTAAACTTCAGGGAATCGGTGAATACAATCGTTCAGAGTAATTGTTTGTATTATATTTAGTTCAAGTCTCTAATGTATTCACTGTTTAATGATTTTAAGTTATCGCCATCCATTTTTTTTTACTGCACTGAACCGAATTCAGTTATGTATTTGGTGTGTAATGCAGTATTAAAGCATGCTAATGATGTAGTCTCTAGGTATTGATCCCAAGATGTTGGTGTTAGCAATATTCCTACATCAACTTCTTACTTGCCTAGAGCCAGTTTTCTAAGAATCCAATTATTTATTGAGAGAAATAAAAAAATTCACTACTTTCAAGGACTAAACATCATACATTTTATTTATTTATTTTTTAAATGCGTTGGGACTTTAGTTTCTCTTTAAACTATCTAAAAATTGAATTCCGATTCAAAACTAATAAGCGTAATATTTAACAATAGCTAATTTTAACTTGAATTCCCATAAACTATATGGTTATAATTGAAATCCTTTTTTATTTTACTTTTTCATTGTTTAAACCGATTTCCTTAGCGGGTGATAACGTCAGCATTGGGAGTCGTAAATTTTGCCTAACTCAAGTTTAGTTACAGTAGGGATCTTTAACGAGTACCTGACATCGTTCAAGGCTTGGGACCGACGGCTTTAATGTCCTCTCCGAGGGACAACGTGCTCAGATGTATTCACCTCCCGCGTGAATAAATTTAAGGCCAGATGGGGATTGAACCCCGGACTACCAGCCCAGAGGCGAGTACGTTAACCACTGAGCTAACCTGGCCCTTAATTGAAATAGTATATTTCCTACTCTCGTATTTTTGTTTATATTTTCTCAACAATAGTGAGTAGCAGCACGTCATTATAATTTAATAAATCCGTTGTTAATATTTCCTTGTTAGTGCGCTCGTTTTCCCAAACTTATAATTTTCAATATCCAGTTGCTTTATATCGTTTGATGCAACTTAGGTAAAACTGTTCAGTTCATTTGATCAATGTACAAGCTTCCTTTATTGTACAGGCGTTCCATGTATTGATTGTTTGAAAAATAACTATCGTCTCAGTAGTTATTTGTGACCACCAGTTGACTGTGTAGGTTTGTTATTAACAGTAGCATTATGTAGAGGCCCTATTTGCATTGAACTGTTCCTCCTTGTACCAGAGTTTCGCACGTAAGCATTACCTAGTACTGACTGTTCCCTCATATTGATATTGGTATAATGGTTAATGAGAAATTAAGATATTACAAAGGCTCTCTTATGATAATATCTTAACTATTTTTTTTTGTTCAAGGTTTCTTTCAAGGTTTTTGTTCAAGACTAAACAGTCCAATTAAACTAATATCGCCTTACTTGTTATTAAATAACGGTTGGCTTTAAAATTGCAAACTCTCAAGCTGTATTTAAATAACAGTAGCATTCATATTAAAGCAATAATTAACAAGAATTTTTGATGTTTCTAGAATTACCAGAAGAGTAAATTAAATTTAGTCCTCTTTTTGATATAAAACGTATATTCTTAGGCCATACCATACTTATAACATATTTACAATAACTATATGTATCATTCATATTTACAATTATTTAATCAAATTGCTACCATATGGTAATGAACGGTGTAATGTCCTGTTCAAAGAACATATGGGTACCATCAGAACATAAATAAAGCACGGAAATTAATACTCCCGCATAGTAATCCCCTTAATAGTTTAAAAAATTTATAGATTTATTATCTTTGATAGAAGTGATAAAAAAAACTTATAAGTTAATTTAAAAAAATCCGACAAGACGACAGTTAGGGATTATTAAAAGTTGAATTTTGCGATTTTCTGGCTCAATTGCCTCTTACAACTGTCAAAAATTCTTGATTTTTTTTTCTCCTGTAATATTCATTTAAGGCATATATTTATTATATATACAATTTGAGTTTTCCACTGTGAGTAGTTAAATGAAAAAGAAATATTTCCTGAATTTGCAAAATGCCTTTCCTTTGGAGCAATTTTGGCCAAAAAAACTATACAATTCTTCCTCCTATAAGGAGGTATTTTTGTATTCAATATCATTATTAGTGTCGAACAGTGTGATCAGTATTCGCAATGTTTCGCATTAGTGAACATTAGTCAAATGTTCTATATTTTTATGTGAAACTGACCTTTCATGCAATTGACATTATTTTCAGTTATTGGTAACGTCAGTTTAATATTAACTGAACAATTGCAATATTTTTGAAATGTTAGTTCAGAAGGGGGAAAAAAATATACTTAGAAACACTTGTTGGGCAATGAAGTAATTTCTGATATGGTACCCAAAGTTATCCAGCCCATATACACTAGAACGTCTATTTGGGGTATATCAATTTGATTTGTAAAACGGTATGACATTTAGGATGTTCACAAACATTTGGACACACGCACACACACACAAACTTGGAAAATGGACAAAAAACGCCGTAAAACGTGTAAATTCATCAAAATATCTAAATCGAGTTTGATGATTACGTGTAATGTAATTTGATGATTGTAGTAATGTAAAAATAATGTAGGACCTTTTGGTCACAAGTTTCTTGCCAGTTTCATATCTATTGTATTGCATTTTTTTTATCAGACTGAACATGACCATTGCTTTGAAATACAGTCAATTTTTCTCTATTTATGTAGAGTTGATTCGTTTATTTGAGTGCTCAAGTACAGTATTGAACGCTTTTTGCACTTTATACTACACTTTTAGAAAGCCACTGCCGTGTAAAAAAATACAGTCCAATCCATTCCTTTTCTGTGGGGTTATTCATATTAGTTTTTACAAGTCTAAAATTATTTTCCCCTAAGAAACAAATTAAGTTAAATTTTTCGTCCTCCCATTATTTGTTTTTCAAATGCAATTTCCACATTTTTTTTTCCTTTATCGGAAATAAAAGAAGTATTTAATTAAATTCTCTATTTAAAATATTTATTTTGTTTTATTATCGTGAAAAAAATGTTTCTGGATTAAGTTTTTAATATTTGTTAATGATCTATAGTTATTTTTAATGTGAGGAAATTATGGAAAAGTGGCAACATTTCTTAGCGTTTTTCTTGTACAACTGTGCAGTTCAAAGGTGGGTGACTTCATTACTTCCCTGAGTCTAGTGCACATTAACTTTATTTGCTTTTGAGTGATCTTCATTCCATACTTCACATCCACTTTGATTAGTAATACTAATCTTTTTTTTCCTATATGATTTATTTGTTTGGTAAAGTATTTAATATGATATGGATCCCTTAGTAGCTTAAAACTTAACAAATGAAATAGATATCCTCTTTTATTTGAGAGTGTGATTTAGAAATGTTTCGTTTTAATTGAGTGTTACAATTTTAAAATGGTTCCGTTTTGCATGCAACAAACAATGAAGTTTATTACTTTTAACTTTTTTTTTTTTCATTTTCTTTGGTTGTGACTTAAGTAAGAATAATTTTAAATAAATCTTTTTTGAATATTCAAAAAAACAATATCTAAATGTATACTACTGGCAATTATACATCAACATGATTTAGTAGTTTAAATTCTTTTATTACACTCAGGACAGTTTGTATTAACATTCTCGAATTATATCGTTATGTCTAAAAGGAATAGATATTTATATCAAAATTCTTTGTTTAAAAAATCATTTTATTCTAGTGTAGTTACTTTTAGTTTTAGACTTTTTCTGAACCTTCCCCATTCTAAAGCCACTATTATTGCCTGTTATAATTTGTTCTTTGTAACAAAGAATAGGGAAACAGTGTTTAGCTTTCTACCGTATCAGGATATGTGGTTTTTCTTTAAAGATGTGTAACAACTATACAAACTTTTGTATTTTGTATTAGGGATTATCTGTAGAAGGGATTCAGTGTTTTCATCGTGAGATTTGAATTAATACAGTTTTAAGTTGCAAGTTTTCTTTATAAAACAAGGCACTAAAACTGACTACTGAATTGTATGGTAAAAAGTTAATGAAATGGTCTCCACATATAAAAATTTAATGGTATAAACAACGTGTTTCGAACACGTAGTGTTCTTCCTCAGGCATTAACTAAAAAATACAATGACATCAGAGAGTTATCTATAGTATACAGTAAATATACTACAAAATAAAAATAAAATAAAATAAGGAAGAGAATACGAACCTAACGGTGAGTGTCGGTGGTACAACTGACTGGGAATAGGATGGACGTGGGTAGGACGTGGGTACATCTGTTTCATATTAGAAGACAGGTACATTTCATTGTTATTTTTTTTTCCCTAACAGTTAGGCTGAGCCTTTACATTTGCTCTAGGATGAGTAAATACCATATAATAAGTGATTGCACTACGTTAGAATGACTACTGAATGTGTCGTCTTGGGTAAATGCTCTTTGGACATATTTCGAATGGGTGAAGATAGGGTTTCTAATCGTTAAAAAATATCCATTTTTAACTATGTTTGTGTGACATCAAGAATACTTATAACATATTTAGTTTATGTATCACATAAACTTTAGTTCCTTGTACTGGACGATACTTTTAATAGTATTAAATTTTAAATGTTTGCAGCATAAATATAATCTTAACTTTTATACTGTTTAAATTTAAATAACTCACACAGTTCTTAATAAAATTCTTGAAATATATTCTTTTATGTTTAAAATACTTCATCTGGTTACTTACTAGAAGAAGACTTTTAAAGGTAAAAATGTTGTATAATTTAGTATTTGTAAACTGTGTTAGATCTGTGATAAATTTATTTGTAATCAATTAATAAGTATTTGGAAGAATCATATTCTTTTTAGTAATACTCCAAGTTAATTTTGAAAGGGTTGTCCTCTTGAAGACTGAACTGTTAGTGCTCCAATGATAAGGAAAGTAAAAGTTGAATATTATCTAAATTATTCTCTTTGTTGGATGATTGTAAAAAATAGGGTTGTTACTCACCAATTGGGGTTGGTTTTCGAGTATTCATTATATAGTTGATTCTTTTCAATTTCTAGAAAATAATTATTTATTGTTTAGTTTTTTTGAACGATAAAATATTCCTGAAATCATTCCCAGGATCCAAAGAATTGTGGTAAGATTTTCAGCAGATTATGAACAAGGTGACCAAAGATCTACCAGTAGTAGCCGTCTTTCGCAGCTAAGACTGAACCGTGGAATTGAAAGCGAAAGACCAATTCCTTGGTATGCACTCCAAAGTCCTGACTGAAAATCAACAGAAATACCTAAATTCATAAGGAAGGAGAACTCATCCTATCAAAAGTTCCTCTTATTACCCATTGCTAGCTGTAGCAATACACTTTATTATGCACCAAGAAGTTCTAATTGGAGTGTTTTACTTCAGCTTCACGATTTTACTATTAAGAAAACTTACTCTGTGGGTGAAAAAAACAGGAAAATGAAGATTTTTTCGAAGTACGTAAAAATAAAAACTGTTCTAAGTAAACAATTGTTTTTTTCATAGAGATGTACCAACAAGAAATCAGAAAAAAACCTGAACTTTTTCAACCTTAACAAGCTATCTTCATCAGAGTCAAATCATAAAGTCAAAACTCAACAGAGGAAATCTCAAATGTTGATATTTGAATCTTACGAAGACTGCTTGTTACGGTTGAAAGATCTTAGTTTTTTTTCTGATTTCTTACTGTAGTTTGGACGTAGATTTTTATTTCACGTGTTTATTGTGAAATTTTAGAATTTCACGTGTTTATTGTGAAATTTTAGAATATATATATATTTCTAAAAATTGTATGCCAACTTTATGCTTGGTTACCTTTTTAGAGAGTTTCTCTAATGTCCTACAAGCTCTTCTCAGTTGCTCGGGGAATGAAAAAATCAACTGGCCCAAACTTTTCCTTTCAAAAATACACATTTTTGAAAGGAAAAATTCTGACACTATTTATATCTAACATTATTAAACAACTACCTAAATATTATTTTCAATAAAACAACGACATGTTTCGGTCTTGTAGACCATAATCTGGCTAAGCTTACGACTAATTTGTTCATTCCCCGAGCAACTGAGAAGAGCCTGTAGGATATTAGAGAAACTCTCTAAAAAGGTAACCAAGCATAAAGTTGGCATAAAATTTTTAGAAAGATGTTTACAAGAAGGATTGCTACCAACCTTCACTTTTATATATATATATATATATATATATATATATATGAGTAGTAGTTTGCTTCTCAACGCGAGTACTTCGCACTTCTTCCCGATGACGACGGATGTCGAAATATCGAAGTGAGTTCTGTAGTGTCTTTCTGTGTTCTTTTCTATGTGTTAAAGTGTATATATATATATATATATATATATATATATATATATATATAAACCAATTAAAAAAAAGATAGCACACATATAGACACAGGAGTAACTTACGTCTATATTTCGACCATCGTCGTCATCAGGAGGCGAAGAGTCCCGCAGGAAGGCAGAGCGGCGACTCCTGTGTCTATCTGTGTGCTATCTTCTTTTTAATTGGTTTTTTATGTAAAAGTCCGCTGGACCGTTTCTTCTAAGTACTGTATATATTTTTTATATATATATATATATATATAAGTATACTTTCTTTTAAACGCATTTCGTTAAATAACTTGCATATTTCCAATCTTCCTACACACCTTCTCTAATTCTCTTACATAAGTCTTCCACTCCTTTCACTCCTTTGGTAACATATAAATCAATTCTCCAAATAATTCATTTTTGATATTCACAAGGGATCCGACGTTTCGGCCTACATAGACCATTATGAAGGAAAATCATAAACAATAATACTAACCTAATTCACATTAACAATCTATAATAACTAATATAATGATAATAATGGTTATTAGTCGGATCCCTTGTGAAGATTAAACATAAATCATTTGGAGAATTGGTTTATATGTTACCACAGGAGTAGAAGACTCATATAAGAGAAGGTATGTAGGAAATATACAAGATTGGATATATATATTTGTATAAATCGGCAGCAGGGCTTCTTAAACAAATATTGTTATAGTTCGTAGCAGCTTCTGCCCTCACAATTTTAACGCTAGTAGCCTCGATCTTTCGGAGAGTTTTTCTTTCTTCTGGCTAGAATTGCAATAACATCTGTCCAAGTAACATCAGAGAAGTCAAAGAATACGTGTTTTCGACCATTAAATTATTGGCCATCATCAAGTGACTTAGCTTGTAATCGAATATTTCTATAGACATCCCTAGTGAAGCGTGTTTTTGATTGGCTCAGTGGACCGACTTTACTGACCAATCAGAGCTGGTTGTTGAAATCAACAGGCAGGAGTGTAGAACCAAGCAGGGAATGGGTCAAAAACGGAAACTGAAACCTGTGGTCTGATTGGCCAGCAATCAGTCCGTTGGGCCAAACACGCTTCACTAGAGATAGCTATAGAAGCATTGGTCGAATGCTTGTATTATTTGATTTCTACGATGTCAGATGACAGATGTCATGGCAACTCTAGCCAGAAGAAAGAAATAATGCCCGAATGATTGAGGTCACCAACGTAAAATTGTGAGAGCAGAAGCTGCTGCTTACTTTAACGATATATATAAATACATATGTGTGTGTGAAAGTAAGAGGGAATTACTTAGATAATACAGAATTGAGTTTGACTGACACAAAACTGATTCCAGAAGGAAAAGCAATAGGTGAAAAAGAATGTTATAATGGAAGAAGCTACGTCATGTAGACATAGCTTGAAAAATGAATAGGGTTATGTGATGAAAGAATGAAGAAAACAAATTAAGATTATTTCAAGTCAATCTCTGCGTAGAAGGGACAATCGTGGGTAAGCAGTGATAATAAGTACTGAAAGTGTTGTGGGTAGAGAGAGAGTGGGAGAGAACGTTAGAGGGAGATGTGACGGTGAGACAATTTGGCAAATAGTTTAAAAAGAAATTGTGATTGACATAGATTAAGAAAAGTGAGATAGAGGATAGATAGACAGAAGGAAGAGTATCAATGTCTCATGTACTTAGATTAATTCATTCCTTGATATAATATTTTGGACCATACGAAGAAAGGGTATATTATAATACAATAAAGAGTAGTAATGACGAGATTACTTCAAAATCATGACTATTTGAATCATTTTCCCTTTTATGAGTAGAAATCATTGTTGAATGGTGTTAAAGAGGTTCAGATGTATACCTCTTACACATCAGTAGTTTTGATATGTCTGGAATATAAATGCACAACAACAGTGTGTATGAAAATGAGTGTATGACAATGTTGTGTCAGTAAGATAAATATACAGATTTTTTCGATGGATCTTTGGTATATGACAGAAATCTAAAGGAATCAACTACGTAATGAATACACTGAAACCAACGCGAATACACAAGTATCAACCCTATTTTTTAACCCATCAAAGAATTATTTAGAAAATATTCAACTTTTACT
Organism: Hermatobates lingyangjiaoensis; assembly: GCA_026182355.1. NCBI lineage: Eukaryota > Metazoa > Arthropoda > Insecta > Hemiptera > Hermatobatidae > Hermatobates > Hermatobates lingyangjiaoensis. The sequence continues at coordinate 446,284 of JAPFBL010001923.1, forward strand.
TCTCTTATCATTGGAGTACCAACAGTTCAGTCTTCAAGAGCAGCAACCTTTTCAAAATAAACATGGAGTATTATTAAAAATAATACACTTCTAACAAATATTTATTTAATGATTATCGCAGTTTAGTAATACATACTTAATCATTTGCCATTTTCACCTTCAAAATGTAATTTGTTTCTTCTAGTAACTAGCAGAAGTATTTAAAACATGAAAAAATTAGTTTGAAATTCCATGTCATGAAGAAAAATGTTAAAAAATTATTTGTTTGTTTCATTTAAATTGAATCTCTGTTTATATATATATATATATATATATATTTAAAAATATGACCATATTTTGCTGAAACTTGCTTCTTAATAAGTTTTTCAAGTTTTCTGAATAGAGTTCTTGTTACTGTATCAACAGTATATAATATGCTTCCGATAGTTGACATGTTACATGAGTCCATGTTTCTGCTATCCTCAGCCATTATCAAGACATAACTGAGTTTGAAATAGATTGTTCCTTTATATAAGAGAAGTGAAATGTGTTGAGGAGGTTGGGGGATTAAAGTTGTTTTTCTGAATCCTTTGGGTTGAGTGACCTGGTTAGGAGTTTGTTGCCTCTACCTGGAGAAGTCCCACTTGACCTGGGGTTGATCTAAATAGTTTTAACACTTTCTCACTATTTTCTAATTGGATATTAATATATGGCTTCGTTTTCTGTATGAGTATGACTTCTGTTAATTTGAGTCTATGCTGGTCCTGTCCTTTTTTTATTATTCTAGTTCCTTCCACAAGCGCTTCTCTGGTTAACTTTGTATTGTGGACTTGCTCTGTGTGTTTTTTGGGGGCTCCAGATATCAGGTGCATGGTCAGTCTTCTAGAGAGTGTGGTTGTAGTCATTCCAATGTATGAGCGTTTTTGGGTTTCACAGTCCCCATAATTGCATTGGTACTTGTACACCAGATTTGTTCCTTTCAGTGGAGAGTTTTTGCAGCTGCTGTTATTAGTCATAAAAAGATTACTGATTGTAGGGCTCTTATAATAAGTAACCAGTGAGACTCTATCATTTTCGTTTTTGCACTTTGTGTTGTTTTTTATGATGTCCTTTAGTATCCTTTCATCAATTTTATGCTTGTCAGAATATTGGTTCCTGTAGTATATTTTATGTATGTTTCCAGCTGTTTTCTCAATTCCTTTCCTGTTTTCCCTTGTGTGCAGATATTCTTTCAGAATTTTGTCAAATTTTCCATTCGAATAGCCGTTATTGACAAATAATATTATATAATATAATATTATACAATATTATTATATAATAATATAATAATAATAATAATAATAATATCTACTGTTGATATAGTAACAAGAACTCTATTCAGAAAACTTGAGAAACTTATTAAGAAGAAAGTTTCAGCAAAATATGTCATATTTTTAACAATGTGTGTTTACAGGAAGGACTGCTACCAAAATTTACCAATAAATATATATATATAAAAGGATTTCACATAAACACGTGAAATAACAATCAATGATCAAACCACAATAAGAAAATGGGAAAACAAGACTAAGATCTTTCAACCGTAACAAGCGGTCTTCGTCAGAGTCAAAAACCCAACTGAAACATCAGATGCAGAGAACATCTGGTGAGGGGTTGAGAAGAGTGGGAGGGAAGAGTGGTATTTAAAAGGGTGAAAGCGCAGGAAAGGACTAATGTCCAGAACGGCATGTTTGGGGAAACAAACAAAGGTTTGATGATTGATTGTTATTTCACGTGTTTATGTGAAATCTTTATTTATATATATATATATATATATATATATATATATATTTTATTAAAGTAGACGGCAGCTTCCGCATTTACGACTTTTTTGCTCGTTTTCTCTAGTTTTCTTACTAGTTTTTTCTGGTAGGGAGTGATTTCATGGAGGAGTTGTCCCAGAGACATCAAAGAAATAATCTTTTAGCTTAATCAATAATATTATATTTTTTACACTTACAAGCTTTCGATTTTTTCATAAATCATCTTCAGGTATATATCATTATTAAACAGATTAAATTCACAGAATAAAATTTTTCTAAATGTTAAACAGACATTAAAAGGAATAAAAATTTAGATGTTAATAGAACTAAATGAACTTTGTGAAAAAACAAAACAAGTCCACTGTGACAAGTGTAAGGTTACAACTTATCATTCACATTTCCTGGGGGTCCTATCAATGTAGGCTTATTAAGTTTATAAGAACTATCGAAGTTCTTACAACTTGGTATTATGCCTATACAATTGGCCTGAATGTTCATAGAAGGTTGGACGTCCTTGATGTATAAGGCCTCGAGGATATGAAGGCGGCTAGTATTATTTTCTATTCTTAAACTTGTTGTTCCTTTTTCTAACATTTCCCTCGTTAATGTTGTGTTATGTGCTTGTCTCGTATGGTTTTTCGGAGTACCTGCTGTAAGGTGGAAGGTAAGACGTCTTGATAGTCTGGTTGTGGTCATCCCGATGTACTTTGTAGGACAGGCTTCACAGTTCCCGGTATTACATGTATATTGGTACACCAAGTGACTTTTTTGCAGCACTGAGACATCTCTTTGGGGGCGGTTTTTAAGGAGAAAGTTTTGAGTCTTTCTGCTTTGGTAGTAAATCCTAAGTCGGAGTTTATCAGTTTCATTTGTCGGGAAAACATTAGTGCGAATGATTTTTCTTAGTGCACGTTCATCTTGTTTGTAGAAACTGTGCATATATGCTCTATAGTAGAGATCTATTGTTTCTCCTTGATTGGTTACATTTGGTTCTCCAGACTTAGCGTGCCATCGGTTCATGAATTTTTCAATAACGTCAGAAACTTCTTGGTTAGAGTACCCATTGAATAATAACTGACGTTATTGAAAAATTCATGAACCGATGGCACGCTAAGTCTGGAGAACCAAATGTAACCAATCAAGGAGAAACAATAGATCTCTACTATAGAGCATATATGCACAGTTTCTACAAACAAGATGAACGTGCACTAAGAAAAATCATTCGCACTAATGTTTTCCCGACAAATGAAACTGATAAACTCCGACTTAGGATTTACTACCAAAGCAGAAAGACTCAAAACTTTCTCCTTAAAAACCGCCCCCAAAGAGATGTCTCAGTGCTGCAAAAAAGTCACTTGGTGTACCAATATACATGTAATACCGGGAACTGTGAAGCCTGTCCTACAAAGTACATCGGGATGACCACAACCAGACTATCAAGACGTCTTACCTTCCACCTTACAGCAGGTACTCCGAAAAACCATACGAGACAAGCACATAACACAACATTAACGAGGGAAATGTTAGAAAAAGGAACAACAAGTTTAAGAATAGAAAATAATACTAGCCGCCTTCATATCCTCGAGGCCTTATACATCAAGGACGTCCAACCTTCTATGAACATTCAGGCCAATTGTATAGGCATAATACCAAGTTGTAAGAACTTCGATAGTTCTTATAAACTTAATAAGCCTACATTGATAGGACCCCCAGGAAATGTGAATGATAAGTTGTAACCTTACACTTGTCACAGTGGACTTGTTTTGTTTTTTCACAAAGTTCATTTAGTTCTATTAACATCTAAATTTTTATTCCTTTTAATGTCTGTTTAACATTTAGAAAAATTTTATTCTGTGAATTTAATCTGTTTAATAATGATATATACCTGAAGATGATTTATGAAAAAATCGAAAGCTTGTAAGTGTAAAAAATATAATATTATTGATTAAGCTAAAAGATTATTTCTTTGATGTCTCTGGGACAACTCCTCCATGAAATCACTCCCTACCAGAAAAAACTAGTAAGAAAACTAGAGAAAACGAGCAAAAAAGTCGTAAATGCGGAAGCTGCCGTCTACTTTAATAAAATATGTTTACAAGAAAATCTGCTGCCAATATACACTAATATATATATATATATATATATATATATATATATATACGAGTTCGAGATTAACAAAGAGCAACACACAAAGTAGGGAAACACACTTACAGACTCAAATTTTCGGGTAATCCGTCTTCAGGAGAAAAGATAATGGGAGACCAAGCACGTTGTAGGCGCAACGGCAAGTAACCTTGCAAGTAACATTGTAAGTAACATTGCGGCAAGTAACGGCAAGGGTTACTTGCCGTTGCGCCTACAACGTGCTTGGTCTCCCATTCTCTTTTCTCCTGAAGACGGATTACCCAAAAATTTGAGTCTGTAAGTGTGTTTCCCTACTTTGTGTGTTGCTCTTTGTTAATCTCGAACTCGTATTGTGTCCAGTTTGGATCGTATTTCGTTTTATCAGTGAATATAAATATATATATATATATATATATATGTGTGTGTGTGTGTGTGTGTGTATGTGTATGTGTGCCTATAACAAGATCTCACGATAAACACGTGAAATAATAATCAACCTGCTAATCAAGCTTGACTCAGTCCTGATGAGGGCAGTAGCCTCATCTAAGAGGGTTGACAGCTAGCAGATAGTTTTTTACTTTTTTTTCCTGTACTCCTTTGTTTACCCTATCATCTCTCCATCGATAATCGTTGTATTTTAAAGAGTACTTTACACCCTTTAAAATACCACAACCATACCATACACCCTCTTGTTTCTCACTTTTCTAACTCCGGTCAAGGTTATAATGTAGATAGTCAGTTAATTATTAACTCTTCTTGAGAATTAATGAGTAATAGTATTTGTAAAATTATGCGTAAATGTGTCATAATATACTTATAAATAAGACTGGTAAAATGAGACTGGTATAAATAAGACTCATTAAATCCATTTTAAAAAAAGGGTGTCACACATCAAATACTCTATTGTTAGACGTGAAGAACGTAGTGTCTTATTTTTGCGTAATAATAAAGAGAATCGGATATAAATTGGAGGGAAACTAAAATGATCACATATGAAAGATCGATGTTGTTAAGAAATGTTATCGGATGAAATACTATGAACATTGGTGATATTCTATTGAAAGAGGACTCATTATTAAGGATAGCAATATCTTTATCTGTCAGGATTGCCAACCAGTAGATAGATTTTAGTTATTTTTTCCTGATCTTTGTTTGTCGTGACTTACCAACCATTTGTTCCTTTTCCTTGTGTTCTTTAAAATATCTCACATGCCTCGTTCTCTTCTCATTACCAAACAAGATCCGATTTCACTTGTTTCAGTTAAACTGTGATTCTGCTGAGTACCAGAATTTTGGTTTTAAAAACTTTAGGCCCATATATATAGATAGTGAAAAATTGTGGGAATGAAAAAATGTTTCAACAGTTTTTGTGTCATCTTCAGTTTTAATGTTTCTTCCCAGGTGTGTTGGACTTTTATAGATTTTTTGGATATCTGGAATGGAATTGCTGATCAATTCAAACCAGTGAGGAGGTTATATCTATTTAAGTGATTTAAGTAGCTGGTTTTCTTGAATAGAAATATTGTTAAAAGTGTGACATTAGTTTGCTGTTATCTGCTTTTTAATATTTTGTTTCAATTTTCTATATAGTACTGTTTACTTTATATATGCAATATAATAGGTTTCATATTGTTAGCTTGTTTAAGAGTTCTCCAGAAATCGTCAGGATAAGAGTGAATACTGTTTTCAATTTTTATTTATATAGCCAACTAGAAGATACTGAGTGAGATTTGTTCTGAATTCTCTGGTTTAGTGGCTTAAAGATCGGTGCGACTACCTGAGAAAGTCCAACTTGACCGTGGCATGTTTGAAAGTTTTACAATTTTTTTCTAATAAATGATTTCATTATTTTAACAATAATGGCTTCTATATCTATAAAAGTCTATGGCGATAATTTTCTTTTTTTTATTATTTTCGTACATGCGAAAGTTGTTTCGATTTCATTTCGTATTATACATTTCTCCATCAGTTTTTCAGGTGCTTCAGCTTCTAAATGCATCGTTAGCCTCCTAGATAGAGGAATTGTAGTCATTCCTGAGGTTTAAGTGTCAGTGTCAGTGAAGTGCAGTCAGTCCCCGTGGTTACATATCTACTCATGAACAACATTTTTCCCTATTAGTATCAAATTCCTTACCAAGATATTTTTTTAACAAATAGGTTACCTATCTATAGTCGGGATTTTGTTATTTGTAATAAGTGTTTGTTATTTTTACATTCAAGATTATTTTATGTTATTCCTGCAAATATTCTTTCATCTTCATTAGACTTTATAAGCATTACCTGGTGGGTATTTCTTTAAAAGAAGAGCTTACTACTCCGTCTTAGGGCTACCAGGAACTTAAATATGAAATATGGTGATTATAACCCTTTTGGTTTCTGAGATATCTTGCACAGAGAGAGAGACATATGTGCACGCGAGAGGATATACACAAACCAATTTGTGAAACCTATTTTATTGGATTTTTGGGACCGCAAAATCAATGCGTTTTTGATAGTCAAATACACTTATATTTGACTATCAAATAGAAGTGTATTTGCTTTAGGAAAAATCAGCCTGACTAATTAAGAAGTTAGCGTTATGTGTGAAAGAGAAGGAGTTCTACGATCAAAGAAATTTCTCAGAGCATTCAAACCAAAAATTACGTCAACGACTCAATTGGCAATACGCTATAACATAAGTAGTAGTTTATTTTATTAGACCTCTCAGATTTACGACAAATTATTAATTATGGAACCCTTTAAAAATTCAAAAACCTGAATAAATATTGGTTAAATTCGAGATATCACATCTAAAATTCATCGCAGTTTCATATTTTTTTCAACAATAACTAACTTGGTGGTTTTGTAACAAGAACTAACTCCACCAGAGTTTTTCTCCTTTATCTAGCTTGCTCTTTATTTGTAATGTTTTCTCGAAATTAAAAGAGTGCTGTTCGTATGATAAATGCAAAGGCCGGTGAAATTCAATTTACTCTTATTGAATAAGAATTTTGATAAACCCTTTCGTTTTAATTAAACAATTCAGATCTAAAAATTCCATTCATTCAAAATTTAGCCTCTGATCGTTATGTCATTTCACAACAACCTTTCCTCTCACTAAAATCCATTTGTACGAATCCTTGCTTACTCCCAGAATCCCCCAAGACGACTCAAGAGAAAATGGTCCAGGGATCTACTACTATGATAGTATACTATAAAACAAAGTGAAAAGTTGAACCAGTGGGTTCCATTCTTTCATGTGCATCGAAGTTATTGTGTAATCTCTTACTACGTATGCTTGTTACGTAGAATATGCATAGTTGTATATTTCTAAATAAAGATGTTAAAAAAAAAATTAAACAATTCAATTCAAACTCTCAATGCCGGCATTTGATAACCATTTTTACAATCATGAATTCAATTGTGCTCAAAATTTAGTCAAACAAGTGATTCAAATCAGTATTCTGTGTTTTTAACAAAGAGAAATGTTAAACTATTAATACAGACAAATTTCTAACTCTATAATTTAATTAAATGGTTTTCGTGCAGATTTAAATCAACGACCTGAATATTTCAATGATGTACGTAGGGCTCACTGACAGTTTTTATTTTAATCTTATACCAGTCAGGGATTAAAGGAAGGTGTTTATCAGTAATTATAAATAAACACCACAGATTTCTACAACAATCTGTTTCTTGTCAGTGTGTACATGCAATTGTAGTTGGTATGTCTAGTTCCATTGTGAATTTAACTGGGGAACTATTCTACAATCTTTTTTAACAAATTTAAAAGTGGTTCGTAACAAAAGTAAAAGATTGAACAGCTTTTTGCGAATCTAAGGGATGATGAACGATCAACTGAAACTATACAGCAGTGTACAACATAGATGTACGGTGTTCAGTGCCGTGTCCTATCGCCGTTATTGTGGTCATTAGTTCTGAATGGTCTTCTAGATAGTCTAAATCATCAAGGATACGATAGGCAAGTATATACATGTTATTATTAGAGTAGCAGTGCTTGATGGTTCTGTGTTTGAACTTATACAGCATGGTGTCTAAATTGTTGATAGATGGGTAGAGGAGAAACGCCTGGATATAAATCCAAATAAAATAGTCGTTACAATGTTCTAAAGGCGAAGAAAGTTGGTATAAATTACCTTTTCGATAAAAATGCTAGGATAGAACTTACGAGTGCTATGGAAAGATTCAAGTAATGCAAGTCTCTTTGACGAAAGAGTAAACTGGAAAAACAGTTGGTAATGTCACAATTGGAGTTTTCTGTTGTAAGAGATTCTTTAGTAGAATTTCTGTTCTTAACCATATTTCTGCACTTTTGCACTGGACTTCTGTGATAAAACCGATCGCGCCAAACGTTAGAGGTAGTGTGGTACCCATTTTTTAATGAAAATGTACCTAAAATTGCATTTAATAAACTGCTAAGACAAATTTGGCTAGAGATAACAATAGCAATGACCACCTTCTCCCTACATCCAGTATGGAAAAGTTTTTAGACCTCACCCTCTAAGATATTTTTATCTGGAAAGAGGTCATTTGCAATCTACTGAGACTGTTTGGAAATAAATGTTTCTGTGGGAGATAAACAGATACATCTTTAATAGAACGAAACATTAATAGATTGGCTTATATTAAGCCAAGCCAGATACAATGTCCCTCAAGAAAGATTTAATAGTTGGGTTCTAAGTGATCATAAATATTTTCCTCAGTTGGAATCATTCTGATTTCGAAAAAGGTGTTCATGCCAGGCATATTTGCGAGTCAAAAAATATAACCAAACCTGATTGGATATTATAGGCAAAAAAATATAATGTACTCTAAAAGTATGCCTATTATAGTTGATGATACACATATTAATAGACAGTCAAAAAGGACTGATAGCTTTGAAATACGTAGTTATTAATTCGAAATTAGTTTGGGAATGTCTGATCTCTCTTCAGAATCTAACCAGTAAAATAAAGTTAACTCTCATGTGGGTACCTGGACACATGAGAATGTGTTAGAATGAGCAAAGAAAACCTTCGACAGTCTTTGCTACATGTAAAACTCCCCCTAACTTCGTCAAGGCTGAACCAGAATAGGATAGATATGATTATGGTGCGCACCAGATTGATGAGACGCTGGCCCTCCGATTTTGTTAATAACAACCTGTCATATTATTTGATAACAATGATCCAATTTCGTTCATTTGAACAAATTATAAATTTATATAATTTATCGAACATTAGTCAGTAAATTTATAATCTATGGTTTGGTAATACATCAACACTGACAGTGGTATTACGTCCACACGATGGACATATTAAAATAAAACCAACACTAAATTCATTGTCAACGAATTTGATATTATATTTACTTAAAGTTGAATGTAGGCCAATTCTAGATATTGTATATTCCTTAAGAAATTAATATGTGTATTTGTTATATTTTTGTGTGTATTATTTAAATATTATTATATCTAATTATATTTTTGTTATTCATTACTATTATTTTCATGTTTTATTATTATTTTCTTTCACTTTGTCTTAATATATCGTCTTCTTCCCCTTTATGTGTTTCTCTCGTTTTCCCATTTTTTCCTCGCTTGGTTTGCAGGCGGACTAGTGGTTTGTACAGTCAGCGCATAGCCACTTAGCAACAACTTCTTCACAGATGATGGCTAGTGGTGTTGAAATATTGAAATGAGTTATGTTAGTTTTTTATGTATGTTTCTTTACAAGTGTTGGAGACCGTTTCTTCACAGGTGCACTTGGCGTCCCTATCTGTTCTCTCCCAATAACAGTTAAACCGAAAATTAGAGACTCTAAGTATGTGTTATCTATTTATTGTTTTCTTATAGTTTGCCCTGAAACGTTTGTTGTCCTTTTTGGATAGTTTTCTTGATGATACTATATATATATATATATATATATATATTACTATATATATACAAGGAATGTCTTATGACTCTAACGTAATTCAAAAACCCTACAGTTTGCTTTGGCTAATCAATTAAAGACCTTTTAGTGTACAACATAGGATTATTTTAAAGCAATAGTAATTGTTATATATTCTGTTTCAGACTCTTGCCCGGTCAGACTCGATGGTCTCTCTTTCTTACAAGACCCTAGCAGCATTTATCACTGAAAATGATTTTTCAGGATTTCAAAATTATTTAGAAAACAAGAGAGTATTAATTGATGATCGGGATGAGGTAAGTTTTTTTTATTTACATTTTACTTATAAAGACTGTGTAATCTTTGCAGGATACATGGCTTTGATATATAAGTTCAACTGAAGTGGTTATGAGTATGCAGTATTGACCTCTAAGGTCAATCTCATACAACGTTGTCATTGGGATGGCTTAGTCTATGTTCTGATTCCCTGTTGGAATATTTTACCGCTATCAGCTCGTAATACTTGATTCATTCTACTTTATTCAAAATTTATACAGTCAGTATAGGGATCTTTAACGAATACTTGACATGATACAGCCAGCTACCGAAGAACAGAATTCTCTATTCCCCCCCACATAAGAAATTTAGTATAAAATTTTGTGTTTGAACGCCGAAGTTTTAGTGTTAGTAACTAGAACGCTAATTACTACATCATACTTGATTCCAATATATCTGTAGTATCATTGAATCTTGGTTAGATGTTATAATTTCTACTATATATTTATTCACATTTTTATTAAAACTTCGAATATCGAAAAATAAACTTGCAAGATGAACACAAAATATTGTAGTACATATTCCCTAGCGTAATTTACTGAATCTTAAGTATAAATGAGAAAAATTATTTACTATCTTTCAATTATTATTGTGTTTTATTTTATCATTTTAAAGTAATTTTTTGCTGAGGAGTATAATTTAAATGATTAGTAAACCTAGGAGTTGTGTGTAGTTCTCTAGTAAAATTAATTTCAATCGAATATTCTTTAAATTGGTTTGTAAAAAATCTATGTACATTTACTTAAATTATTATTAATATTTTTAAGTATTACAACACTTGTTGTAGAATGGAGCTACTGCTCTGCATTTTGCAGCTTCTAAGGGGAGGCTAAATTTTGTCCAAGTCTTAACACATCATGGTGCTGATGTAAATGCTGAAGATAATGTGAGTATTTTATTTTTTTATAATTCTTTAAAAAAATAATAATGATTTATACATTTTAAAACCATAAAATGAGTAAACTGTGTGTCATATATACTTTATTTTAATTATTTTATATTTATTTTTATCATAGGATAATTGGACTCCTTTACTTTGTGGAGCTAAAGAAGGATATACTGAAATATGTAGGGAGTTACTTGATCGTGAAGCAAATATAGAGCACAGGGACTTGGTAAGTATTATGTTCTTCTATAATTAATAAAAAATATTACGATAATGAGGAAACCTATACAAACCATGGAAATTAATATTAATTTCAATTAATAAATTGATTGGGAAACCATTAATATTAATTATATTGGAAAATTACAAGACTTGTACTTTTTATGTAATTCATTTAAATTAGTGACTCCCTTGATTTGAACACACGAAGCTGAATCATCTTTAATTCTATTTATAATACTGATTTCATTGAAATTTTGCATTAAATAAACAAGAATAATGCTACACAAGTCTAGGAAGGACTGTCCTTTTGTGGGTGCATGTTAACAAGAACAGTTGGAATATAAACTAGGTCTGAACTAAAGAAAAATGTTAAGAATAGATGAATACTTGCTGTTTTATTAATAAGATGAAAGATGACAGGTCATTATATAACAGCATGTTTAAGTTACTTACAGTTTTAGCAATGAAACGATTCCCTTGAAAGTATTTGGTCTTTCTTTTTTTTTTCTTTTTTTTTTACCAAAGAAATGAATATGCATTGTACATAAAAGGTAAAGTCCACTGTTCTGTGTATATTTTAAACCTGTTACCTCCACTCCTCATCTAATTTATTATTAATTTTGTTTACAGCATCATATTTTTAGGGTTTTGTTTTGACCGGTTCCATATTGTTCTTAATAAAATTAATATCACAGATTTCTGATGATTCATTCTTACGAATAGGTAATGTTTTTTTTCTTAATTTATAGGGAGGATGGTCAGCGTTGATGTGGGCATCCTACAAGGGACAGTCTGAGACAGTAGCTATGTTGCTGGAGCGTGGAGCTGATGTAAATGCCCATGGGAACTATCATATTTCCTCTTTACTATGGGCTGCAGGTCGAGGTCACACTGACATTGCTTTACTTCTTATTCAATATGGAGCTAAAGTTAATATGGGTGATAAGGTTGGTGCTTACTAGTTTATCATTTAAAATAGTTAAAATATATCCTTCATCCGAGCACTGACGAAAATAATTGAAAATTGGCATATTTTCATAAAAAAAAAAAGTAAATACTTAGGACAACAACATTACTAAGTAGATTTAAAACCTCGATTGATAAAAATTAATAATATTAAGAGATTGAATATTATTATACAAGGTTGTATGGTACGATTTATATTGAAGTAATGGAGGGCACGCAAGTATACGTATCATTTATTAATAATAAGTAATCATAGACTTATGATTACTAGTAATATAAACCATTATTTTCAATGTGTCTGTATTTTCTAAAAAAAATCTGATTTTTTTTATAAACTTTAATTATGAGGTGATATTTGTTTATAAATCTTTTTTGATAATCGAAAATATCAAAAAATTAAAAAAATATAGTTATATTTCGCTATGTATTTAAATAAAATTTCTGATATCAATAAATTTGTAGAGATAAACTGAATCAAACTAAGTTTTGTGATAGCTTATTGTTAGAGATCCAATTTCACCATTTGATATTGAATTGAAAAAATTTTGAACAAGCTACCTAAAATATCGAACGAACGGATAGAAAACTTAGTATACCATTGGGTAGAATAAGTGTAACACCTATTAGGATCACTCACATAAACTTTACTATTATTTATTTTGCTAAAAATATTCAAAGTATTTATGTACTTATTTTTGTTTTCTTTTTAGTATGGCACAACTGCTCTCATTTGGGCTGCAAGAAAAGGCAATGCACATATTGTCAACGCTTTACTGAAAGCCAGTGCGAATGTAGACACTGCTGGAATGGTACTGTAAATTTATAAACTTATTTATTAAATTTTAAATCAATGTACATGTGTGGGGGTGGAGTATGGGTATTGTTTAATATATATATATATATATATATATATATATATATCATAAATTTCTAAACGACAGTAAGAAATCAGAAAAATTACTAAGGTCTTTCAACCAATACAAGCGGGTCTTCGTCAGAGTCAAACTGACTCTGTAACAAGTGATGCAAAAACATCTGGTTTAAGGTTGAGAAGAGTGGGAGGAATTGTAAATAGTAAGAAGAAGATAGTTTAATGGGTGAAAGTATCAGAAAGAGAACAAAAGGATGGAAAGGTAATTCGGGGTAACAGAAGAGATCAGGAAAAAATGAGTACAAACTATCAGCTAGCTATGACACCTCCTAGATAAAGCTATTGCCCTCGTCACTACTGAGTCGAGCTTGAATAAACGATTACTAATGTTTTTAGTATCTTGTGAATGTTTATAGTCTTTGTATATTTGAAGTATTTCTACATCACTTCTTTCAGTACCAGTTTGACTCTGACGAGGAACATTTGTTTTTGTTGAAAGATCTTAGTAATTTTTCTGATGTCATATTGTGGTTTAGATGTTGATTTTTGTTAAGCATGTTTATTGAGAAATCTTGTTATATATATATATATATATATATATATATATATATATATATATATATATATATATCAGTTCACAAACGAAGAAAAGCAACACACAGAGAAAGAGACACACTTACAAACTCAAATTTTCGGATGATCCGTCTTCAGGAGAAAAGAGAGAATGGGCGACCAAGCACGCCGGAAACACAACGGTAGGAAACCGCCCCGGCAACCGACCGTGCTGCCACGCGCGCCCGGTTCAGGAAGTAATGAAGTAGAGATGATCAGAAGAAAATTAATATTAAAATTAAAATTAAGAATTAAGAAAAGCAGTTCTGGTTGATTGAAGGTAAAATAAACAGCAGGAAGATAAATGAAGTATAAAAAGGAATACCGTGAAAAATACCTAAAAGCATGAAAAAGGAAGATAACAGAGTTGGTAAGGCGATGAGAAACAAATGAAAATACAAGGATAAGATCAATTAAAAATAAATGTAATAATATAAAGAGTAATTTATACAATACTCCAGAGTAAATATTACTTAAATTCGTAATATCACTTCTATGATTAATCGATCTTAGATCCTTTTTAATATAGAACATCTCAAGTGTCTTCCTTCTTTGCTCATCTTTTTCTTTTTCTATTATAGTTGTATCTTCAAAATCGACCGAACCCCGATTAGAGAACACACCTATTCTATCAAACGGTCGATATATTATTGAATCTGATATATATATATATATATATATATATATATATGTATACAGAGTTTATATAGCTTAAATTTATAGGCTGAAATGTTTAAATGTAAAATGTTTGTTAACTATGGAAATTAAATCATAATTACTGTAACACTAAATTTAATAGAAGTTGAGAGAATTCGTTTGGCTAAGAGGAAAGTCCATTTGGCATAGTCGCCTAGTATTGTTTGAATGTCTACGTCATTCAGAAGGGGGTAGTGTTGGCCTTGGTTAATCGTCCCCTGCCCAGGGGCTTCTGTTCATACTTACCACTGCTGTGCTGCCATGGTGTTATGTCCCACGCACTATGACATGGATTGTTTGTTGGAAGAGTCATTGGTTGCGCCCAGCCATGTACCTTGGACTTCTCTGAATATGGTGGATCTTAAGAGTGAAGGCAGCTCTTAAGAAAGCTCTAAAAGCAGCTACGGGTGTGTTTAGACTTTAAGATGACATCTGTCACTGTCAGGGATTTTACTCCTGGCCTAACATGTCCACTTTCCCTGATAGCCTTCGCGAAGTCAGATAGCTGTCGAAGTTGATCTAAAACAAACCTTCCTTCTAGTACATGGCAAGTTGAGAGGAATAACCTCTTTTTCAGTTGAAAGGGGTTTTGAAGGGTGAGTAGGATAATTCAACAGTGGATGGGGAAACTCGTGGTCAGTGCCCCTGTGTCCGAATGCCATGACGACTCTCAGACAACACATTTGGAGATTGAGAAAACTCATTGGCGTGTTAAACGAACCTGTTGTTGTCGTGGTATTCACCAGGCTGACTGAATTCTATACTTCAGGAGTTGACTGGTTACTCTCTTGCTTCTTTAAAACTTTCTTTGAGAGATAGGTAGCCTCCATTACCTTGTCACTCTTTTCCTGAATTCTAAATCAGCCTCCACCATCTTTGGTACGAGTGGTGAAGTTTGGTGGCATTCACTATCTTGTTGAACAGAAACTACTGACGTCACAATCCTTTAACTCTGTATATACAATTTGATGTATAGGCCTAGCTTCTTTGTGTTGGGCAACCTCTTTATCTTTGGTTTGTTACTATTTATCTTCGCCTGCGGCAAATCAGTAAGCCAAGCGGTTCCCTAGATTCGAAGGGCTAATATTTTTTCGTAGTTAGTGCAGGTGGAGGTGGAGGATGCGGATAGAGTTACCGTAGGGAAATGGAATACCTCCAAGTAAATTAGAATGAAGTCCAAGTAGACTACAACCCCAGGGAGTAATTCATCGACAAGGCTGAAACGTTACTAGCGCATTAATCAGCCCAAATAGTACACCTTATAGCGGAACAGGTTTCTTCTCGTAATCTATTAAAGTCGTCAAGGGCTTGGAAGTATCACTGCAGTGGAAGAGAGGGAAATTTATTCAGTCGGTTATCTAAGTTTGTTGTAAAAAACATTTACGTCACTTTTAGGGGTAGGGAGCCTTGCTGGTCTTTGTTTGTCCCTGCTTAGGGAGGCAAAACACTAGTGTTTGGTCTGACGGAGATAAGAGGTCGAAATTGGTAGATCACCTTTTTTTTTATTATTATTTTGTTACCTTCTACAACAATTTCTGTAGTTAATTTGGTCTTATGAATTCGTTCAATTTGTTTCTTGGGAGCTCCAAACATCAGAGCCATTGTTAACCTCTTTGACAGAGTGGTAGTGGTTACTCTTATGTACGAATGTTAGCATTTTTCACAGTCACCGTAGAGTACGCGCATTCACTAGATTAGTTTCTTTGAATGAAATGATCTTTGTTTGGCTGTTGTTTTTCAGAAATGGGCTGCTGATTGTGGGGATTTTATTAGCCTGAATTAAATTATCTTGCAAGCTATTTTTCTCTTGCACCCTGATAATACTTTTAATATATTTTGTTATAATATTAATAAAATGAATTTGTTGTAGTATTCGTGGACTGCCTTGTTGGTTGCTACAATGGGTAATCATATAGATGTGTTATCTCTGTTACTCCCATTTAAACCGAATATTAACGCAGTTGATAAAGATGGCTGCACAGCGCTTACCATTGCTTGCAAAGAAGGGTATTCAGAGATAGCTGCAGCCCTACTTAATGCAGGTGCTTACATAAATATTCAGGTTAGTCTCTATTATGTATAACAGTTTTATTATGAATTAAGACTTAATGTAATGTAGTGACTTCTGATTTTACCCCACTGTGAAATATTAAAACATTTATAGTTTATAAATTACTATTTGAACATTTTGTAGGAGTAATGAATACTAGATTTGTGTTCCTGGCATTTGACTGATGCCATTGATTTTAGAAACTAAGTAATTTTGTATGAGATTCACGAGTTGTTTTATGTCATGGAAGAAACATCAACCATTCCTAAAGTGGTCCACGAGTGTCGAAAATCTTCCATGGTTGGGTAAGACACAAAAATTCCTGATAATTTTTAATTATAAAAGCACGGGGATTTGATCTACACTAAATTGAATATGTACCATTTGCTTTGCTTTATAATGAATAGACCATTTTGAAACCTGACTATCATTACAATTTACTAGCTAATAATGTTTGAATCGTTGATTTGAAGTGTCTTGAAAAAATGTTAAAAGTTTTTTAGTTTGTAATATTCATTATACTTGTAATTTAGAATAATATATATAAATGAAATTACTAAATAGTCCAAACGGGACAGTTAAATAACTGAAAACAACGCATAAAGAACGAAACCAAAGATGTAGAAATATCTGGTACGGATTTGAGAGGAGTGGGAGGAAAGAGAGGTATTTTAAAGGGTGTAAAATACAGGAAAGGACGATAGTCGACGGAGATGTTAAGGTAAACAAAGTAGTACAGGAAGAAAAAAGTAAAAAACTATCCGCTTGCTGTCAACCCTCTTAGATGAGGCTACTGCCCTCCTCAGGACTGAGTCAAGTTTGAATAAACCGTTACTAATGTTTATAATATTTGACCTATTAAATTTAGTCTGAGAGGGTTCGATAATATTTCTTAACAACACTGATTTTTCATAAATAATCATTTTAGCTCCGGTCCAAGTTATATGCAAGAATAAGGCATAACTTTTTTCCTGTTTACTCACTTTGTGTTGGTGTTGTTTGACATTTGTCTTTAATGATTTACCAGTTTGACCAATATAAATTGTATGGTAACTTTTGCTCGAGATTTTATAAATACCACTACACTCCAGTTCCCTGGTAGAGTTTTTTGTTAACATATTGCCCACATTATTACTATTTGAAAAAAATATATTAAAATCATGTTGACGCGCAAGCCTATTAAGAGGTATGACTCATCATACGGTAAAACTATGGAATTTGACATTGAACGGAATTCTATTGAAACATTGGAAGGAATTGTTTTAGCAGTCTTTAAAACTAAGTCGATGTGAGAGGAGGGTATTTTAATGATAGGGCAAATGAACTAATGTTATTAATCTCGTTAGAACTATTAAGGAATTCATGGGTAGTAATAACATTCAGGGGGGATTAATAACATTAGGTCAATTGTCCTATCATTAAAGTACACCTCATCTTAAAGTACCCTTGTTGAAGCTGAGAGAGTGTGTATAGTTCGTTAGGTTGTAGTGGTTACAATGGTCCAATTGCCTCGTGATATTAAGAAAAGAGTGAATAACTAATCGATCAGAAGATCGTGAATGCTGGGACTGTGGTAAACTTTTATGAATCTTGTTTAAAGAAGACTTACTACCTATTTATATATAAATAAAACTTTTTGAGAATTACTATAATTTTGGTAGTAAAATACTACTTCGTAGTAAAAGTAGTAAGCGCTCGCTCAACACACACCGCACGTATACAAAATTTTCGAGTTAATAGGGGGAGAGATTTAGATTATGTAATTCGCAAGGTCATGTTGTTGTTTTTACTACTGTATCTAAGAATGGTAGTACGTTATTTTATCTTCTTCACCTATGTTAATTGTTTAAATTAACTACTAAATATATATCAACGAATAAATTACATTTGAAAATGTACAGAAGCCATTAAATTTAATTAAATTTGAAAAATTGAGGCCATTAAGTAATAATGGACGCTTTCAGCCTTTTTTTTCTCTAGTTAAAGTTCTATGTTTTGATCCCCCAATATTCTACCTGCTGTTATTGATGTTACCGGGTTGATTTTACATTCGGAGTCCTGAAATTTGTCATATTCAACCTTTTTTAAGAAGGTTGTCTGACATATGCTTGACATGGTACAGGCTAGGAGCGAACGGTTTTATAACCTGTTCAAATGTGCCACAGGATGGTGTGTAGAGCATTTTCCATCTCCTATATGAAAAATGTAAGGTCATTTGGTGGATTCAACCGTTTAAGCTCCAGTACTAGTGCCAAGCAAGTACCCATCAAACCTCAGCAGACTCCTAAGAGGACAGTTACTGTTTTTAGTTTATTTTTAGATTTCGAGATGTGGTTTGTAACTTCATTTGTTTCTCATAATTAGGAAATTTAAAGAAATTGGTTCCGATAGAAATAAAATTTATGAAAACAGCAATAGCGCGTTCCGAACACTTTTAGTATTCTTCTTTGAGTTTCATCTGTTCCTCTCCCACATTCCCTGAAAGCATATGTTGTGTTACTCATAATGGGAAAATTAAAGAAATTAGTCTCCATACAAATAAGTTCTATGAAAAAATTAATAGCATGAAAGTGTTTCGAACACTTGGTGTTCTTCTTCGAGTTACATCTGCCCTCTATCACTTTTGTAGTAATCAGATGTAACCTGAGTAGAACTCTAGGCTTGAAACCAGTTGTTTTTTTTTTATAAAACTTGTTTGTATCAACTCTAATTTCTTTAATTTTCCTAGTGTTAGTAAATACCCATTCGTAACAGATTGCACAACTAATGATTGATTTGTGTACACGTTTTACTGTTGGATCTTTATTGATGGTACATCATTTATAAGGTCGTAAATCCGATATTGTTTTAGACTTTTATCAAACGTAGTTAAAACTGAATCACTACCTTTTTGATACAAATATATAAAACTAATAATTATTCATCTTGCAATATTCATTAAGTAATGAACCTTCATTAGTTTGAATGCCATATGTCTTTTTAGTAGTTCTGAAGTGTTTTTTTTATATATATGTGTTTTGTTTATATTTTATTGTAAAGTCTACAAATTAATATACAATCATAATGTCTAAGTCTTTATTGTACTGAATAAGTTATTAAATTAGTGATTTATATATGTATTATCTACCTGTTACATATAAATACAATTTATTTATAGGATCGTAGTGGTGATACAAACCTGATCCATGCAGTCAAAGGAGGACACAGAAGTGTAGTTGAAGCTCTTATTAAGAAATATGCTGATATTGACATTCCAGGTAAGGTAAGTAGTTATTGAAGTACGTTTTTCTTTTTGATAAAAAATGTTTTTTTTTTGTCATAAACGTTTGACTAAAAATATGTTCATTTATTGTTTTGCTTAAATACTAAATACTCCGAATTTATCGTTATTTACTACAGAATATTGAACTGTTTTAAAAAGATATTTTAAATTTAAATTTTTATTTATATAACATATTTTTAACTGAAATAAGGTGGATAAATGCTTACATTATTTTTTTTGTACTTTAATTTCAAAATACAGTGGTACCTTGTGGTACAAGCTGCTTAAGGTATGAATTTTTCGGAATCCGAGCCCAAATCAAGTTGAATTTTTTCTTGAAATCCGAGCTAAATTTCGAAACAGGAGTTTGGCTTGCGCGGCAGTTAGTAGAAAGACGGGATATTTTGGTTCAGAATTTTCTCACTAGTTGGTGGTATTCTGTATTACAGTATTCATTTTTTATTGTATTAATAACTTAGTTCTTTTACTTTCAGATTTTTACTTATAAGGGTGTTTGAAATTCAAATATACTGTAATGTACTGTATAGTACATATGATAATATGGGGTGGGTTAGGATAGTTTTAATGGGTTGGAACTGATTAAATCTATTTCATTTAATTTAAATGGAAAATAATTGTTTGGAATAAGAGTTTCTTTGAATCCGAGCTAGGGTCTGGAACGGATTAAACTCTTAGCTTAAGGTACCACTGTACTATAACCATCTTTTGAATAGGAAAGAATGAAATAAACCTCCCTGTTGCTGCTCGTATGAATTTGTATTTCTGAATTGATATCCATAATTTTCTGTACAAAATTTCACTTAATTTTATATATTAAATACCTTCTTCTAATGTTTCTGAAATATATAGGAGTATATAAATATAAAACACTGCCGTCTTCATAAAACTAAGAACTCAATTCTTTTAAGGACTTATCCCAAATATTTATGTGTTTAGAAAGTATGTTAATATATTTATGAGAAAAAAAGAAGTGTGATTGTGTAGACTGTGGCTAAAAATAGTGAGTGTATGCTGGATACAGGATGTAGTCTCTTGTCATATCATAACAAGTGAATGCCAAACCCTATTCGTAATAAGAATTCTTGTAAATGAAGTTCTTTCTTTTATCTTGTGTTAAATTAATTTGTTGGGTTTTTAGTAATATTATTCCAATTTTTAACCCTATGGAATGTTGCATTCAATTATTTTATAGAATAAGGTATAACCTTACCTTATATTGATTATTTAATAGGACCAGCTAAAGATGAAATAGACGATACTAAGAAGTTAAGCCAAATATTTCTGATAGTTGAAATACGAACTTTATTTCAATTTGCGAATTTAAATTTCCTTCACAAAAAAATTGAATTCTTAGGAAAGAATAAGAACGAACGATTTAGCCATCTTAAAAAAAGGTGAAAGCAATAACTAGATATCCTGAACCCAAAACGATCGAAAATTACCAAGGTTTTTAGTACTAGCAGAGTACTTTAGCAAAATTTTGAGAAATTATTCTATTCTTTCTTCACCAAACTATTGACTGGATTGTTAAAAAAGAGTGATGACTTTAGATTTTACAGAAAGAGAGTTTTATATCATTAAAGAAGATCCTATCTTAGGAAACCGTTCTACAAATCTACAGATAGTAGATTTTCGTTTATACCACTTAGATTTTTAGTGCACACTGAAGTACAAAGTACTAAAAGATGATAATGTTGAAAGCTATGGATTTGTATTGTTACAACAATGAAGATGGACTGCTACACTCAGTTGGTTTTAGAAGCCAAATTACTACTCCGGTGAAAAGGGAGTATAGCAGTTATGAATTAGAAGTGCTAGCCATAACTAAGTCCTTAAAAAATGAAATTTAAGATTGTTAATAGGTTGTGATGCTTTCAATAAACCTGTTGATAAAAAAGTACTACTGTCCATCTTGCATGATGGTAATATTACTGGAAGAATTTCAGTGTGAAGTAGAAAATCGGTGGTTCTCAGATGAGACGTGTTGATACCTTTACGATCTGGTAACACCTGGTGTCACTGGTGTTCCAAGGGCTAATGGCAAAATGGAATCTATTAATAAAATAATAATAGATTTAACTTGAAACATATCAATGAATGAACCTGGAAAATTTTATTGATGCATTGAAAATTGCCAAAGGAGAATGAACTCGACGCAATATTAATTGTATGCCAAAGAGGAGTTAAAATATTTGTGAAAGAAGGGTTGACTTCAGAAAAGAAGCTACAAAGAAAATAAATTATGCACAAACACAACAATTTAAGGATGAAAATATGAAATACCTAATTGAAGCTCATAGTGGATATTAAACATACGCATTTGTGACCTGGCTTTAAATTGAGGGCTAAATACTTGGGGTTTTATCGTATCATGAAGATAAAACTTAATGATGCCTATGATGTGATCAATGTATCAAGACTGTTAATGTGGTCAACGAATGTGTTATATGACAGAAACAGCCTCTTTGTACATATTATTGCAAGAGAATGTTAAACCTTTTCACTAATGATATTTTTGGCAAATACAAACTACGTTTAATTAGTTATTTTGGTTGTTATTAATATTACTCTCACACATCTTTGGTAATTTGCAAGTTATATGCTAATAAGGATAATATTTTATTTTGGTCTTTTGTAAAATTAACTTGTTCTGTCTGTTTAAGGAGAGAAAGTCTGCTACGTACACTGCAGTAGAAAAGGGAAACATTCCAATTTTGAGAATACTTTTATCCGCAAATCCTGACTTAGAAGTTTCAACTAAGGTGACTACTGTGATATTTTTCTTATTCATTATTTTGTATCACTTATTTTAACTTAAAAATCTTTAATAACTTTAATTATATATACTTTGTGTTGATTATACGTAGTTGCGTGTAGAAAAATGTATTGTTTTCTTGGGATTCATTCTTGCACAATGAATTACAGGATTTTTTACTACACAGGGGTTCTTAAAGGTTCGTTGAGGTTTGCTTTAGCTAGTTTGATGTTTCGCTATATTTATGATTGAATTATCATCTTCAGGGTTGAACAAAAATACTTTATGATAAACGCTCATGTAAAATCTCATAATGAACCAGAATAAACATATTATCATAGCAATCTTACATAAGATGACAGACTTAAGATATTCTGATATTTTAAAAAAGTTTCTCTGAAGTTATGGATTAGCAAGGAAGTTCCCACCGTTTTTTTAATTTATGGTTTTTGAAAGATTTAATAAAAAAATGCTAATTGATCAATATTCCGTCATTGTTTACACTTCTTGCCAGTGTTCAACAAGATTTTCAGTACCTCTTTGGTAGAAATTCATCCAACCAAGCTCTCAATTCCCCATCAGTATTAAACGGAACTCCGCGCACAGCATGTGAACGAGGTGGAACTCAGTTGGTACCAAATCTACTGGTATGGTGGGTGTGGCAGGCAACCAAACCAAATCTAACAGGACTTCCTTAATCTATAGGCCATGTGAAGGCAGACGTCGTGCAGTGAAAAAACTCATTGCTGTCGATTAGATCTTTTCACTTAAATATCCACGATGATCGTTTGGTTCTATTTAATCGATTTATAATAGATAATCGCTTCCAAATCCCATTATTTGCACGTCATCTTTAAAGCGGATGAAGATCTTGTTTCACGTGGGTGTCACTTTTTTACCGGGGTTAAACGATTGAATGGGTTTATTTAGGTATTGCAGGTAAATCTTTCGAAAAAAGAACTCAGGAACACTTGCTATGTATTATGCATGTTTAAAAAAGAAGGAGGGTTGTGAAAAATTCAATCTTGCGATTCTGAAATTTGTTTTTCACTCAATATGATTTAGTAAATTATATGAAAAATACTAATTAACCTCTGTCGGTCACACATGCTCTTCCTCTAATCTCATCCCTGACAACGAACTGCCTATTGAAACCATTGGTTGGTCTTAGTTGATCTTATTTGTTTTGTCTTTCTTTTTTTTATATACTTTAGTTTTATTCATAAATGGGACTAAGATATTTCAACCCAAATAACTGGTGTTGTTTAGAGTAACGGTCAGACTGAAACAGGTAAAATTGGATATCTGGTATGGTATCGAGAAGGGAGGGAGGCAAGAGAAGTATTTCTATTAAAGGTCGTAAAGAGTAAGAATAGACAATAGGATTGACAAAATATCAACATTCACTGAAACCTGAAGGTATAAAATGGCAAGAATTAGTGACATTTCGTTAATTCTTCTTTGCTTGTCACAAATTGAACTCTACTCGGAGGAAAACCTTAGTTTCACATTTTTATTCCAAAAAGGAAGAATTCTTACTGCTACATGAGGAACTTTGGTTATAGTAGTTTTGTTTCAGCAACCATTGTATTGTCTCCTATCTTTGCCTTCATATAAATTGTAATACAAAATAAATTAAGTAATATAACTGAACTGATCATGTCGCAAATAACTATAACAGTTTAAATTGATGTGAAGTTGATTATTACCCAAATTCTCAGTCACCAATTATAGTTAGCTGTAACCATATGTTAATAGAACACTGTACGAAGTTTTTATTTCAAAATAGCTGGCTAATATAAAGCAGATTTACCTGCAATACCAACTAAAAATAACTAAATATTCATTAATTCATTATCTTAACCTGAAATGTTTTAATGGTGTTGAGGATGGTGATACAGCGTTACTTCGAGCAGTGAGAGCAAGAAACACTGAAGCTGTTCATCTTCTTCTTGAACGGAAAGCCAAAGTATCTGCAGCTGACAAATGGGGTGATACAGCTCTCCATATAGCGATGCGCGCAAGATCCAAAGCTATTGTAGAAGTACTTCTAAGAAATCCTAAAAATTCACAGCTCCTCTACCGACCAAACAGAGCAGGAGAAACACCGTACAATATAGATATGAGTCATCCAAAAACTATTCTTGGACAAATATTTGGCTCTAGTGAGTATATTGAATTTATTTTGAAACTGGATTTTTACTTACTCTTTATAAAAGCTGTTTTACATATAGCTATTGAAATGTGCAAAAAGAACTATTATATAAAACTAGTGAAGTTATTAAAATTATTTTTTGCTGCAATTAAATCTAAATTAAATTTTCAATTTTGTTTTAAATTATTATTTGTTTACTTAATAGCAAATTGAAAATTCGGAATAACTGTTGCAGCAAAATCATTTGCCTTGCTGCGTTTAGTGTCAAAGGTTTTTTTGATTTGCACAAAACATGATTAATTTTAATTTTAAAACAATAATCATGATCTGGGTTCAGTTCTTCTGTAATTTGGAATAAATATGTTTCGTCATTTTTTTTTAAATATTATCAGATAAATATTATAAAAATAAGCATTAAGGTTCGTTATGCATTATTTATTTAACTTAAATGACGATTATGCATATTTTTTTAGGGAGATTGAATACAAATGAAGATAATGAAAGTCTTCTTGGTTATGATTTGTACAGTAGTGCTTTGGCAGATATATTGAGTGAACCATCGCTCTCTATGCCCATAACTGTTGGTCTCTACGCTAAATGGGGTTCTGGCAAATCTTTCCTTTTGAATAAACTACGAGGTATTTTTAATTTGAATTTCTTTGTACTTATTTGTTAGAGTTTATACCAAACTGTATACAGTTTCTTTTAAAATTATACTTTAACTTGTAAATATTTAGTTTTAATTGAGTCTGTTTTAGTTTTAGATACATTTGTTTTTCACTCTATAATTATGAAGTGTGTATTGTGAATTTTTATTGTAACTTTTTTTGTTGCAGAGGAAATGAAAAATTTCGCTCGACAGTGGATTGAACCTGCAGTTGAGTTTCCCTGGTTGTTAATGTTTTTAATTGTTCACATAACTGTTCTACTGGGACTGATTTTTGGTTTGATTTTCATAAGCTGGATTGTAGGGATCGCTACAACTCTCAGCATTATTCTGGTGTCTTATACCAGTTTAGTTTTGATGTGGTGTGCAAGTCAAAGGTAAGAACAAACTGTTCCATTTTCAATGTGTTAAATTTGAAAAATTCTATTCTTTTACCGAAACTAGTTTTATATGTATTTATCACTCTTGGACTATTTGTTTCATAAAATTTGAATTTCGACACTTACAGTTAAGTGAAATTTGTACAGGATGTTTATTTTCCTTATTTTTCCTTATTTCATAGAACCTAAAGCCACATGTTTACACTTACATTTTATATACCTACATTTGCATTTTGTACATAAAAACATTTTCTTTTTCTTTACTATAAGTAAAATAACCATTACTCGAGATTTTGACTTATTTACATTTTTGAGTCCCCCAAAGTCCTTATTTGACATTTTATGATGATTTCTATGAGTATGTGGGTGGGTGGATGTGTACCTATCAAAAGTTTGTGGGAACGCTAAAGACCAAAGCGTTTCATAAATCAAATTAATATTTTACACAAAAATGTGTAATTTTTTTCTCCTAAGCCACTAACTCTAGAGTGCTGAAATTTTCAGATTATTATAAATCTGACATATTTCAGTATTAACTGAAAAAAAAGAAAAAGATTTTTTTTCAATAACCAAAAAGGTATGTTTTAAATAAATTGTAAAAAATTTTACTTCTGATTAATTCTGAATGTTTGTGGGCCTGATACAGGTTATACCATTTGACATATCTTAGTAAAATCATACCCAAAAATAGCATGTGTTGAGAGGATGAACCGAATACATTATTATTTAAATTACATCGAAGAAAATTGGCCTTGGGTACCTTTTATGATTTTAGAAAATTTTTTTATCGCTGAATGGCAAACTATAGAAGAATGAAATTTTGTTCGAAAAATCTGACAAAATATATCTGAATATTAAGATCTGAAGTTGAATTAAAAAAATAACAAAGGATTGCACAATATGACTTGTTTGACCACAGTTTAGTAATAAAAATTCATTCAACTGATTGTAGATCTCAGTTTAATAATAGTAATAACATATCAGATTTTAAGTTTCTTACTGATAAAGTGATTATTTTTGCATGTTAACGGATGATACATTATTGATTTCTATGAGTTTGATATAACGTCTCCGCGCTAGTCAAATTAAAGTAAAACCCTAAAATCAACTTATTGTCAAGGAGTTTAATATTATGTTTATTTATATTAAAGTTGAGTGTAGGCCATTCCATATTTTGTTCTTAAATTTGGCTACCCGAGTTGTAAAAGTAATGAATGCTAATTAATTTTTAGAATTTTCCATGTTAAGAAATATCGCTATTTTGTAGATACAACTGGGATCCCTTGTATAATTTTTATGTTACTATTCTTCAAAAAGTGAAATCTATCAAACTCCTTCTTCAGGTAATATTCTGTCATCCTCCAGGACCTCAAGGAATTCAATCTTTGACGGCTCAACCTCTTAGGTAAATTGTTAATGTTTTTTACGTACTTTTGTAATAATTTCTTTTTTTATTCCGTAGTAATGCAAATTTTTAACCATGATTCATGACTGTCATTCTTTAGTTCAGGGTGGATATTGTATTTGTGGAACTTAAAAATTGAAAGATGAGTTTATCTTGAGTCATTAAGCAGAAGTTCAGCACATTATAGTGTTGTGACCGTTGATTTGATATACATGTTCCATTTCATGTAATGTAATTATTTGTATATAGATTGTGAGGGTGAGAGGTACATTTGTTCACTCAAATATATTTTGCTTATGCATTGTTCAGGATTTCATTGAAGTCATTCAATCTAAATTATAAACATATTTTCAAGAATTAATCTTTAAAGTAAACATTACTTTGGAAAGTGTGATACTAACTTCCCAAGATATAGCATAGTTTTATTTAGTTTATTAAGGTAATTAACGTTTGCCATTATTTCTAGGTTTTATTTTAGTGATCAAACTAGAGTTAGCAGTACATCAGCTGGTGAAAATGCAGTGATTCAGATGATAGGATCATTGTACGATTCAATTGAATATGATTATGGAAAGATTTCCACACGCCTTTACAGAGCCTTCAGACCTAAAGCCGGTGTGTACATAATGAAATAGAAAACAGTTAATAATACTAGCTAGTGTATGTTTGTTATTACCAATAAATGAAAGAATTGATCCAATCACAAATAATATTAAATGGTAGATTTATTTAATTTTAGCCGTTTACATTCAATTACAATCAGATACAATTATTATAATTAGTTATGTTCAATTAAACTTGTTCGTATAATCTAATCTTTAGTATTTCTATTGTAAAAATGAAGTAGTATGATATGCTACAGTACTACATTCAATAGTACAGCTTTTGATACTCCCTGTCAAAAAACATAAGTTATATGGAAAAAAACTACCTCCATTTAAAAACGACGAAAATATTTGACAAGTCAACTCTTGTTGTCATTAGTGAATTCTGTTTAAGGTGTCATCGATGAAAATGGAGTTGGTATTAAAAAAAAATGTATATGTTAAACTATTGTCATATAGTATTAATATTACCATTCGTCGATAAAATAAATTATATTTCAGTTATGTAAGTTATATTATTTTTATAATGTTAAAGAAATATGTGGAATTACTCTCAAAAAATATATAGACTGGAGCAAAGAAGAAAATTTGTTCTGTTTAATGAATATTAAGTAATGGTTTATAGATTATTATTATTATAGTAGAAGTTGTTTGTATTAGTCGTAGTAGTAGTAGTTATACAAGCATTATAAATATTTCATTCACTCAAGATATTAGTTGGTTTTCTCTCAGTTCACTTGTTAATGGTTGTATTTCACTTCAGAATACTAATATTTTGGAAGTTAGATATACATGTCTCATATGGTTTAAAAAGATATATGCTTCATAGGTTATTATAATAAGTTTACCAAAAATGTTAATCCCTCATTTACGTTAATGTGTATTTAAATAAATCTTTATTGTAAGTTAGTGTTATGATTTTTACTCCACTGTAAGTAAGGTATAGTAATCATCAGAAAATTCAATTTAGACGTATTCACTCGTTTTGAAGTCCCTTCAAAACTAGTGCTTATTGTGCTTGTACAATACATCAAATATGTATATCACAATGCAATTAATTTTCTTTGCGTAAATATCAGTATTGATATTAATTATGTTAAAACCAAGAAGACTCATTTTATTTTTGATTTCCTGTCTGTTGTGATAGACTTAATGGTGGGTTAAAATATTAATTTAAGATAAAATATTCTTGAAAACGGTATGCTTTTGATGAAGGGTGTTATTTTCAAAGTTTGACTCTTATTATTGCATCCTTGAAAACGTAATGATTGTATTAATTTTACAACTATATTAGAATATATGTCTGGCTTTTAAAATTTTTAATGTATAAACTTTTTGTTTTAGTAAAATCAACAAGCTCATGGAAATTTAGAAGAGTATGTTGTGTTCCAAGCATATTCATTTTTGAACTATTTTTCGTTTGTTTGATAATAATTGCTGCAGTCTTATATATTTATTTACTGGAGCTGTCAGTTCCTCCGTAAGTACCTTATAATAGTTTTATAATTTAAATTATAGTTTTCCAGTTATAAAGTAGTTACAGTTTTCAAATTTCGAGTATTTTTTATGATCTGGATAATTTGTTATTACTTTTTTATTTGATATATAATCTTAACATGTTTTCGTCTTGAAACTCATATTGTTTACTTTAAATAATAACTTTGTTAGGCAACAGTTTTGTGATATATTGTGATAACCTTATGAATTGACATGACATTGACCCTGATGAATAATGATAAATTGATGCTAGAAATCTATGTTTCAAAGCCATGTTTATGAATTTCATTGGTATTTAAATTTTACTGTGCCATTAATGTTTAATTAAAAACAGAAATTTTATTAAGGATACACTGTTACTATTGTATGTTTACAACTGTTTTATGATTAGAATGTGTCAGTTTTACTTTGTTATGAACACACAAATAAGAGAACCATCCTGGTAAAATGGATACTTTAACTGTAGATTTTCACATAATAAATAAAAATATGTGTTTTCTAGATCTGAAGAAAGCCTTCAAAAAATAACGGGTCACGTTCTTCTTGGAATCTGCGGTGGTTTGGTTTTAATGACAATAGTCGCTAACAGTTATTCAGTGGGAAGAGTTGTAAGTTCCCTGTTTTTTTCCCAGAGGAATAAACTTCAGAGATCTATTTCTAAAATTGATACTGTCAAGTCAGAGGGATTTTTACAGGCTCTACGTATTGAAGTTAATCTTATGACTCAGATGGTAGGTATAAAAAGCAAATTTTTGTTTATGAGTTTTCTAGATCTTAGTAAAATGTTTTCAGTTTCCAAATGCATTATAGGAAAAGCTATCATTAGCGTCTTATTTGATTAAATTGAGTTTCTCATAAATCCTCTTTTTAGATTAGTCAAATTATTTTATGCTTTTTCGTCCTCTTACATTTCGCTTCAAAATATTGTTGGTGAACTGTGAGTATGTCCGCACAGAAATAATTAGCTATATATGTTAAATTAATACCGGTATAGATGTTGGTTTTTGGAAAAAGCACTAAGATTGAAAACTGAGTGTTCATGATGAAGCCGTCCAGTTAGGTGGAATATAAACAAAGGTGTGACATAGAAATTAGTGAAATAATGAATTTAACAAAAAGAACACAAACCTAATATAATTCTTTAAAATTAGATTCTGTGAATAACACTATAATATTGATATGATCAACTGATTTTTTAGTTCTTTACTATAAAGAAATATTGGGTTGTTGATAAATACTTTTGAAATATTAAACAGTTTAGCCCCTTTTCTACTAGTATAATATAGGCAATTCATTGAGAGTGTGAATGAACTACTTTATAAATCACTGTTTGGCATATAGTCATTGCATGTGTTTGTGTGCACACTATAGTCATATCCTAATTTAAGATTGAAAGTAGATGCATACATTAATTAGACAACCAACACGTTAATATTCCCAAAAAATAACAAATATGTTAAAAATAGAAATTTTATTAAGGATACACTGTTAGTATATGCCCAAAACAGGCAATACGCCCAAATTAACAATTACTTCTGTTAAGTAATTAACAATTACTTCTGCATCTAGATCAACAAGTATTGAAAATTTTTCCTAGTGTTCTTAATTTTAAGAAATTTACCATACGTTTAAGTTAATGTTAATCTATATTATCCTTTATAAGTTTTCTTAGGTTATTACTGTGATAGGATAGAGCTTTTATTTTAGTTTTATAAACTTTTTGATTTTGTTCTTTTCGAATTTTGATTTTCAACTATGTTTGAACCAAATCAAATAAAACGTGTAAAATAATGTTAATCATGATCTCTTACGTCTCTTGTGAAGTTGCTATGAGATCATTTTAAACTTTTTTTTTCTTTCCTGTGCTTATAATTAAGGAAACTTTTCCTGTTCTAAAGTATTTATGTTTTGAAGAATATTTTTCGTAAAGTTTAAGGAAACATAATGTCCTCAAATATGTTTAATTGTGTTGAATAAGACTTTACGCAGAGTAGTAAATATCATACCACCCACATATGTTTATTAAATATATCTTAAATTATAATTTTAGGCATTTATTTTTCTTCCGTTACAAAAATCTCTAATTAAAGATATGGAAAAAATCAGTATCACCTAATAGATACAGAGATTATTTATTTCCTTACAGAAAAAAAAATATTTAGTGTTTATGATAGTGTTACAGATATTTAAAATTGTTATTTTTATAGGTAAAATGTTTGGACGCATTCACCCAGCAGCAGACCCGTCTTGTTCTTATAGTTGATGGCCTTGACAGCTGTGAACAAGATAAAGTTTTATTTGTTCTGGACGCTATTCA
This sequence comes from Hermatobates lingyangjiaoensis, assembly GCA_026182355.1. Taxonomy (NCBI): domain Eukaryota; kingdom Metazoa; phylum Arthropoda; class Insecta; order Hemiptera; family Hermatobatidae; genus Hermatobates; species Hermatobates lingyangjiaoensis. The sequence continues at coordinate 477,762 of JAPFBL010001923.1, forward strand.
TGTTCTTTTTTCCGATGCTAACACTCCTTTCATCATAATTCTTGCAATAGATCCTCATATTATTTCAAAGGTATCATGATTGAATATAAAAATTTCAAACCTTCATTGATAGATAAATATCTAAACCAGAATTCACCAACTTTTTAACAGCGGATCTGGCTAACTGGAAAATTATTAGATGCTGCTAAATCATTTTGTTCAATACTTGCAAGCCAGATTGTATTGTGTATGATAAAAAAAACCAAAACTAGTTAAGTTGGCATTCTACGTTATCTGAAAGTAAATATTGTTTGTGAACTAGAGAGTTAATAGTTAGCATATAGTAGTTTGCAAAGAAGAAAAGAAACTGGCCATTTATAGCAAATTGTCAAAGAATACAAAGTGTAAGCAAAAAGTACGTCATCCTTAGTACGCACATATCGAAATTTTACAACTTATTTACAAGAAAAAGTATTTATGAGATTAAGAAAATTGGTATTTTCCTTTCAAGATAAATTAGTGTTTGGTTTGAAATTGGTATTCCCAATTTCATTTCCATAGTGTTTCCACATTTTTTCAGTCAACCTCTTTCGACGAACTCACTTGCGGAAGAACTCTTAGATATCTTCGGTAATTTGAAGAGGAAAGAGTCGTGTTGTTGATATTAATTTTAATAAAGGTTTATAAAATGAATTATCCTTTACAACTTCCGTTAAGGATGGAAGATCGATTTGAGGGATCATTTTCAAAACCGCTGATACTTATTCATAATTTTGTTCAGCTGAATCACCAATCATATTAAACATTTGTTTAAATAATGTATAATGATCCTTTAATTTTGTTAGCTCTAATGTAGATATAAGAAACTTTGTAACAAGTTTGACAGGAATTTGTCGTAAATCTCAAGCAATATAGTTCTTTAACTATGTATATTATAGTATACGTTTATTTGAAAAATAAAATGATTTTAGTAGCCATATGGCGAACTCTGAAGAGGTATATGTCTTTGATATATGTCTTTGTCTGTCCTGAAAGTCCATCTTTTTCTATTAACTTATATGGCTAGGTTATCTTTAAAAAAAGATAATCCTTTAGAATCTTGTGCTGGTGCAAATAAATATTTTATAGAGTAATTGTATATATTTTGCAGAGTCAGTATATTAAGTAGCTTAAGGGGAACGAACAGTCATTACATATGTATAAGAGAGAATTAATAAAATAAATAGTAAGATTTTATTGTTTCTGAATATGATCGTATTAATTTTAAATAACATTATTATTGCTCTTTTTAGGCTGTGGAAGTGAATAGTCGCCGGTTAATAAGTGAATCAAATATTGGTGGACATGATTACTTGAGAAACATGGTCCACTTACCCTTTTTTCTCCAAAATTCAGGGCTTCGTAAAGTTCGTATGGCTCAAAAGTCTGCTGCTAGGAAACAGATGAATGCAGGACAGTCAAGCCAAGTTTTTTCGTTTGATGATTCCCAGCTTCCACGATCAGTATGTATTTTTTTGTTTTGTCAGAGAAAAATGAAATAATATGAAATATTCTTTTAAAACATTAACTTTTAATTTCAAAGCTCTTATCACTTATATAATTCCTTAATACGAATTTATTTCTTCTTTTTTTAAATATAAACAAATAATGGAAAAATGAATAATTTTTTATGCATTCTTTTTAATATAAGAATAGGTTAAATATTGTGTTTACAATTATTACTTCTAGTAAATTTTTAAAACAAAAATGTAGCTCTATCATTAGTATCGATTCCTTACTTTTTTCTGATAATTGGGTTTTATTAACACGTTAAAAGTTAATACGACTCTATTTAATCGTATTACTCGGAATAAGTGGTTTTTTCACTTTGTAAAAATGGAAAAGATTATAATTTGGTGGGAGGCTAACCTTGCTGTTTGTTACTTTATCATACCTGAACTTTTTCAGTCAATACTAAATGAAACACTGTCAATTTAATGTATAAACAGTATTATTTATTAATAAATTTATTAAATTAAATATAATAAAGCACTTTATAATTATATATAAAAAATATGTTTCTATGTTGGTATTTTATAATTCTACGTCAATTTATAGTCTGAAAAGCATTCCTATACAGTAGATATTTTATTTTAATTCATGAATGTTAATTTTTTTTTCAGTAAAAGTACTAAATTCTATATTATTTTACAGTAAATTGTTTAGCTGCAATTATATAGTAGTTATCAACTGCATTGCTGACGTTCTGTCCTTTTCCTTTTTTTTTTTAAGAAATATTGAAAGATATATGATCTTTACTAATTAGGAAATATAATGATCAGTTAGCGATTGGGCTACTATAACAGTTGCTCGAGTGTAAGAAACTCGATAACACTAAGTAGAATAAGTTCTTGTTTTGCCAAGATCAAATATTTTCTGTAGTCCTCAAAAATCCCATAGGGTCTTTAAAAAAAGTGATCCTTGAACTTTGCTATACTTCTTTGGGTTCGTACAAGGATGGGTCCAAAAAACCAAAATTATCGGTGCCTCGAGTATGGTGGGCTGCTGGAATGAGAGAAACATGGTTTTAGTTAGAGTAGTGTAGAAGTTACTCCAGGGTTTTGAACACTATCCACCCTGTTCATATGCCCTTCGATATAATTTTTTCATACCATAAGATAAGAAAAAATGAGTGCATTGTTTACGACTTTGGTCAATTGACCTACTAACTTTGTGACCTCTTCTTTCCAAGTAAATATCACCTTGAAAGCCAATGTTACGCTACGGATTAATGGACACTTGTTCTCATCTCGTTGCAATTTGCATGTTAAACTATTAAAAATGGGTTTATTGGTGATATTCAATATTTTCTATTTCACATTTTCGCTGCATTTAAGATATTTGTCAATATTTTTAAGAAATACAGTGGTTATCTCTGTGGCCATTTCTTGAAGTCGAGAGATGGAAGAAATTAATGATTTACATTAGATAACCTGTATGAGAGGAGGGGAGGTGCAACTGTTGAGCAGTGAACCTCATTCAATTTTATTTAACTTCTTACCGTATTCTACGTCCATTTTTTATATACAACCTGATGGTAGCCGTATTTTCTCTGAATGAAATTGGATGACCTTTTCACAAAAAAATATTTTTTTCTGATTTATTTCATCTGTAACTTCATTAACGGATAAATACAAAATATTTTTATGGGCCTTAAATGATCTTGTAACCTGCATCAATGTTCGGGAAAATGAATGAAGCTATTTTCCCTGTACTCCATTTTTATGCGAAAATTGCGTTCTATAGAAATTGAGTTAATTCTGAAATTATTCATAACTTTATCAGATTCATGTCTATAATCGTCGCTGGGTACTTAATTTTCAATAAGTCTAAGAAGGGGTCCGTTTGAATGTGGTTTATTGATATATATATATATATATCAAACTTACGCATCATAATGCTTGTTAACGTTTTCTTGGTCAGAAAATACTCAATCTGAAATCATTATACTTTGTTCTTAAACTTTCCTTAAATAGTACCTTAGTGCAATATTATTCATATATACCAGTATGTAACGTAATAACTCTGTACTCAGAAAATAAGAACTTGTTCTTCCTCAATTTTAACATCTTCCTCAGTGTTGGATTTTGAGTTGTAAAATTCAAAAGAAATAAGACCAAAACTGTAAACGCTATCTACTCCTAGTTCCAACTTTATTTGTAAAGAAAAATGAAATATTCATTTTGTGAGAACCGTCTGGTCCTGTCAATAGCATGGCTGAAGGAGTTATTTATTTATCAGAATAGATTTATATAAAATCTCAACCTTTGATTATCTGCAGGTGTAAATTTCTCGGTTATGAACCATGTTACAACCTTTCAAATGTTAACTTCAGTTTGACTCCAGGGTGGTTTTTCTTTATTCCTGAGGTCAAAATAACTTCTTCAACCTTTCTTTGCAAAACAGACCCAATGTGTCCAGCATCTGATAATGCGTCTAACTTTATTAATAGATCCCTCATTATTCCATGGTTTACGAGACCAAGTGTCCCTCATGAACACGCATGGAAAACCTCCAACTCATTTCAGAAAAATTTCAACATCTATGTTGCTTAGAGAGATTTTATTTTCAGTTTTCTTTTTCTGTACATTTTCAGGTAGAGCCTGTTGTGAACTTTTTAAATACAATTTGTTTCCTATTTTTCGAACTTCCAACTTCATTCTATGATATTTCATTTCCTTGAGCCTTCGGGTCTCTGGCAAATTATGTATTCATATTATATATATTCATGGTAAATTAAATCAATATTCAATCTCTAAATTTTTAAATGTATTAAAAAATATACATTTATAAGTTGTAAAGTTTTAGCCCGGTATATTTTGCGCGCTCTAAGGAGCCTGAGATGTACCTCCTCGAAATATCGCACTGTTACTCTCTTATCTTCAGGAGGAATTTATTACAAAATCTATATCTTGTAGCAATATTATTGGATAGATAATGGGAATTATCATGGATGGCGACGGGTAAATTAAATCGGGTGTAACATAATCCTATGACTGTTCATACTTAAGCTAATCATACTAGAGAGAAGTTGTATGATTTTCCTTGTACATCATACAACAGTTGTTGTATATACTACAACAGTTGTTGTTACATTAGATAACCTGTATGAGAGGAGGGGAGGTGCAACTGTTGAGCAGTGAACCTCATTCAATTTTATTTAACTTCTTACCGTATTCTATTTACATTATACTATTTATATTATTTACATTCTATTTACATTACATCAACTGTAACACTTATCCAGTTACAGTATGTATAAGTGTCCTATTACACTTATACATACTGTAAGGTATGTATAAGTACATAGCTTACAGGGCAGGACTTATATGTAGTACACTCCAATGTTAAGCATAGTTTTTGGAAGGTCAGGACCAGTCGTTTATAACAGGATATAGTTTGTTGCAGAAATTGGGGGGGGGGGGGGGGTGAAGGGAAGTTGAGTTTTGAGAAGAGAAATAGTCAATTAACCTCGGCGTCCTCATGGTCTACCTCCCACAGATGATCGATTCTCACTCCTAGAAATCAAGTTTCTACAGAAGAAGAGTTTAACGAGTGTTGGAGAACGTATGTAGGAAAGGAGTTGTGGATTGAGAAATATACTAAAGTTGTGTGCTTCATTGTATTATTTTTTGAACGTTTGTGTTCCGGATTTGATCAGTTTTCCATTTATATATGAATATACGAGTTCAAAATTCAAGAAGAGTAACACACAGAGTTAGGAAACACACTTAGAGACTCAAATTTTCGGGTAATCCGTCTTCAGGAGAAAAGAGAAAGGGAGACCAAGCATGGGAGTTCCAATAATATCCGTTTCTTTGAAAATTCTGGATATTTTACTTTTTTGCAGGCGTACAAGTTCAGTTCGTGAAAGGCAATCGATAACATCCCAAAGACTGATTTCAGGAAATACTTTAAAAAAGTGATTATTCTCCTTTTTCTACATGTATATATCACAAATAGAGTCATCCAGTATCGAACTTTTACTTATTCTGTATGCTTTTCAAAAAAGAAGCTCAGTATGTTTTCTTATATTTAATGAAGTCCCATCATTTTCCAGTATTCTAATAGTATGTTAATAGCCATGTTGTAATCGTACAATAATTAGTTGTTTGTTATGATCATCATTTAAATGTTATTTAATCTGCGAATGTCACTTGGTTGAAGATCAATTATGAACTATTTAATACCAAAACTGATTAGGATTAATACTAATCAGATGTATAAGGTATGAGATGATAGTAATCCTGTGATGGGTAGTAGTGGTGGTCATTAATGGCTCTCCAGAAATTATGTTCTCGTAGCCCCCAATTGCTATTAATTATATTTCCTAGTTTCTAAATTTCTAGAAAGATTAAAGATTTCTTTAAATAATAGGGGAATGTAACGTCGACAGTGATTTCACTTATGCAGCATTTTTTAATGAAGTGAATGAAAAATTCAGAACAATATATGTATGTCTGCTTTATATATTTCCTAATGTATAACGGTTTATTAAGGGTTCAATCCGAAGACTTTCTGCTGAACCTGGTTCCTCTGCTACTACTGAAAAGTTGAAAGTGAAAAGTGGTGGTGGGGGTTTAAGATCATCTAGAAAACTGAAGCTAAGTGATTCTGTTGCTTCAAGTTTGGGTTCGAACTTGAATCGTGCTGGTGGACCATTAGACCTTACAAAGATGCTCCTGACTGATGATTATTTCTCAGATGTTAATCCTCGAAGTATGAGACGTCTAATGAACGTTGTCTATGTTACTGGTAAGTACTTGGAACATTTTACCCTACAATTTCCATATCAATTTCGAAGGAATGAAATGAAAATATTCTTGTATAAAAATCTAAAGAGGCATATAATGATTTTTAACTGATATCCCGTATTATCATCATAGTTTACCGTTATTTTTTTTTGCCACTAGTTATTAAACTCATTTAGAACAAAAGTAGTTCTTGCTGATGTTTTATAAGCTATAAGTGAAAGATGTATGTTCAAAAAAAAAACCGAACTAAGTTTTGCCATATCATGAGTCATTGGACCCCCTTTCAAGATTAGCCAAACAACTTGATTTTAATATAGTGTTTTCTAATCGTAATAATGTGGGTAATATGTTAATAAAAAACTCTCCCAGCGAATTGGAGTCCGGTGATATTTATAAAATTCCGTACAAAAATTGCCATAAAATTTATATTGGTCAAACTGGTAAATCATTAAAGACACATGTAAAACAACACCAATACAACATATGTAGACAGGAAAAAAGTAGCGCCTTATTCTTGCATATAAAAAATGAAAATCATCATATTGATTGGACAGGAGCTAAATTTATTACCTATGAAAAATCAATGTTGTTAAGAAATATTATTGAATCGACTCTAATTAAATTTAATAGATCAAATATTATAAACATTAGTAACGGTCTCTTCAAACTTGATACTTTCGTTACAAGGGTAATAGCCTCTTCTAAGAGGGTTGACAGCTAGCGGATAGTTTTTTTACTCTTTCTTACTGTACTCCTTTGTTTCCCCAAACATTCCTTTCTGAACATTAGTCCTTTCCTGCGCTTTCACCCTTTTAAAATACCACTCTTCCCTCCACTCTTCTCAACCCCTCACCAGATGTTCTCTGCATCTAGTGTTTCAGTTGGGTTTTTGACTCTGACGAAGACCGTTTGTGACGGTTGAAAGATCTTAGTCTTGTTTTCCCATTTTCTTATTGTGGTTTGATCATTGATATATATATATATAAACTAGAATTTAAAAAAGAACACATGGAAAGGAAACCACTGAACTCACTACTATATTTCGATGTCCTCGTCTTCAGGAAAAGAAGTGAATCGCTCCAAAGGCTGATAACGACTGACTTGGCGTTCGAACTGAAGCACTCAAACAGTGTAGCCAACTTTTGGAGGAAAGGTAGACAGGGAAGATAAAGAGATAAAAGCCAAATAAAAATTAAAAAATGAAAACATTTAACTAAAATAAAATTAAAAGCTGATAACAACTTTAAAAAAAAAAAAAAAAATCAACGATTGAGGTTAAGCCCAGGAGCCGATCTACCACCCAGAAGACTAATAAGTGCTTCTTCTGAAGCTCTCAGAGTAGCTTTCGAATTAGTCTGATCAATCTGCCTCAGGACCTGTACACGGAAACAGTCATTAAAACTGAGTCCGTGAGAACTGGCATGAGTAGCAACGGGAAGGTCACTGCGTTTGCCAACGGATGACCTGTGATTATTCATACGCAGGCTTAGCTTGATTGAAGCCAAACCCACATAAAAAGAATCACACTGGGTGCAATCCAAACGGTAAACGCAGTTACCAGAGGTACAAGAGGTCTTGTGAGAGATAGGGTAGGTGCGTTTACTATGGACAGAGGTAAAGGAAGGAACAGGATTGATGATAGGACAAGTAAGACATCCACGACGTCCACATTGAACCATACCACCAGCAGTTTTTGGAGGCTTAGGAGAAGAGATGTGAGAGAAGATAGATTGAAGATTAGCAGGTTTGCGATAGGAAATGGAAGGTGCCTCACTAAAGACTGAAGAAGTACAGGAGGAAGAAGAAAGTATAGGGAAAAACTCCCTGACAACTGCACCCAGCCTATGAACACCAGGAAAATAAGTGGTGATGAGGAATATATATATATATGTATACGAGTTCGAGATTAACAAAGAGCAACACACAAAGTAGGGAAACACACTTACAGACTCAAATTTTCGGGTAATCCGTCTTCAGGAGAAAAGAGAATGGGAGACCAAGCACGTTGTAGGCGCAACGGCAAGTAAGCAACCCGGCAACCGCCAGTGCTGTCAACCGTACCCGGTTTTAAAGTATAAAATTAGGAGAAGATATAAACAGAAGCTCAGATAAGCAGTACTGGTTGGTAAAACTATAAGTAGGTGAAAAATTATAAACAATATAAGAAAAAACAAACTATAAGAAACAAAAATAATGATAGAGAAAAGAAGAAAAAATACATAAATAAATAAAAATAAATACAATACAAAAAACTTGCATTGGTTGTTTTAGTAAATAAAAGATAGAGACTGAATAAAAGGGTAAGTATGGGAAACTAGTTAAGAATAAGAATTTAGAAAAATAAAATAGGATAAAACAAACTAGTAGTAAGTGAAGAAGACAAAATAGATATACACAAAATATACGAAAGAGGAAAAAAGAAATAAGTACTAGAGAATAAAGAATACTGGAAAAAAAGTACAAAAAAAAAAAATGTACAAAAAATTATCTTTTAAGGTTAAGTCCAGGTGCACTGCGCGCCCCGAGCAACCAGATGTGAGCCTCCTCAGAGGCTCTAAGGGTCACGGTATTATCACCAGGGGGAATCTGACGCAGAATCTGCACACTGAAGCAGTCGTTAAAAGACAGACCGTGGGATTTGGCGTGTATGGCGACAGGTAAATTGGAGTTGTTGTTAACGGATGCTCTATGACCGTTCATACGGAGGCTGAGCTTGTTAGAGGACAGTCCTACGTAGAACGCATCACAACGAGTACAGTCCAATTTGTAAACACAATTTTTGGATGTACATGAGCAGTCCTTAGCAACAGGGAAGGACTGGTTATGGGAAGATGGAGTGAAGTGTGAAAGGGGGTTGAGAAGCGGACAGGTCAGGCACCCCCGCCTTTCGCAACTCTTAGCGCCCACAGACGGGTGGTTGACGCGCCTGGACGTCAAGTCTCTGTGGGAAAAGAGGTTGCCAAGGTTGGGGGAACATCTATATGAGAGGCGGGGTTGACTGGGGAAAATAGTCGACGTGGAAGGAGAAGAGGATAGGATGGGGAACAGATCTTTGATAATGCGTTTGAGTTTGTGTATACCGGGGAAGAAGGTAGTAACAAGGAGGGGAGACTCATTCACCGGGGAAGTGGAGACGGAAGGAGGGTTGACGGATAAATTCGCAGGGATCAGTCTTCTTTCCAGTAACGATGGAAAGTCTTCTTTCCATCGTTACTGGAAAGAAGACTGATCCCTGCGAATTTATCCGTCAACCCTCCTTCCGTCTCCACTTCCCCGGTGAATGAGTCTCCCCTCCTTGTTACTACCTTCTTCCCCGGTATACACAAACTCAAACGCATTATCAAAGATCTGTTCCCCATCCTATCCTCTTCTCCTTCCACGTCGACTATTTTCCCCAGTCAACCCCGCCTCTCATATAGACGTTCCCCCAACCTTGGCAACCTCTTTTCCCACAGAGACTTGACGTCCAGGCGCGTCAGTCTGTGGGCGCTAAGAGTTGCGAAAGGCGGGGGTGCCTGACCTGTCCGCTTCTCAACCCCCTTTCACACTTCACTCCATCTTCCCATAACCAGTCCTTCCCTGTTGCTAAGGACTGCTCATGTACATCCAAAAATTGTGTTTACAAATTGGACTGTACTCGTTGTGATGCGTTCTACGTAGGACTGTCCTCTAACAAGCTCAGCCTCCGTATGAACGGTCATAGAGCATCCGTTAACAACAACTCCAATTTACCTGTCGCCATACACGCCAAATCCCACGGTCTGTCTTTTAACGACTGCTTCAGTGTGCAGATTCTGCGTCAGATTCCCCCTGGTGATAATACCGTGACCCTTAGAGCCTCTGAGGAGGCTCACATCTGGTTGCTCGGGGCGCGCAGTGCACCTGGACTTAACCTTAAAAGATAATTTTTTGTACTTTTTTTTTTTTTTTTGTACTTTTTTTCCAGTATTCTTTATTCTCTAGTACTTATTTCTTTTTTCCTCTTTCGTATATTTTGTGTATATCTATTTTGTCTTCTTCACTTACTACTAGTTTGTTTTATCCTATTTTATTTTTCTAAATTCTTATTCTTAACTAGTTTCCCATACTTACCCTTTTATTCAGTCTCTATCTTTTATTTACTAAAACAACCAATGCAAGTTTTTTGTATTGTATTTATTTTTATTTATTTATGTATTTTTTCTTCTTTTCTCTATCATTATTTTTGTTTCTTATAGTTTGTTTTTATCTTATATTGTTTATAATTTTTCACCTACTTATAGTTTTACCCAACCAGTACTGCTTATCTGAGCTTCTGTTTATATCTTCTCCTAATTTTATACTTTAAGACCGGGTACGGTTGACAGCACTGGCGGTTGCCGGGTTGGTTACTTGCCGTTGCGCCTACAACGTGCTTGGTCTCCCATTCTCTTTTCTCCTGAAGACGGATTACCCGAAAATTTGAGTCTGTAAGTGTGTTTCCCTACTTTGTGTGTTGCTCTTTGTTAATCTCGAACTCGTATTGTGTCCAGTTTGGATCGTATTTCGTTTTATCAGTGAATATATATATGTATAGATATATATATAAATATGTAATAAGTGCCTTCGTTTCTTTGTTCTGTGTCTGTGGTTTGCTGTGAAATGTTTGTTGTCCTTTTGGATCGTTTTTCTGTTTACAATATATTTATATGTATTGTGGGGCTCTGATAACTATTTATTGTGTTTGAATACATATTTACAACAGAAGTTATCCAATATAACATTATACATAGGTCCCCACACAGAATACAAAGTTTCTACCTATAACGATGATCTGACCAGATCGCCAGCGACAAAACCGCAAAGCAGATGGTAAAGTATGCGACGAAGTGAAGAATCGAATTAAGAAGTAGTGAAAGATGGCGGCAACAGCTGGCTCTTCACTGGCCTCCGTCAGTGTTTCCGCTACAGTATATATGCAGAAAAATCACAATAAATAAGCACGCGAAGCCTTTCAATAAAAATAAACCAAAAGGAAAAAAGAAAACAATTGAAAACATGTTCTGAGGCATTTCAATTTATGTCATCAGAGAGCAAACAAAGTAAGAACTAAGAAGATTCCAAGGAATTGATATTTCTCTCGCCTGATGTTGAAAGAAACTTAGTAGAAAGTGCCCTAATTAAGTATAATTTTGATAAACTAATGAATAAAAACTTATGAATAAGTCATGGGCTTTTTAGATTGGATGGAATTTTAATTGAACCTTTAGTTAGGCAAATTGGTCCTGTGATGACCTTCGAAATGTACTTGTAACTTTGAACATGAACTGTGACCAGATTGTGGATTCTAATAATATAGCATAATTTTTTATTTAATTTATTTTCCTTCTCATTGTATTCTTGTTTCGTTATTCATCTATTATTGTATTTTATTTTATATTGCATTAAATTAATTTGTATGTATTCGTTTATGTTTATTATATATTTTTTATATTTAGGAAATATATATAACACTTGTTTGTATTCTGTTTATATTTTATTTTAATTAATTTTCTTATTGTTCACTTTGCATTGTTTAATTTTATTGGGAATTTTTTGTTTTTATCTTATTATACTTTTTTGACATTTATTTTCCCAGCTGTTTCGTTACCTTCCTTGTTCATAACTTTTATGTTATCTTCTTAGTTCTTAATTTGTTTGCTCTCTGACGACATAAATTGAAAGGCCTCAGAGCATTTTTTTTCTATTTTTTTATTTTATATGTAAATATAATATATATATATATATATATATATATATATATATATATATATATATATATATATGAGTCAGACATCTTATAAATGTCTGGCTGCAGGAGAATTTGAAGAAAAGTTGGCCGAACTGTCCGGGGAACAGACAGGCTAAGCTTTATATTTCGGGTCCTAGTATAAAGCATAAGAAGTTTCTCCCTAGTCTGGGTAGAACAAGTTTGAGAAATCTTATTGGAATTCTCACCGGTCACTGTAGACTGACAAGACATCTAAATATCTTGGGTATAGAAAACAGCGCGATTTGCCAAAAATGTGGGGAAGAAGATGAAACCTCCGTCCACTATGTGGCTGAATGCCCTGTATATAATCTCCTTAGATTTAATATTTTAGGTACAAGTACTATAAGAATAGATAAGTTAAGGGAAATGGAATGGAGAAACCTTCTGATCTGTATAGAAAGATCAGGAAGATTCTCCTAGGAGTAGGATCCGGGATACATGGGGAAGGCAAAAAGGGCCCACTAGGCCGGCCTATTTGCCAGATCTTAGATCTACCCGCCTTACTACTACTAACTACTATATATATATATAGTTGTGAGTATTTTTTGTGTGTCTTTATTTGTTTTTCTCTTTCCTGTGTGAACTATATATATATATATATATATATATATATATATATATATATATATATATATATATTATATATATATATAATTAATACGTTGGAAGGTACGTATTTACACTCTTTGATAATTTCGTATTTATTTATATTTTTCTCTATATTGAATATGATTTTCTTAGTTACTTCATGTCCTTTTCCAATGGCATTTTAAAACAAAACTCTTCAGTTCGTCATGAAGCCGTATTAGATAATTTTACTAGATTAGATAGTGATATTTGATATTATGCAAAATACATTTATATTAAGTTGATTATACTGAACACAGTAGCCAAACCCATAGAGCAGTACATTAAAAGTTTGTTAATGACAAAAACGAAAGATAATTATCAAATCAAGTTTTAAGAATAAACAGAAGTTCAGAATAAACAATATTTTGATGGAACGCATCTTAGATATTATTTTTAACCAATGGAGTTTTGTTCCATGTGTTTTTGACTTTCTTTGATTATTTTATCCTGCAGTATGTGAATGTCTCTGTAAAACTGCGTAGCTCTAGAAAAGGATTGTCCAAACTTCTCCGTATGTTTATTTTAAATTGCTCCGATGCAAATTTTATAAGTAAAATTGAGTATATTAACTTATTAAATATCTATTGAAAAGCCCTAGTATGAACAGTTATGGAGGGAATTCAAGTCTATGGATAGAAAAAAAAACTACTAAGTTTTGAATGAGTCTAATTAGAGCTATCTCGGTCTTTTGACATTGTAAAAATGTTAATAAGGGTGTTTGGTAATATTATCTCTACGAGTGTAGAACTATATTTGGCATTATTTGGCCGCTGCTTGTTTACGGAGTGCCTCCATATGCACTGACGAATGAGGTAAACTTTCATGTCTTTCAGGAAGCAATACTCAGGCTGGTATTTAATTCTTCCTGGTTCTGCTGCTAATTTAATAATACGTACTCTTAGTTTTGGCAACGACTGGTATCAGTTAATTATAATTTGTTTTTAAATATAATATTTTCATATTATATAATATTGTAAATAGTAGTACTAACATCAATAGTATAATATTGTTAATATCCTAATGTTGGACTAGTATATATTTCTTGCAGTTCAGCATAATTTTTTAACTTGCAACATTAAGATGTAAAATAAGAAATATAGTTAACAATTAGTAGTGCACGTCATTAAATCTCTTTTAGTGTATTCGAGCATTTAGCAAATAAAATCAGGGTATAAAATAGGTCATGTAACAAAGAATTAATAGTATCATATTTGTATTTCTTTAATGCAGCTATAGCGTTATCTAATTATGTATTTTTATACAACTTCTATTCGTAACTGACAAAGTGGTCAAGGAGTTCTTTTCATTCATTTCATGCAATTTTAAAAAAAAACTGCTACCGCTAATCTGGAAAGTACATCACTATTCTTATCCTAGATGAGTTAAAAAATACTGCCTGATATACCTTAACCAATTTAAGTAATTACAGTTGGTTAAATCCTTTAAGAACATTACTTAATATGTTAACATTAACGAATATAAAAAAAATACCTAAGGAGATTAAATATCCATTACCCTTTCTCCTACTATTTTACCGTCTGTAAAGTGGGATCATCATATGTATGAAGAAGCTGCATCTGAGGCTGCTATTTTGAACATGAACTTTTTTTTTCGTTGACATATAAACATATTAAAATTAAAATATATGTAATTAAATGTCATTACCGGGAAATGGTAATGGATATGTGTTTATATTTTTTTTTCTTTCATCTTAGTTTGTGACATGTCATGACACCTTAATTATGTTTCCGTCATTTAAACATTTCCATATATCAGGTTTAATTTACCTATATTTCATTGGTTTTACTTACTTTAATAAACTGGAAATTGAGTGGCCCACCCTTGGTACATATTTTTCTATATGTGACTATCAGTGCAGAAAGGTGGGTTACTATTGGAATAGACTTCATCGATATCTTGATCCAGACTAGATGCAAAAACCTTCGCAGTATTATTGGTCAGTTCACAAGCAAATGGGGCTGACCATAAACTGAGCATTTGAAGAGCAGGTTTTCCTTTGAAGGTCTGACTCCTGAATCTAGCTGCTCCTTCAAAAATTAATTTACACTGGTCATAATCTCTGCCATCTATTTCTCGGTGAATATATACAGATTTCTCTGTAATGGAAAGAGTGAATCATCTCTCCCACACTGTACTATTTAAAAAAAAAGTCATGTACTGGCGAAATGATAAGCCTAAAATTGAGTGAAAATCGTTATTGAACATGTTTTACTAGATTAGCATTTCAAAGCTGTTCAAAAATATTGTGTCCTATTTTTTTTGAGATCAACAAAATTCTTCTGGCTGAAAACCCATGAGGAATCAAGCAATATATCTTGGTTTGACATGTTTTAGGTCGCTTATTGAAGGCATTCCAAATCGATTTTAATTGGTACCATCTAGCTAGTTGGATTAATATTACAGAACAATGGCCGTACCGAACCTCTTGGATAATTTTGTATCATGACTCCTGTGAGGATTCTATTGATGACACCATGTCTTTGAAGTTTCTTTATGATAAGTAAGAACTTTTGTTTCTTGTTGTATTATCGTCTGTATACATAATTACCTGAAGTCTTCTTCTTTATATATCAGTACTAAATGATTAGCCTGTATTTGTCTGAAAAAAAATATTATTATCAAACACCAAAAAATATGTTAGGTTTTTATAAAAATAAGAAATTATTTTTTTCACTTCACTGCAAGTGAAGTGTAGTGCTCAAGAAAAAAATCTATCTTAAGATTTTAATTGCGTTCCCTGACATACCATGAGTCATTTTTGACACGTTTTGAAGTCCCCTGAATCTAATTGTGTTATTCTTTTGTTTGTTTCTGAATGTGTTTGGGTGTATGAATCTAAAATATTGTAAATTTTCTACAGGTTGCACCGTTGCTAGATGTAAATGAAATTTGGCTTGTATAAAGGAGCAATATTGTTTTTTGGCAGTATTGACATACGGAAAAGTTACTTTATGACAAAATGGGTACTTATTTGTTATTGTTTTCTGGTCATTCTAAAAACTTGAAATTTCGTATCTAGATTGACGAGCAGGATAAAAATGTGATGAATTTGAGATTATTAAAGTAGTAATATAGTGCTGAAGTACAATAGTTCTTTTTTTTTTTAAGAAGCAGTGCTATAGTCACCCTCAAATAATAATAATATAGTGCTAAAAAAGAGAACAGTAGAGCTCCATTAGCAGTCACTGTTCGACTTTTTTTTTACCTCATTTTATTAACATTTCTAGACATCAAAAAAATAATGTATTTATCATTAATAAGAGTAATAATACTTAAATTATTAAATTAAGTGGAAATGTTCTTATAATTATCTATCTTAGATTATATTAGCAAAAATTAGTATAATACTTAATTACTAATCAATAATCAGTTGAATTAATTCATTTTTGAAGTTGATTAATTATAAAACTTGAGTAACTAACTATACATATCATTCAGAATAAGATGTGCTATAGAAAATCAAATGAAGTAATTATTTGTAATATTTGCTGTTAATTTATTAGAATCTTATAAATTATTTTCAGATGTTTTATTCTTGCAATGAAATTTGTTATTTTCTCTTTATATATTACTATTAAACTTATAAATCTATTCCCCATTTGATTTCATTTAACCAGGTGGCAGATTGTAAATAATAAACTAAGCAATATAAAATTGTCTTTATTATTAACTTTACTATTTGTTTATCATGTTCTTATAAACTCTCAAATGATGACCAAAACAAATTGAAAATGTAATATACGACATTTTCATAACTTACGACATTTTCAAATTCAGTTTAAAAACATAACTCTATATAAGTAATCTATGAAACATTGATTCTAAGGCAGAAAGTATTATTAATATCTTAAACAGAAATATAATATCCGTATATATATTATCAACTGGAAAACGATCCAGAAAGGACAACAAACCTTTCACAGTAAACTATAGATATAGAGCAGTGTTTCCCAAAGTGGGCGGTACCGCCCTCCTGGGGGCGGTAATGCAAAAAGGAGTGGGGATTCTATTTCCATAAATTGAAAATGTTCATGCAATATAATTTCTAAATTTAAGTGAAAACACAACATGTAAACTTCTAGCAAATGGTTTCTTGAAATTATTGGTTTTGATAATTCATTTTTATGCTAAAATTATATTCTCACCTAAGTTTCTTTTATTGTGTATTAATTCTTTTGCATAAATATGCTAAGAAACAATACATCTATTGGACTCTAAATAAATATTCGATTAGTAATTATTTTAATTTAATTATTAAAATGTTACTCATTTGGTTATTTAGTCTAGGAATCTGATTATTATTCAAGGGTGTTGAGTTATAGGTTTATTGACTCAAGGGGGCGGTCACTCGAAAAAGTTTGGGAAACACTGATATAGAGTAAAGGGACGAACACACTTACAGTCTCTAATTTTCGGTTGAGCCGTCATCAGGAGAGTAGAGATAGGAACACCAAGCGCACTTTCGAAGTGACGGTTGGAGACCAAACTGTTATATAGATATATAATTGAAAATAAGAAACAGTTTTGTAGGAAAACTTGTCAAATAATTAAGGAAAAAGAACTCGTAGGAACAACAACAAAAGTCACTTCAGTATTTCGATCACGTTGTTATTAGGACAAGAAGGCTCTACCCGCCTGGCAAACATCAACTAACTGAAGTTCTTATGACCATGTGATCTGTAGTATTACCTGCTCTCAGAAAATAAAATGACTGAAACGACGAACAAATTAATAACTCAAAAAAATATCGAGTGGCCTACACTCAGTTTTACTATAAGTCAATGTCAGACTCATTGACAATCAGTTGTTTTTTTATATGTTATTTTAATGTAGCTGTCGTGATGAGAATCCGTTGATCTAGAACAATCAGGTATGTTACTATTATTAGGATTAGACTTAGGGCCTTAGATTCATCATCGTGCTCAGCGTTACCATTATCTGCTCTATTTCTCGTTTTTAAAATCAGATTTGGTGTTTAATTTCTTTCTAGACCTTCAATTACTTGTCCTTGTATGTATATATATTGTCCTTCAGGAATTATCTCTCACTTCTATTGATTATATATGTATGGTTTTCCAGAAATCTTTATTCTCCTCAGGTGACTGCCTATATGCATTCAGATAGAATATGACCAAAGATTTCCACCTCTTTCAAAGAGAGTCTGGATTGTTTGTGTGTGTTAATTGCATCCTGCTTAAGTAGTAATTAAGAAGACAAATTGGGTTTAGGCATTATACATATATTTATAAGTCCTTCCTTTGAAGATTTAGTATTTTCTTACAAATTCCAACTTAGTTGGAATGAGTTTTTTAAACTAAATTGAATATGGTTGTTGTACCCACCTTTTGTCTACTTTCTTTATTAGATTTAAGCATTCTTTACCACCTTTTCTATCAGATTTAAGCTGATTAGTGGTGTGTAATTAGCGTTTTTAATTCTCCTTCTATGTTACTGCTAATTCTACAACTTTTCAGTCAAATAACAGGTTTACTCTTCATGTTCTGTCGTTTATTTCTTCACCACTCTGTTGGTTGGTATTTTTTTTCCCTTGTTCCCCTCATAACTTTTACATCTGAAACGAAAGATTCCCTTCTTTTTCTTTTTGCAAGTGAATTGTAAACGTGGATGAAATGAGGTGAAAATATTAAAAACTTGTTCTCCCTTTCCAATAATTAAGAACAAATTATCGACATATATATAATTGAATAAATTTTACTTTTGAACAAAATTTTTTAAGGCCATTGATAATCCAATATATGCTTGCAAATAATGTTATTTGCTTATTTCCATGTACAAATAGGCGGATGTTTGAATAATCTTACTATCATTTTTTTTATCAATATTTTTTAATTGAAGTGCAAAGTATAAGGGTTTCAATATTTGTTGAATAATATTGTAATAAAAAAAAGTATATAATTTTATCAATAATTATTTTCTATAATGTGGCATAATTAATACTTTATTTCTGTTTAAAGATATTATAAATCATTTTTAAGCATTAAATACTTGAGTTTATAGAACGAGTTTTTAAATGACAGACCCCCTAAACACTGTAATAACAGCAAAAACTGTATCAAGGATTTCTTTGTTTGATGTTATACAGAGTGAGAGTATTCGTACCGGTTTCAAAAGATGCAGATCCCTTCTTGGAGTTGGATAGAGATGAAAAAAAATTAGATGTATTTCTTACATTCCATAAATCTACACTTCTAGTTGCAGACATGAGAATATTTTTACCTTTCACGATTAACCTGGACCCATACATCAAGAAGGTGATAAAAGGTAACTTATACCATATAAATCATTACCTATTAACGCCATTTAGGTAGAAATGTTTTGAAAACTGTAATTGTGTGTTCCTGATATAAGTGCATTTTGAGTTCATCTCAAATTTAAATAGTTATTTGAAGTAATTTTGAATAAGTTTTGAAAAATCAGAATAGGTGATTGATTGCAGTATTATTCTTTTTTTTTCATTGAACTTGTTCATTTATGGTTTCATTGAATTTATGGTAATTAAAGTTGGTTGTGTTAAAATTACCCTAATTGATTCGTACTTTCCCAATTGCTTTCGTTAATGTACTCTTAATTTTTATCTCATTATGTAATTACACTAATTTAAATTTTTGTTATATTGAAGTTTATTACACATGATTTTAACGCGTTTGTAAAATATTTTTTTAACGAATTTTATAGTATTGACATCGGTTTAGGTAGAGTGACGTCAGTTCATACATTTTTTTTATATTTTCCTGATTAATACGCATTTATATTCGCCCATTTTGAATAATTGAAGTGTTACTTTATTGTTTGTGTAATTTCTAGTGAATAACTTCACTAGAAAAATTCATTTGAATTTTTTTCCTCTTTTTTAGACTGTTGTATTGTGTACTTATAATTGCAAATAATGTGTACTTATCATTTTACTTAAGTAAACAATGTTATATTGAAGGTTTCTTTCTTGAATACCAATATTATTATATATTTGTTTGTTTTTCCATTTCACCTTTTTGAACAATATTATTTCAATTTTGTTTTTATCCTGATTTTTAGATTTTTTGTACTGTTTTTTTTTTAATTTTGCACCTCATATTTTAGTTAAGCTTGAATTAAAGATAAATTAGTGAACATTATGTAGTTTGAATGTGTGGCTAGTAGGTATGATATGAATTTAGAAAGCAAGAAGCTTTACCACGAGGTCATATTTTTAAAAACACGTTACCTGAGTCTTTGTTTTCCTCTGATGTTGTGTTTATATAGAGAAGAGGAAGTATGGCAATGGTGTGAAAAATACCCTATTTGAAAACAGTGATGAAAAAAGATTAAACTAAACAAGACGAAAATGAGTTGACTTACGTTACAGAAATAATACAGAGACAGTAATGTGACTCTTTACAAAGCTGATCTTTCACATAGTTATAATTATACATTATAAATTTAAGTATATATAATAAATTAAGTATAATATTGCTGAAATATTAAATTTAAAGAAGGCAAGACATGTATTGTTTGCTCAATGTCATTTACTCACTAAATATTGTATTTTGCAATAACATTTTTTTTTCTTTTAATAATGGAATATCCAGAAGAAATTCAAAATTCTGAAGATGCAATGGGCTTTTCTGTCTGGCCTCCAAACCCTGTGAGTCTTCCAGAATTATCATCAAAGAAATACACAATCCCTGTTAGGCGAAAGGTAATTGTCCTAAAGTGTTTAGAATTTCTTTTTTTTTAATGATATATTTTTTATTGGTTTCATTAATAATGAGGGGTATATCTATAATTTTTGTTCTTTTAAATTTAAGTGAATTTGTTACCAATCAGGAATTAGGTGACTATTGCTGAAAGTTTCATGAAAATAACCATGTCTAATTTTATAACTCAACTTTGGAATAATGATAACATGCTGTAATTAACGGATTTGTTATATTGCTTTAGACATTTTTTTTGTTAGAATGGAGTCAAACTAAATTGATTGATGGTTGTCTGACTCAAGTGTTTTAATAAATCTACATGTCGTATTCCTTATCAAATCTCCATGTCAAACATCTTTTCCTTGTGTTTTTTTTATTTTGATTAAATTATTATTTTGGAATAATATTGAAGCATGGAAAAGGTACTTCTTCGTTCTTTATGACTAAACTGTTACAAAGTTAATCCATGCCTCTAGTGGCCCGGTTAGCCTAGTGGCAACGTACTGGTCTTTGGACTGATAGATTGGGGGTTTAATATCCACTCTAGCCCTCGATTCATGCGGAAGGTGAATAAATCTGAACAGGTCGTCCCACGGAGAGGATGTTAAGCTTTCGGTCTCTAGCCTGTACGATATCAAGTAATCGTTAAAGATCCCTGTCCTAAATGCACTTGAGTTAAGCAAAATTCAGAACTCCCAGCGTAGAATGTTCATTGTATGGTATCACAAAGGCCCAATGTTCGGCCTGTGTGTGTTCTCTCGTGAGATTACCACTGCACAACCCAACCTAATTCATGTCCCTAGTGATTCAAGAAACCTAAAATTTCATAAGAGGATTGGCTTACTACGGATATTTCATCAACTTACCATATTGGAGGATAATATTAAAGTAAAAATGACAACTATTATATTATACCTACAGTAATATGGGAAGTTTTGGATAGATGAGCATCTTCATAAAGCACATCATACCTATCAGAAAGGCCTATATTTAGACCTATAGAACCAGGTCTAAAAATTTTTGTTAACATAGTAAAAAATCTTGAAGGTTCAAAATAATTACTGTGGGTTGCTTATGGATAAAAAATTAGAATATAAATGTGTGACGTAATAATCCAGCTACCAAATATAGAATATAGAATGAATTAATGTAATACTATCACAAAGAGTAAATAGTGTAAGTATAAGATCTAAATTTTAAACCAGAACTAAATTTTAACTACTAAAGGTTATTGCCCTTGTAATCATTAGTTATGAATGATCTACTGGATACTCTAAATTAAAGAATGAAGTTTATGATATGGGAGGATATTCAGAAGGCCTTGTTATAATATCAAAAAAAATATTGACTGTAATGTCTTCGAGGTTGTTCAGTATGGTCTCCAAATTGTTTAATATGAGGAGAAGAGAAAGGTCTGGATGTAAATCCAGCTAAAACGGCTACACTTCTCAAGGAGAAAGAAAGTAGGTGTCAAAGATCCTTTCATTAAAAGTTATGTGTTAGGCATAATGTGTTTGGCTCAGGGACCTTCTGCTGTGTTAGAGATTCGTTGTTAGAACATGGGGCACCGGTAGTGTGGTATCCGATTATTAAAGAAAAAGATACTCAAATTAGCCTTAATACAAGACTGTCTAGGGATATCTGAAGCAATGAGCACCTTCCCAAAATCCAGCATGGAAAAGTTATTAAAACTCCCACCCTTTGATGTTTTTATCAAGAGAGATGCGATCTGAAGACAGTTGAGGTCAGCTCAAAATGAAAACGCTTCTATAGGAGTCAAATTTGTTAAAAATTTAATGTAACTAAACATGAATAATTATAATCCTAGATATAAGTCCTCCTAAAGAAAATTTTATAGGGGGCTTCGAAGTTAACATAAATGATGGTCTGTACGGGTTAAATATTATTAACAAAACCGTATTCTGTATTATAGAGTATTATAGATTCTGTATATAGTGAAGTTGAGTGTACGCCACTCCAGATATTTTTCCTTTGTGTCAATTCTAAATTTACTTATATGATTCTTATCATATCTTATCTTATATTACGCAAAAGGAGTCCTGTGCTTTTGTTTTTCAGAAGCCTACAGCTGATAATGTAGTCAATCAGTCTCCATTTTGGAATTGGACTTCACCAGGCAATCAGAACATTACTCCTCTTCAGGCAATTAACCCACAGTACTCGCAGCATGGTGTCCAACATCCTTTCCTCCCACCTCCACCAGTCAGTTTTCAAGTTTGAAACAATAGCTATTTATAAATCTGATTTCTTTTCAAAATCAGTGACTTTTTCAGTTAGAAACATAAACATATTTTTTTGGTCATAAAACGCATTTATGTTAAGATGCATAAATAATTGCATTGTACACAAATTTAAATAAAAGCATTAGTATTGTGAGTTGTTGATTGTCACCATGGCAGTTATGATGAAATAGTTAGTCTGGAAAAGATCTGAACTGATAGCCTTAGTTACTTTGTTTAGATACCGGTATTTGTTTATATTCATTTCAGAAGGTAAAAGTTCAATTAATACAAAATAATTTTCTTTCATAAAGATATATTTCGTGTCTTTGTTTTTTATGAATAGGTAAAGTTTTAGTAATGTTATTTTCAATAAATGTGGAATGAATTTATAATTAATGTATTTTATTTAAGATTTTCTGACACTGTGAAACTTATATTAAATTGTTGCTAGCACTAATTTTTTTAAATATATCTTTTTTTTGTATTTCAGGTAGAATTTTCTAATATTTGTTTGGACTCTGTGGATGTGGCCGGTGTATGTCAGATTGTCCAACAATTAACTGACCTTCAATCTAATATGGTGCAAACTTATATCGATGTAATACAGTCAAATAACATTAGTGGAAAAGTTCTTATGTATTGTAATATTGATGAATTAAAACAGGTAATTTTAAACTGGAGTTTATTATTTTGTTCTCTATGTCTTGTTCTATTTGTAATCCGCTTTTTGGGTAGTTTATTTAAAATTAATTAGAAACGTTTTATTATTATTCAAACAATAATACTGTCTGTATGAGCATAGTTATAGAACTCATTAAGTTTTGAATAAATTGCTAAAAATTTATGTAGTGGATCTTCCTTACATTAATGGGAACTAGTTTGAGAGAATTAATTACTAAGGTCAAAAATTAATATTAAAAGTTTTAGTTATTTTGAGGTACCCATGTGATATCAATGTACATGTAAGTATGAGTCAAATTTATGTGTACACTTTTTAGGATAGAAGATAATTTTCTTAATTTTTTTTTCTGATTAAAAAAGATTCCCCTCACACTAATGTTATGATAATTTGAATTAGCCTTCACCATATCAGTGTTAACAGAGTTTTGACCCGCCTGAATTACATATTATATTGAAAAGATGGGTTTGGAAGAATGCTTGACATACTTGTTCATATTTTTTCACTTGTTCATCTAATCAACTAAACAACAAGGAATAGTTTTATTCCACTCTTATTACATAATCCATGAAGGAACTCTACATTAAAATATTCCAGAAACTATTTAATTCCTTTACTCATTCCGTAAATTAAATACCAGATTATGAATTTTTTGGTTTGAGACTCGAACTTATTATTTACCTATATTTTTTTATTATTACTAATGTAAAGGTCAGTAGACGGTTCTAAATGTTGATTCCCTAAGGGAATACTGCACTACTCGTAGTTGATTTCACCGGGTTGATTCTATCTGGAAAGTTTCAAATTTATTTATCGGAGTAGGTTATTCTTAACTAATATCTACGTCTTACGGACATGAAACTTGTAGTTTTACGTTATTTGCGAAGAAAATGCACAATTTTTATACGTCTGACATTACATATCTGTTGTCATTGGTTGACATTAGTAATCAAATGCACATACCACTGTATCACACCTGACCATTAACTTTTACACACTGACCTTACTCCATTGTATATGCCATCACGTTAGCTGTGAATGCTAACAGAACCATTACATTTAAGTATATTATTTGCTATATGTTTGTATTTTAATTGTTCATCAAGCACTGAAATAATCATATGTAAGAGAGGTGTAAATTGCTGTGAAATGTAATGTTTTTTGTTTAGGTTCTTCAAATGAACTTTGGTGATTGGGAAATATTCCGCATGCTGATTTTGTCACTGCGACAGAGTCAGTCTAGACATTGGGCTCAAAGTAATAATCATTCTTTTCATTGTCCAACTTCACCCAATATTCGCTTCTACACACATTCTGGTAAGTTTAAATAAATTCTGTTTATTTCAACCGCGTGATTTATGGTGTAAATATTCAAGGTTGTTTTAACTAAGAGTTTATTTATTGCCTAGGCCACAGGGAAAGTGTAGAAAATAAAACTACATAATTAATTCAATTGGAGTGATTGGAATAATCGCTCTTGAAATCAGTACACTTTTTTGTCTTTGTGATGGTGCAAGATTTGGCTTTGTTTAGGACTCTGCGGCACTATTTAAAGACTTCAGAAAAGAAAACCGTGATATACTAATCAATATCGACTGTAATCTGATTCCCAAGAACACAGTGTCCACATGTCCAGATATCTGGAACAATGAAGTCACCATTTCCTTCAATACCACTTTGTGACCGAACAACTTTTGTACTCATTTTCGAAAACCCAAATTTGAGATTGGCATTCAGTTTCATGTTAGTAAGAATAAATTCATGTTTTACCCCCAATAAAAATTGGCAGTAAAACAGTTGGTTCATTGAATTATGGTTAACTTTTCCTTAAATTCTCGGGGCATATTCTGATCATCCGGTAAAGTATGAGGAATCCAGTGTGAATATAATTTTCGAATATTTAAATGTTCATGTAGGATCGTCTGCACCTGATTCATTCCAATGTCGAGAAAGAAACGCAATCTTGATCTCCTCGATCAGCTTCCTTGCAATGTGCATGAAGCTGCTTGAGGCTTTCCTCTTGATTTAAATCACTATAAAAGTACAAAAAAAATCATGTTCCCTAGTTCCCTAGTTAACTCCATAATTCAGCTCGACATACTAACTGGAATTGCTTCTACAGACTGCCCATAAAGGAATAAATAAATATGAGACTATCTGTAGTTTTTATTTGAGATTTGCTGATATAGACTAATTATTCCTTTCTTCCTTTAATTCCTAACTACTATATGATTCTAAAAACTAATTCGTGTTTTAAGGTATGGAAAATACTGTTTAAGCACAGAGAAAAGTTATTTAAACAATTGATGTTTCTGTGTTATGTTAATTAAAATTACATTAACGTTATGACAAGGTGTATTGTAATAAAGTTAATATATTGAATGGAGATTGAAGCAATTATTTTAATTTGAAATAATAAATCTGTAAATATGTTTATAATGATTTTAAGCAGTCAGTTAAAAAATGTTGTGTTTAACATGTTTTTAACAACTTTACTCTGTCTTTTTTAAGGGAATGTTATGGTATTCTGCCAATGCTTCTTCCAATTTTTAGATGAACTGAAGTTCTTCGACTCCTGTTCGTATCTAAGTTAGAGGTCGTGATGTTAGGGTGGTGATCTAAGTGGCAGAAATAGTAATATCTGTAAATGATTTTCTAGATTTTTTATTTTCTGAATTTGATAATTCAATACAATGGACAATTCCAACAAATTTCTTTAAATATAATTATTATTTTGTTATGGTTACTGTAATAAACGTTCATGAAACATATAACCCCCGAATCCTTTGAGCTCCTTAAATAAATTATATCAATTTCTTTTTAAATTTTTTGCTGGCCAATTTCAATCACAGCACAAAGCAAGTTCATTGACACATAATTATGTTGTCCACTGAAGAACTGGTTTTAGAGATACACTTTCAAAAGCTTGACAAGTTGGTATATCTTCTCATCTTCGTCTGTTGAATCGCTGAGAAGTTCACTGTATTTAGTACTAATGTTGTTGATTATATTATGTCAGAAGAAGCATTAGGAAGTTCTTTGATTAGAAAAAAATGTCTAATCTTACCAGGTATCTAAAAGGTTGTTTATTATATCCTATATACAATTTGAAATATGGAACTTTAATTATCTGAAATTGTGTTATTTCTATAAACTGTCACAGATTAAGGATTCTTTTCAATACTTCAATTTAATTATGGATAATTGAATAATTACTCAGTTCCATTGAATAATTTCGATAATTATCGATTGAAGGTTTGAATGTATGAGATTTATTTAGTTAGGTTGTAGTAGTAAAAGCTGTTCTGGCATTTAATTAAAGAAACCTTGTATGTTTAGGAAGAGCTGATTCTAAAGGAACTATGCAACCAGAAAAAATTGAAAGGACTACTTCAAAACAATCAGCTATGGAAAAGCAGGTGAGATAAGAATATTTTATTGTATTTTGGTAGTATTTATAACAAAACATACTATGATTTCAATGATATAAAAGGACCTTTTGTGTTTGTTGGTTTTCTTTTTGTGAAATTTTTATTTATAATAATTATATGTGTGTATAAAACAAAATAAGTAAACAGGAGGAAACAAGAACCTCTAAATAAAACTCAAATAGCAGTAGTCGTAGGTTCTTTCAGCCAAGTGGTTCTTATTTCTGTGTAGGTGGTTTTTTTTAATACATTTCAAAGTATATGTACCTTTACTTTCAGTTCATGTTTTTCGACTGATCCCTAATAAGTGGATGTTTTTACTCTTTTAACGAATTCACGAATACTATTACCAGCAGGTAATCGTGGCACTGCAAAAGTTAGGATTGCCTAACTTGTTTGCTTCAATTCAGTTGTTTGCTGTTTTTAGGGGGCTGTTAAAAGGGTATATTGGTGGCTTGTTTGTTTAGTCAATGTTGTCCCCATCCTGCTGTTACATTTATGCTACTTTACGTAAGTCTTCTAAAATAGATGGATGTATTTGAAGTTCTTACTTTTCAGGGATCATAATTGTGTTGTTAACTGTCGTCTCTCTGAAGCTTTCACCCTTTCTACTGGGAATAAACAACCCTTGGTAACTCCTGTACCAAGTTGTGTTGTTGTCTTCTTTATTGACTAGTTGTACATGATGCGACGGTTTCCTGATTTTGGATTTAGCAATTTCAGTATGACATTGTATTACATTCATAGGTTTTATTCATGTTGTGTGTTTTCCTTTTCTTATTCTTGGACATCATGGTAGTGGTTCTCAAACTACATAATTTTGAATAAGAAAAATGTAATACCATTGAACATTTGATAAATGTTTAGGGTATATTGTTGATATACTGTTATAATTTAAAATTGCTTCACTTTTAAATTGAACTTGTATGCAAGACGTCTGAAGCTATAATTTGTTTGTTTTCCTATTGGGATCCAGTATCAGGTGAGTTAAATCATCTTATGATTGACCTAATTAGAGCACGAAGCTAACTTCTTGTTGATCTTCTCACTTGTTATCCTATATGGGTGAAAGGTGTATTAATCAGTGTCCAGTGTGTTTGTAATAGTAGAGCACTTTGTATTACCATAGTTTTATAATTTTACATTTTTGTTTAATTCGTATCCGTATCTGATAATTGATTGGTTGATGATAAGTATTTTACCATACGATAGTAGTTTTATTTTTTATAAAAACTTCACCACGGATAAAAGTTTTTTTTTCATCGCTTGTTTGCTAATATTTATGTAGTTCACTCAGTAAACAAAGTACAACATTTTCCTTTTTGTATGTCTATTTAGGGTAGTATTTTAGAGATAGGATAAAAATTGGTGAATCGAAATTATAGAGAAAGTAATTTAATGAATCCTAGATTGGAAAAAAATGTAACACCTAAAGAAAATTCACTCTCGCTTAAACATACACATCTATATGATTTATTTTATTTTTAATAGCTTGGCTATATAAGACAATTCTTAATTAATATAAAATGAATTGATATTTTATATATATTTTTAATTCTAATCTGTGCGATTCCATATTTTTCTATTACACTTAACAAATATATTATCTATATATGTTATGGTTGAACAAATGTTAATATATTTAGGACATATTATGAATGCATGTTTTGTTATTAATTTTTAAGAGTTAGATTCAGTGATATTATAAATTTGCATGAATATTAGATAGTTCAGATGTTCTCCCTTTTTTCAATGCACATTAATTTCTACATGTTTGACGGCATGATACGAAAATTAAGTGTATTCATTCTTATCTCCACCTATAATATATAAGCGAGTATGATCAAACTTTTATTTACTTGTATTATTCCGTTGTAACACAATAATATGGCAGTCGATCAGGGCTCGTCATTTTCAATTACTCTCAATATTTATAATAATATAATAACCACTGGACTGTTATTATCTTTTAACTGGCCAAGCTCAATGTTTCATAAGAAGAATTAGCGGTAAGAAAAATTAGTAGAACTATTGTACTACCTGTACTATCACCCACACTTGTATATAGGAGTGCTATATAAAATAAATTTAAATAAATATACATTTATTAAAAATAAATATACACATTTATTTTTAACTTATCTTCTCGTTCTATATATATATATATATATATATATATATATATATATATAAAGATTTCACATAAACACGTGAAACAACAATCAATGATTAAACCACAATAAGAATGGGAAAACAAGACTAAGATCTTTCAACCGTAACAAGCGGTCTTCGTCAGAGTCAAAAACCCAACTGAAAAACCTCAGTTGGGTTTTTGACTCTGACGAAGACCGCTTGTTACGGTTGAAAGATCTTAGTCTTGTTTTCCCATTCTTATTGTGGTTTAATCATTGATATATATATATATATATATATATATATATATTGAATAACTGACCGTATTTCACTGATGTCATTTTCTTCACCAGTTTTTCGAGGTTTCTGAATACCTTCTTCTTTCCTTCATCCAAACGTTGGAGAATATTAATTAGGGAGGAATCGACATGTTTCGACTGGCTTCCAGTCATCTTCAGGGTAATTAAAAAAGAAACTGACATCAGTGAAATACGGTCAGTTATTCAATGAAATATGCTTGAATGAAGGACTACTCCCAAATTTTACATATATATATATATATGAATTAAACAACCACAATAAATAAATATATATTAGATACAATGCTCTGAGGCCTTTCGTTACAACATCATCAGAGAGCTAAAAGAACTAAACAAAAAATATATATTTTTATATTTTTTGTTTAGTTCATTTAGCACTCTGATGATGATGTAACGAAAGGCCTTAGATCATTGTATCAATATATACAATATATTTGTTTATTGTGGTTGTTTAATTCATATATTATATCAAGAGTCATTTTTGATATTTAATTTATATTTATATAATATATATATATACCATATATAACAGATTCAATAATATATCGACCGTTTGATAGAATAGGTGTGTTATCTAATCGGGATTCGTGAAAATGTTGAAATAGATTTTCTTTATTAATACGACACTTTACTTGCAGTAAAGTAAAATAATTATAGTGAA
This sequence comes from Hermatobates lingyangjiaoensis, assembly GCA_026182355.1. Taxonomy (NCBI): domain Eukaryota; kingdom Metazoa; phylum Arthropoda; class Insecta; order Hemiptera; family Hermatobatidae; genus Hermatobates; species Hermatobates lingyangjiaoensis. The sequence goes on from JAPFBL010001923.1 coordinate 507,613, forward strand.
TTAAAATACACACTACTGCATTGAGAGTTGAGCTTAATATTGATGAAAGAATAGATCAATTTTAATCAGTCATACAAGCATATTTTCAGTGGAAGGACGAGTATTTTACTTTGTTCTATTCGAAGGAACTAACCCTTTATGTCCCTTGTTTGTCATAAAATCATAACGCATTTAAAATCAGCGGTCTACCAACTTCCTTTCTTCCTGGTGTCTTCAAAAATGTGTCCTTTCCCGCTTTTTCAGTATGAATCTCTTGTGAATGCTTATTGGTAAGAGGACCTTAGGAAATGATTCAATTAGAATATTTTTTTATATAACCCATCCATGCTATTCGTTCGTACAAGTATTTTGTAGTTTATGTAACACAAAAATGTATTCTGGCACCTTTAAATTAGTAGTAAGTTTGTATCAAATCTCTGAAATTGAAAGAGTTGTGAGTTTTCAGGGGGGATGGCTGTATTGGATTAAAATATTTTCATTATGATCCTTCCCCCCCACCCCCCCTACCCATATAACTTTCTTTTCGTATTCAACAGGTAGAAAATTCATTAAATATTAAAAGTATGTTTTTAATTTTACTCCATTGAATTTTCAACCACAATAGGTTTTTTTTACAAAACAAGTATTTTCTTTTGAATCGGTGCTGATTGTATTTCAGTAGATATAATAAGAATAACCTTTTTCTTTCTTTTTTTTTTTTTTTAAATAAACGAGAAGTTTTCTTTCTCTTTTTTATAAAAAAGAAATCGTTTCGGATATGTTGTGTTCTTTGACTGATTAAGTTTAGAATACAAATCAAAACTAAAGAACTTGTAAAATTAAATTAATTAAAACACACAAACTGAAATATAAACCTTTAAAGAATTACAACCAACTGTTCTAAAGGATGAAAGAGGACTTGAAATGAAATTGTTTATTTAGAGGTCTGTGGAGAAAGGGTGGGAAGGAAGTTATCAGGGAGTGTGTCAGGGATCTCAAGAATGTTTAAAATGATGGTGCTAAGTCTTTAGACCTTAGTCTAAGGTCATTTATATTTTATTTTGAACTTAAAGTATTTAATTTATACGTTTTTTATGTAAAGATTTTGCTTTTTTTTCAAGATAAGTAAGTACCATATAGTAACTGATTGGGACAATTAGGGAATATAACTTTGTCGTTAAGTTAATTATACCTTTTGTTCATGTATATATGACTGACATTTCATCAATAAAATATTTTGAAAACTGAAAATATTAATTTTTGAAATTCTCATAAAAACATTTCTATCGGTGCAATGTGACTTAATTAATAAATTACACGTGGGGATTTTTGATTAAGATGTTCTTGATGGGTTGTGACTCTGAGTACATAGATTTCAGAAAGTTGACATCTTACAGTTGTTAATAGTAGTTACTGTTGATTCATTTTGTCTGGTAAAGTTTTCCTTTTTTTCAAATTTCTTTTTTACTTTTTTCATTTTGAATTTTCAGAAGTCAAACTTTTGTGTTCTGAAGTTCCTAGATCGTTCGTTAAGTTAATTTTTTTTTTGTATTTGTATAAACTCTTAACTGTTAAAATTTGTCAGTACCATTCTAACATTTGCTTATTTCTAAAGGTTACTCTTGAGGAGCAAATGATTTGTGGTGCCTTACAGACTTTGAATGAAGAGGCTTGTGAAGATGCAATGGAAGGTCAACCTTTACGGACGGAAACAGCCTCGAAGGAAGGTTATTAGATTTACAGTATTTTTTTTTATTTGAATTTACATTTCAATAATAACTAGATCTTAGATACTTAAAGAATTTCATTGACGGGGAACCGAATTTAAACTTTGGCATCAATTGAAACATAATATTAACTTTTTAAACATGTAAACATTATGGGGTTTTTTCAAGGTATTTTATTTTTATCTTTTGGGAGCAATATAATTATTTTCATTCCAAACAATGGGCTGAGAGTTTTTTGTAATTTGTCATCGTTGTTTTCGCATATGAAGGGTTAACACTTGGCTTGGTACTTACTGACAAAACTCTGACGCCATGCTTATAAAGTTATTTAATTCCAAATACATACTAATTACCGAGCTTACAAATTTAATGACACAATAATAAACTACAGTTCATCCAATCTAACCTTGTCTGATCTCAACGGTTAAAACTAAAATATCTAAACATAAATAGTACAAAAATTTACTATGTATGCAGTAGATCAATCCAAGTTGCCATTTATTTCTTAGTCAAGGGTTAACCAAAGCTTCATATTTCAGGATAAATACTCTTTCGTATGGTAGTTGGGTTACCTGATGTTCCTCAGGAATGGCTATAACGTAACGACCTGCATCTATCACTTTCTTTACAACACCGGGATCTTTGAACACGGGTACAAATTTATTATTCACTCTAGGTCTATGTTCTTAATCATAACGTAATGGTTGACTTGATATCGCAGTTGTTCTTTTTGTCCATTATTATAGTATTTTCTGTAGTCACTAATACTTCTTTGAAGTGCATGAGTGGTCTTGTCTATGATTTCTAATAAATCACGAGAACTTTGCTGAAGGTAGTCTAAAATTGTCCTTAGGTCATCACATTCACTTCTCTTTTAGATTGCGCTACATAAAAGCATTTTACAGAGTTTCTGTAATGATTTTCTAACTATATCTGAGTTGATTCTGCTTACTGGATAACATTTCACAAACTTTGTAAAAGAACTTGAAAAATGTACCGATGTTGAGTGTTGGTCAAAGGACCGCAATGAACGATATGTTCACAGTGGAATAGTTTTCCTTATCATATGGATGGAATTTACCTTATGTTTTTCGGGAAATTTTTTTTTTGTTATGCATTTGAATATCATAATTTGTTTGTCTCATAGTGAGAAACTAAGTAACTTTAGTTAGATGTCTTACCATCTTGTCAAACTTTCGCCCTACTTATAGAACTTTGGGGGCAGTCTTTTCCATGTTTTTAGGTCGTGAAATAACAATAACATTTTATTTTTCGATATACCAACCCCTTCGATAGTTCAAATGTTCTACGTTGACTTTTTTTTATAAATAATTTCAATTTTGCTATATTCATTTTTATTTTGTAACATTAATTGAACAATAATTGATTGATTACTATTACATGTGTCCTTTGGATTACTATTTGGCATATCCTTTTGTTGCATCTATGTTCCAGGGTATTAAACTATTTCGAATTTCCAGTGGCGATTTGTTATTTATATTTAAATCGGGATTACTACTATCTGACACATAGATATTTTTGGCATCAATTTCAATAAAGTTTTATTGTATCATTGATAAATTTATCGATCGGCACTTTCTCATTATATTAATATCAGTGAAATCATTATGACAGTGAAATCTAAATTCCGTGCTCTCATAAGAAGTAAAGCTTTCATCTACTCAAATAAACAATCAAAATAGATAGTATTTTTTTTTGGAAACTTATAAAACTTAATAGAGATTTTAATTAATCTTACATATGCATTTTGTTTAAGTGTTACTTAAAATATATAACCTAGTTTGGTTGGCACCTTCAAATTGATACTTATTCTTATGAGGCAGCTCCATGATTAAATTGTTTGGTAAATATGTACCAAAATTATTGCCAACAATTCCTGTGAACAATATTGAATAAGAGACTTGAATGTCCTGAATATTAAATGAAGTAGAAAACCAATACAAAATATTGAAGTATTCTATTGATAATAATATTCCTTCAGATTAACCCTTTACTTTAGCAAACAACGTTTCACAACTCATTTAACTTCTATAACACTAGAAATTAAAAATTCGGCACTAGAACTCAGACAGTTTGCCCTCGTAACCAAACTAATTACAACGTAACAGATATACAATTAAGAAAAACTAATAATAATTTAATGCATAGTTTATCTCAGTTAACTGAACTAGTTGCAAAAATTCTAGTATACAATAATTAAGAAATACTAATAATAACTTATTACACACTACAACTGCTTCCAGACTGAAACACTTCACACAAAATAAGTTAAAACACTTCCCTAAAATACTGCTGGGTCAGCAGGAGATGCGCTTGATGTACAAATTTATTACTTCCTGTTGGAAGGGCAGCTCAGGTAAGTACAGAATAATATCCAAAAATCAGATATCCAACTCAGATGGAAAATAACTCTTATTCCTTCCTTTTTGTGTTAACAAGTATTTGCTGTAAAATGGCACTCTTTAATATTGTAGGGAATTCATCCCTGAATATTTTCTTCAGACTTCCGTAACTCTTAACATTCTGCTGATAATTAGAAACGGTTTTTCCATATCCCTTAGAAGACCTCTATGCATAAATAAAAGTTTCTAAATCATGCTATTTCAATAGTTTTCTCAAATTCTCGTACACGTTCTTCCCATTAGTGATGATAAAATTGTCACTACCTGTTAAAGGTGAACTGATTCTTCTATATACTTCTATGAGACTTTATGTTAGTACCTCACCTCGGAATGTCAGATACACCTTAGTGTTTGATCATTAATCATGGCGTCTTCCTCCTCTTCACTAGCCTCGTTCCCATGCTCAGTATTCTCATATGGCTGAGTTAAATTGTTAGTTCCTTCTAAAGTCATTTAACCGGTACGAACACATTCAGAAACTCACTCAAAGTTACTGTCATGGTCAACACCGAGAATGTTACATTTCAATTTAAGGTATCCTTCAGTCAAGTGTTGATCTGTAAATTCCATTTTTGCATTATTTTTTGTATAACTGAATCCCAAAGTCTTGATCGGATTTATTGAATACCGTTGCACTCATTAACTCATGAGGAGTGGACCTAACATGGCAGTAATCGTAGTGTTATTGGTATCTCATTGATTTGCTTTATTTCCTAAAATATATAAGAAAGTTACTTTGCCCAATTATGTAAGTAACAGAAAGCTTTGTAACCTGATCTACTTGAACCCGACATCTGAAAGTGTGGATTTATAGCATGAATTTTATGTTTACCTTCAGGGAGTAATATCAATATCTTCTATCATATAAAGTACAATCGTTCTTAGGACGCAGTACTAAAATCACCCTCAACAAATCATATAAATGGGTTTAAAGTAGCAAATTGTTTCCAATAGACATCACTGGAAAAATACATATAATTTTTATCATCACTGTCTTTTTTTCTTTTTTTTTTTTTTTTGAGGGTGACTATAGCACAGCACTGCGTCTTAAAAAAAAAAAAAACTATTGTACTTCTCCTCTTCTGTGCTAAAGTACCCCAGCAGTTAGCCTCAACGCTTCCAAGAAGCTCAGGACTTTTACTAGTTCCAGCGGTAAAAGTTTTTCTGTGGTTGTGTTGAGTGTCCCGAAGCACCTACTTCTCTGCAGCAAAGTTGCCTTACAGTCAGTCAGTAAGTGCAATAGTGTTTCTTCCTCTTTTTTGCAGAATCTGCATAAAGCATCATTGATAATGCCCATTCAGGCTCCCTACATTTCGGAAGAAAGTAACTTCCTTTCTCCCTCTTCGGGACGGTCTTCTTCGGGTCCTTAGATGCACTTGTGGGAGGTTGGCTCCTACTAGTTAGAGCTGTTGGATCCTCTGCCCTTCCGGAGGATGGTCTCCGGACTTACAAGAATGAGTTTACTCTATAATATATATGAGGTTAAAGACAATTTGTTACAGTTTCAACTTCTGTTGAAAGGGGGAAATCCCTGAAGCTCTGTGGGTGGTATTTTGTCCGTTCCGACAGAGCACCGCATACCCGAGTAAGGCTATTTACTCAAGGGGGTCGCCTGGTACCCGTGAGGTTCTGTTCGTAATACAAGTAACCCCTGTATCATCCATCCTTCGGCACGGATCGCATAGCACCTTAGATTGGGGCTGAGATAAAAGAAGGGGATTCGAGGATTGGGAAGGATGTGAAACGAAGGTGGTTAGGCCCAGCCCCTGATCACCTCCTCCTCTTTCGTTTGTCCCTGCATATAGCAGGTTAACAGGGTAGTCTCGTGAATGCCGAAAGTCGGAGTTGAGTGTTAGAAGCAATTAGAGGCGCTTAATCACTCCATTACTATCCCGTCACTGTCTTAGATACAATACAATAGTTGAACACTTGATTTGGTTTTTACTAACGAACTCTGTTGACATAATTACACAGTTATACTCGTATTATTACAAATAAATACTTTATACCTGGTTTATAGGTTTTATGACATAACAGTAAGGGGTGTTTTCGGGAAGAAACTTAAATTTTGCCATAATATGTTTGGTACCCATTATATAACATTTAAAACACCCTCTCCTTCGAACTAGTTTGTACTTACTGTCTGCAGGTTGTGGATAGAATAAAATAAAGTTTGTTCCATTTTCGGAAAGCCACCTGGAACTCACTTTCTGGGTCGATGCGCACGTTTCTTGCCGCATTGTCTTGAATCACCTCAGTGCTTTGGAAAAGATATCCTTTCAACGTGTTTTTATGTTTGCGGAAGGGGTAAAAATTTGCTATGTCAGGGAGTACCGTGGGTGGGTCACAATGAGAGTGTAAGTTTTTACTAGATTAATACAAACAAGGAGCGTTCATATGATCCAGTGTATTTGTAACGATGAACATCCAAGTCTTGTTTGCCCACAATTCAGGCATATTCCTGGGGAGATCATCCCAAAAACAGGCCAGAATTCCCTTGTAGACTTCCTTGTTGATGCCATCTGCAAGAAGAGGTCTGAATTAGCAAACTTTTTCCTGTTTCATTGCACTAATAAACTATTTACGATTGTCTTTCAGAGATTTTCAGTGAACTGTTAACATACACACGTCTATTGTTTACAACATATCCAGTCATATGTTATCGGTTTTTGCTTTCAGATGAGGAAGGCAGTAGAGTTTAGCTCAGTAAACTTTTTAAAGTTTATTTTGCTTTTAGATTTATTCATGAAATTGTGACTGGTTTGGTGTGACGCATTATCTTATAGAATCTTATTCTGTTGCACTCCTAGTATTAGTATTTTCTTTTAATGAAGGTATAGAAAGGATTTGAAACAACCTCTAACAATATTAATATAAAATTATTTAAAAGAAAGTTGCCTATATGAGAAACCATGAATAGATTGTGTACTGACATATTTTGGAGAAACAAGTAACGGTTTCGTATTCTAGTTAACCAACAATAAAAATATTCTGTCGAAAAAAAAGTCATCCACTCTATACAGAAGTATTGTTGAACGTGCAGTTATCAAAAACTACCGGACAACGTTAGTTTACATCAGTCCAGAACTTTAAAAAGTTAGATTCAACTTATGGTTGAAGGAATTTGACTTTTTCCACTAACTTTTTTGTGCACCCTTTCTCGTTCTCATAAGACATTTATCAAAAGGCTTCAGAATATATCATAAACATAAATGAATCGATCTACGAGGACAAAACTTCCAATTATAGAGAAAACAGGAAAAGAACACCCGTCGTGGGGGGGGGGGGGGGGGGGGGCTAGTTTAACCCGTGTAACGATCGTATTTTTCTTTCCCCGTAATAGGATTATGAGCCTTAAGAGTGCTACCTAGGATTACCCTCCTTAAGGTAATAGAAGTTTATAGAGGTTACAGCTATCAAAGATCTCATTGATACCTTATTCCATTATTAACTCCTCTCCTTCCTGCTCAACACTTTGTAATCACAATTTCTACCTACCAATTAATACTTCCTCTACTTCCTGCATTTACCGTCTGGATTGCACTCAAGTATGTTCCTTTTAAGTCAATATGACTATAATTAAGCTGAACCTTCTTATCAATTTTGATAGGGTTCCGTCGGTCATCGCAGCAAACTTCCTACTGCTATCTCATGGAACTCTCAGGCTTAATGTTAATGACTTTTCTGTGTTCAAATCCTTAGTCATTTCCCTGTTTCTAATACTCAAGTTCCCGGAAGTAGTATAGAATAGTTATTTAAGTGGAAAATTCATATAATTTTTTTTTATAAATTATAGGATATTCATATGAAACATGGGTGATTTCATATATTACCCACAAGTTACTTATAAGAATATATTTCTTTAAAAAAACTATTATTTAATAAAACATGTATCTTTGTTACAAAAAATGGTTCGCAAACTAACTTTTTTTTTACTTATTTTCAAAGAGTTGAAGTTTTTAATCTTTCAGGAAACATACATTTGAATTCGTGTCCTGTTATGTGAGTGTTACACTAAAAGAGTAAATCCTGAAATACCTCACTCTTTTCCATTTCCTTTCTCCTTTCTGATCCATCCTGATGTTCTTGGTAAGCAAAAAATTTAATACTTATATATATATAATATTAATTTATTTTTGTTTTAGTGAATTAATGATTAGATCACTTTTCTTTATTAGTTGTCTTCTTTTTATTTATATATTTTAAATATGTTTATAATGAAGTTTATATTTATCGTGAATATACGGAGTCTTGGTTCTATTATTTATTAATTTCTATGTACAAAAAAGATAAATTCCGATTTTCTTAACTATTTTTTTATAACCATAGATGAAGTCATTTAATGAACTAACTCAGTTCAAAATCATTGGACATTAGGGAAAATTATGTTATTTACCGTATCGATTTACTAGTTTACTGTTCCTAAACGATGCTAAATAATTTTATTATATTAACACACGATGATTACAACGTGGGTCTTCACTTTTTTTGGCACTTACATCTTTAATTTTAAATGTTCCTACAAGAGTAATGGTTTTAAGATTTTTATAAGTTTATTAAGTTCTACGTCATCTTATGATTGACATTTATATTAACTTTCAGGTGTTCCAAGCCCTTTAATTCTTCATGTGAAAAATTTGCAAGGATATTTGCAATATTAGTTTAGTAGTGTGAAATATACAGTTTCCAGATAATTACTCTTTTCTTTTCCTTTCATTGGTGTAGAGAGGTTAAAAAGTATTAATTTGAATAATTGTGCTGATTATTAAATGTTAAAGTTTTACACAAAAAGAAACTTGAATCCACTTAGTTTAGGATTTATGATTATTGTTTAATGATTATTGCATGATCAATTAATTTTCCACATTACCAAATCTTCAGACTATTTGACCACTATAAAAGCAAATTTAAATATTTCATTAATAATTAGTTGAAAAAGTTTCTACTTGAATCTTAAGTATACCAGAAAAATACATTTTAGTAAATATTTGATTATCTTGATACTAATCTAAACTATTAATCGATGTGCCTAGTTTTTCATTTCTTTCTGTATTTTTATCATTATATTTCGTCCTCTCTCTTAATTGATTTAGTTTATATTTACTCTATGGGTTGTAATTTACGTGTATAAATTTTCGACGTCGTCATGAGTTTAACTGCAAATAATTAACTTGCTTTGTGGTAAGTCAGTAATCAGTTAGTCCTTTCTCGCCAGTCAATGTTTTCGCCAATCGAAGTAAGTGAAAAGGAGAAATACATTTTAAAGTGAGACTTTTAATGCTGCCAAACAAAAGAAGAAAAGGAAAACTAATAAACTTATAGTAAAAGATATAAAGGAAAATATAATTATAATAATTGTCAATAAAACTTATAAAGGAAAGAGTAATAAATAAACAATAAAACAGTGAAAAACATCATGAACAAAGTGGGGAAAAGCTGTTATGAAACCTGAAGGCTCATTCCGATCTTACCTGCGTCCAAACTAATGAAGTACTTCAGGAGGTTAAACATGGTTTCAATTAAATTAGGGGCATAACTCTTAGGGTAATAATAATAATAATATACAGTTCTAATTGGCTGATTAGTTTTATAAACAGTATACGTATAACAAAGTAAAAATTTTATACAACAGAACAAAACACTTTATACGATCATCTTTAAACAAGGATTCGTCATTAGAAGAAAATTAGAAAGGAAGGTGAAGCAAGAGATATGTACGCAAGACTAATATCAACATATCGAACCTGACTGAATACGTCTCTGCTGCTTCTTTTCTCATCTGATGACAAACTGTTGTTCAAAATATCGGTCGTGGTAAATGATTTGTTTCAATCGGTGTAATTTTTAGTTATATTAAGTCTGGTAGACAACTATTTTAGTATTCTGAAATTTATAATTTTTATATTATGGAACATATACGTTCCATACACGTATATATATATATACACTTTTTTTCGTTGGAAATACGATCCAAAACGGACAAATATAGTTCAATATAAACAAAGAAACATAGAGAAATCAGAAGAACACACTTACAGTCTCTAATTTTCGGTTTGAACCGTCTTCAGGAGAGATAAGAGAGGGAAACCAAGCGCACTGGATCAGAGACGGTTGGAGACCCAACCGTCTCTGATCCAGTGCGCTTGGTTTCCCTCTCTTATCTCTCCTGAAGACGGTTCAAACCGAAAATTAGAGACTGTAAGTGTGTTCTTCTGATTTCTCTATGTTTCTTTGTTTATATTGAACTATATATATATATATATATATATATCAATGATCAAACCACAATAAGAAATGGGAAAACAAGACTAAGATCTTTCAACCGTAACAAGCGGTCTTCGTCAGAGTCAAAAACCCAACTCAGAGTCCCGTAAAAGCGGACTCTGACGAAGACCGCTTGTTACGGTTGAAAGATCTTAGTCTTGTTTTCCCATTTCTTATTGTGGTTTGATCATTGATTGTTATTTCACGTGTTTATGTGAAAGCTTTATATATATATATATATATATATATATATATATAAATATGTAAATATATATATAAACCATACAAATATACAGGCGAACACACACTGGTATATTTCAACTCCTGTCATAACCAAGAGCGGAAGTAACTTAACAGGAAAAGTGTAGCAGAGCAAACAGCAAGTCCATTTTCACCAGTACTGTCACCACCAAAAGAAGAACAGGAAAAGGGTACAACATTAACTGAAATGTGAGTAAAGCAGCTACTACTTATGTTAGAATCAAGGATTTCTTTGAGGATCTGAACACGGAAACAGTCATTGAAACTTAGACCATGAGTGTTTACAAGGTTTACATTAGTAATGTTGTTGCACTGACAGGTAAAAGAGCAGTAAGAATTTATACACAGGTTAAGAAGCCTAATTAAAGTTACTAATCACCATAAAAGATTTAGCACTGAGTGGGTTAGTCGATATATATTATGGCAAGTACAAGAGGCATTATGATAAATAAGGTAGCTATTATATTTGAGGAAAAAATGAAGTTAGAATTGGTATTTTGCCATAACAGAATTAGATTAGATTACATAGAAAAACGGGAAACAAGGACAATGCACTTAAGATTAGGAAATTTTCTTTCGGTTTTGGCTGTCTAAAGATAGAAGGAGTATGACAGAAAGATAAGAGAATGGTTAAAAACTCCTAATAACAGTGCCAAGTTAATGAACCAATAGGAATTCACACTTAACAGACTGAGGTGAAGTGGTATCCACATGTTAGGGCTATAACATACACATACTGTTAACTGACAAATTTTCTCACCGAGTTATGCCCCTAATTTAATTGAAACCATGTTTAATTAATATAATTGACACTGGAATTTTCTAGTTTCTATCTTAATTATCTAAGCTCTAGACTAATAAAATATTTGGCCAACCTATATAATGATAATAATTTTATCTTTTTCTTATCGGCTGCTAATTTTAATCACTTTTGTAATTAAATTTTGAACACAATTCAATTGTTGCTTCATCGCATGAGGGTAGTAGTATTTCAGAATTCTTTAAGCACTAGTTGATTTTCAATAACAATCTGTTAAGATATTGCCACTTTCACTTCGTATAACTTTCAGATGTAAAAACGGGAGGCTTTAATATTCTCTGTTTCATATGTAAATAACAAATGAATGTAAATATGTGAAAAGAATTAAAATATTTAAGATAAGTTGTTCTTCTCCTTTTTCAATAACGAAAAATAGATCGTCAACATATAGTTTAATAAATTTTTCTGATATGGTAATAATTCATACATGAATAGCATACCATATATTGGCAAGAGCTGATCATATTGGAAATACTATTGTTATTTGTGCTTAAGTATAACTCCATCACAAGTAAAACATCTTCCCTCACGTATAGGATCTAGTATCATAAAAAAAAGTTTCTTTGTCATTAGAGAGCATTGTCTAATCCTATCCCACTGTTTGTGTATTATTTATCCCACTACATCTACATTTATTTATCCCACTACATCTAACGTCATATTAGCAAAGTGTCATTGAATATCAATCACTTAACATAATTACTTTATTATTTAATACTTTGATGGTTTGCGTTCCTTTCAATTCTATTGAGTTTTTCACATTGTCTTTTATTCTTATTCCTAATTGTAATATAACTAGTATAGTTTCCAATATTTTTCGGAAGTTCATAAGATGGACACCCTATGAACAATTCGATTGGGTTTATTAGTAAAGGTACATAAACCAGGATATCCGCTACGCCCTTATATTGTTTTACAAAATTATTTTTATTTTATCTCCACGTTTTGTAATAATCCATCCTTGTTTTTGTTTATATTTGTGATTAGTGAATAACTTTTTTTCCCTATGTTGTGGGGCTGTTGAAAAGGTTTCAAATAAACCAAATATGAGAGTCTAATTTGAACCAGAAAAACTAAACTAGTCCAGATTTTATTATATTTAAAAAATATTTATGCCAAATTACACAGAAAGAAACACATAGAAAAAACTGACTGACATTAGTCACCTCGGTATTTAGGCGATCGTCATCATCAAGAAAGGAAATGTGATCCACTTAATGAGTGAAACCACACTGAAGGGGATACCTTTACAGTAGCAGCAGTATAGTGCTTCCAACATACTCAGAAAGAGAAGGAAATATAAAAAAATAAAGTTACAATTGGGAGCCAGGGTTGCCCAATGGCTTGCGTGCTTACTACTGAACTGGTAAATCCAGGGTTCGAAACTCACTCTGGCCCTCGATTTGTGCATACAAGAGCTGAACAAAATTTGAGTACATGGTCCGTCAGATGGGATATTGAGTCGTCGATACCGGTAGATTGTTAATAATCCCTAATCTAAATTCGCTTGAACTAAGCAAAATTTAGGACTCCCAATAGAATCAACTCGGTAATGTGGCTTGTTCATTACTTAAGTGGGTGCCAAATGGTAAAACTGTGACGTTTGTCATTAAACATATCATGAGTTATTGACCCACTTCCTAGGCTTGTTCGTAATCTTTACTTTAATGGGATATTCAAGTTCATAGTCAGGTGAGATATTAAGTCTTCGATCCCGGACCTGTACGATGTCAGGTAGTTGTTAATGATGCCTAATCTAAATTCACCTGAGCTAAGTAATACCACAAATTGTACATTTTTTTGCAATATATTATCGGGGTCATATTAGTTTAATATGAATTAGGTTATGCAATAAAGTATTAATTGTAGGTGTAGGTATAATTATTATTATTATTCCGTTTACCTATAATAGTTACTTGGCTCTTCCCAATGAAATAGAAAAAAATACAACATATATAATATTGTATAATATATGCAGTGAATTTAATGTTTTTAGAGTAAATAATTATTTAAATAATTGACATACGTTGTTTAATTTAAAAATATATATATTTATATTATATTTGTATACTGTATTAAAATGTTTTTTTTTTAGTGACTATAAAAATATTTGAGCTTTTCTGTAATTATCATTTTACCTTTCAGAGACGAAAAACTCACTCTTGAGAAATCGTACTACGAGTCAGTCCAGTGGATTCAGTACAAGAAGCACCCACGAAGAAACTGATATGATCATTCTTCAAGTAATAAAGGCCTTTATGTTGGTTATATGATATAAATTCCTTTTAAAATTTCTTTTTCACAATACTGTAGATTTAGTGTATACATATGTACTTCAAAAGGTAGTTTACTTAATAGTGTCATAAGTTTTGCAATACCTATTCTATACCTACTCATATTTTATTCAGAACTAATTCACGATGTTAATAAATGCATGGAAAAAGATGTTATAAAACATGTAACCTAAAATTTAAATATTGAAGAGAATAAGAAGTAATAGAAAAGGTAAAAATGGCAAAAGTAGGATACAACGAGTTTATTCTTTTACGCTGAATTTAGTTCTCTTATAACCCTTTGCATCCTACCTATTTTTGCCATTTGTACCTTTTCTACTATTTCTTTATTCTATTTTAATATTTAAATTTCAGGTTACGTGTTTTACAAAATATTTTTCTTTTCAAATTACTTCTCTTTTTGTTGTTCATATTTTTGATATTTAGCTATGTTAAGCTAAATATATACTCCTTTTATATATACTTATAACAATTTATAGCCATATTTGTACTATTCTTATCTTTTTAGTGTTTCATATCCTTTGTCTATTTTATTGATTTTTTTAAAATGTTATCATAAACAGATCCTAAATCATAACGTAGCCAGCTCCTTTTCCAGTTACAACCTGATAGTAGGAAGTTGGTTTGTTGTATTGAATCTCTCAGTCTGATGATCGTCAATGCCAAGACTGCGGTTCACTTTAATGATATATACATAATTTACAGAAAACACATGAAATAAAAATCAACGTCTAAACAACAGTTACAAAAACCAGAAAAATGACTAAGATCTTTCAACCAAAACAACTAGCCTTCAGTATCAGTGAAACTCTGACAAAGACCACTTGATTTGGTTGAAAGATCTGAGTCATTTTTCTACCTTAGTTATTAGTAATTTTCTGATTTCCTTACTTTGATTTAGACGTTGATATATATATAATCAATTATGTAAAACGATTTAACGAACTGATTGAACTAAGTTCACAGAAAGAAAACATATACAAGAGATCACAGAAAGTCACTGCTATATCTCGAGTGTGTCGTCATCAGGTAGAAAGACATAAGTTGCGAGACTGAAGACAAGTGTGGACTGAAGTAAGTCTCATTCAAGAAGCACTTAACCAGTGTAGTCAACTTTCAGAGGGAGGGGAGACAAGGATAAATAAAATAAACAAGTACAAAAATAAATAAATATATCTGGTTAAATTAAGGGAAACATTTTGTAAGTAAGAAGAATATTAAAAAATAAAACGAACTATAAATGAAAAATTTTAAAAAGTACAAATGAATAATAATAATAATAAAGAATAACGATTGAGGTTAATCCCTGGAGCAAATCTAATCTACCACCCAGGAGACATATAAGTGCTTCTTCTGAAACTCTCAAAGTTATAATGGCCTTAAGATCAGGAATCTGCTTATTATGAGTCATTTATAGTCCCTGCTGATGTGTATCATAGTTCTGGTTGTGGGAGAGATCGGAGTGATTTTCACTTCGTTACTTTTTATTCTGGTGCTCATAGGTTGCTGGAAATAGTTAATCTATTATTCTATTATAATCTTGTTCCTTCCTTAGCAATCGCACCTACCCTATTCCTCATAAAACCTCCTGTACTGCGTTTAAAGATTGACCTTCATTCAGTGTGATGCTTTTTATCTGTGTTTGGTTCCCACTAAGCTAAGCTTGCTTAGGAATAATCTCAGGTCTTTCATTGGTGAGCACAGTGACCTTCCCGTTGCCATTTATGCAAGTTCTCACGGACTCAGTTTCAATGACTGTATCCGTTTATGCTTTCTTAGGCAGATTCCGGATTCCAATGCCAATCACTTTGAGAATTTCAGAAGAAGCACTTAATTTATCTCCTGGGGGCTAGAGCTACTCATGGTCTTAACATCAATTGTTAATTATTCTTTATTTAATATTTTAAAAAAAAAACTTTTTTAATTATTTATTATTTTTATATATATATTTTTATTAATATTTAATATTTTTAAAGTGTTTTCCTATATCTATGGGGATTGATTAATTTATCCTTGTCTCTCCTTCCTCCGTAAGTTGGTTACAATTATTAAATGCCTCTTGAAAGAGCAGTCCTTGCTTGTGTTCAGTGTCTCACATCTTTCTGGCTGATGACGACTCAGTAGAGATATAGTAGCGAGTCTTTGTAATCTCTTGTATTTGTTTTCTTTTTGTGAATTTAGTTTATATATACAAATAAACTTGAAAAACATTGTTTAGAGTGTGGGTACCCTTAAAATGTTTCTGATAAACGCATTATCCTGACCATAGTTCAATACTAATCCGATATCTGACAGGGCCCTTTTCCCACAACTATTTTCTTCTCTGGTATTAGTAAATTAGGCATGCTATTAAAGGACTATTACTTTTCCTTTCCTCCTCTCTACTCCATATATCCTAAAGTAAACCCCTTAATTTTGGCAATCTTTTTTCTGATGGAACATTGACTCATGCTCTTTATGATTCTGTTGTTGGTGGTACTAAGCAAAGTGGACGTTATAACTACCTATCTTGTCCTATTATTAACACTGTCTCTGCCATTTCTCCTTTCCTTTAAGTAACCTTAATTACCCTCTTAACTTAGTAAGTGCGAGCACTTCTAGTAACTGTGTTTATCACTTGGATTGCGCGAAATGAATTGTGATTCACTCTACCTGGACCTGACCATTGCCTTCTCCGATTGAATTCAGCTCAGTAACTTGTCTGTTGCCATTCATGCTCTATGCTGCTCTGAAGATAAATTCTCAAAGAACTTATTTTTATTATTACTATCATTATTAATTCTTTGATAATGGGCTACATCGAAAACCTTTCCAACTTCCTAGAAGAGATATAGGAAATCATATTACAATCAACAATTATAAAGATATGTTATAACGTATAGAATGTTACAAATTTAAATATTCTGGACTAAAAAGTGAGATAAGATAAGAGTATGAAGTTTTTGACATTGGAAAAAATGAACTTTTACATTATATCATTAGAGGTTTAAAATGAATAATTTTTGGAATGAAAACTTTAACAGAAGTCACCATTATCAAGAAAGATGCACTAAAACAATGATGCGAACTAAAATGGTAATTTTTACTAAACAATATTATTTTTATATATATATAAACGACCAAAACTTAATTAACTTAAAGTACCTGAATAAATACTATTTACAGTATCAATATCACATCTATAGTCAAGGTATATAGCATTTTTAGTATATAGCATTTTCAAAGTGTTTATTTTTTGCTTATCTTGTCTTAGCTATAATTCTGTTTCAATTTAAAACAACTATGGTCTGCATTGATGCTTACTGTGTGCTGCCAATGTGGTGATATTAATTTTATTTTTCCTTATAGAGCATGAATTTCGGTACACTTTATGGCTTATATAAGGTTACTTTTTAATTCTATTAGGATTTTCTTTGTCAAATTCCAATATATATATATTGTTTCGCGCTCCGTTCTTCGACGTGGGGAGATCTCTCTCACTTCGTCCTCTCTTCTAGTCTACTCTCCTGATGACGAACAACAGTTCGAAATATTGAATTCTGTAAGTTTTCTTTGTATTCTCTTTTCTGTGTCGTGCTTTGTGTAATTTAAAGTTATATATATATATATATATTGATAAAAGTATCGACCGTGAAGTAGAAACAAAATTAAAGTTTATCAGGACTCGGTCAGTTCTTCAGGTTCAAATGAAACTCTCATTACCAACGTTTCGGTTTTTATTTAAAACCTTTTTCATAGGAAGAAGTATAAAATTTTCAAACAGAAAAACTTTAAACCTAGGCAGATATTGTTGAATTCCATAGACTATTTTTCTTTGTAAAATAATGTCTAATGTAATATTTAGTTCTTCTGTTTCAAACATTTTATACTTCTGCCTGTGAAAAAGGTTTTAAATAAAAACCGAAACGTTAGCCATGGGAATTTAATTTGAATCTAAAGAACTGACCGAGAAGTGATAAACTTTAATTTGATATATATATATATATATATATATATATATATATATATATATATTATTTGTAAATTTTGGTAGCAGTCCTTCCTGTATACATACATTGTTAAAAATTAGACCATATTTAGCTGAAACTTGCTTTTTCATAAGTTTCTCGAGGTTCCGGAATAACGATCTTGTTACTGTATCCACAGAATATAGTAAGTTACCAATCGACATGCTAAATGGACACATGTTTCTGCTCTCTTCAGCCATTATCAAGAAATGAATGCATTTTGAAGTTTAAAACTTATATAAGAAAGGTGGAATGTGTTGTTGGTTGGTCCACCCCCCTCCCCAACCCCAAAGTGGCTTTTGTTTCGACTGTGTTTGATCGAAGTTTAGCTGATCGAGCCAGTGTGTTTATCACTTAATGCTTTTACCAGTGATATTAAATTACTCCTATTGGGAATTTAAAAAAAAAAATAAAATAAAAAAAGTTTAATGTGAAAACTAACTACGCGTTTCGAACCCCTAGTGTTCTTCTGCATGTTTACATCTAAAATACTATTCATACCTATGAGCTTTAAGAAAATGAGAGTGAATTATTTGAAATTTAATACAATTTATGAATGTTGAATGCACTATTGAGGTTTTTAACAAGGGAATTAGTATGAAAAATGACTTAGTTAATCCTGAACCTTAATAAAACATCATGACAACATACTGAAACATGAACCAATTTATAATATAATGAAACATGAACCGATTTATAAGTAGCAAAAACGTTTAATTACCACCTGCACTATTGAGATGTACTACGGGAGTGATCTAGGAAGGACTGAGGGTTCAAGGAGTGTTGGTATGGATGGGAGGGGGTTAGGAGGAATGTAGGAAGAAGTCTTGGCAAGTATATTTACCCAACTGTACATTGGAACATGGCTGTTTGCAATTCCCCAATTAATTTTAAGTAACTTTTGAAATTTCTCTATATGAGTAGATGTCATATTATGACAGATTGCACAAGGAATGAATTAAATTACTCATTTTACCAGAGATTTTAACATTTTTCACCTTGGGAACAGGATTGAAAACTAAATTCCTTTGAAGAACCTCGGATTCAGTGTCACTAAGAGTACGAGAAGATATATTGAAAATGTGAATACTAACTGGCGCTCTAAGGGAGGAACTTGGTTGAGTAGCAGCTTCAGGTTGATGGTTATGGTAAATACGGAAGGATGACACACTTGGAAAAGGGAAGATTAACCAGTTAAAGGAAAACATGGAACCCTGGAAAATGAACTAGAGACAAAGGGAGAAAAAGTGAGATTTGCGGGAAATGATAGAGATTTTCTTATTGGAGTGAGGAGCGGACACTTGGAAAGGAGGATATACGCCTTGCGACAAATATAACATATTTAGTTTAGAAAACTTTTTGGTATTAACAAGAAGGGACTGATCCAAAAGTTTAGGGGCATAGAGTAGTAATGTATTAATAGGGACAATATAATTAGATAACACATTCAACAGAATTCGTGTAAGAGATGTAAGAATTCTACGTTTGAAGTTCGAAGATGTAAGAGTGTCTTAAAATTTGATAATAAAGTTAAAAAGGAAATCTGAAGAGCACAATTAAAACCGAAAACATCAAGGCGGGAACGACAATGTGTAGAGAAGATGGATAACGAAAATTTAAGGAGCAAGCCCATCGGGTGGGATATTTAAATTGAGGCAACAAGAATGAAAGAAATGTGGGCCGTACAGCGTACAATTTTACGATAGAGTAATCTACTTCATCAAGCGAAAAGCCAATGGGATTATTCATGTTGAAAAATAAATAGATAAAACCAAAATCAATAATGAATGTATAAATAGTACATGTATAACAAATAAGAATGATAAATAATGAATACATTTTATAAAGAAGATATAATAGAATAAATAAAAGAAAATAAGGAAAGAAACAAAGAATAAGACTAAAACAATAATGGAGGATAACAGAAGGAAATAGGTTGTAGGAAAAGTTGTCTCACAAAGACAGAAGTTAGAACAAGTAATAGTTGTAACATAAAAAAAAACACCACTACAAGAAGGCAAGAGCCGGTGAGTAAAACGCAATTGAATTAAAAGAGAAAGGACTAAATAAATCAAACACAAAAAGAAAAACACTGCAAATACTCACTTAGATATTTCGACGAGTCCTCGTCATCAGGAGAGGAGATATTCACTTGAGTAGAGGAACTGTGCTGAACAATCCCTTCATCGTGGTTGAAGTAAAAGTACTGCCAACATGTTCACGGGGAGGGGAAGGGGCATAAAAAAAATGTAATCAAAGAATATGAATACAACAAATAATAAAATCAATTAAAACAACAAAAAAAAATAAAATATGTATATTCATATTTATGAATATGTATATATATATATATATATATATATATACATTTCACGATGAATCACAAACACAGAACTAAGGAACAAACACACTTAATATATATATATAACAAGATTCACATATACACGTGAAATAACAATCAATTATCAAACCACCATATGAAATGAAAAAAAAACTAAGATCATTCAAATCTAAGATCAAACTAAGATCAAATCAAACGAAAAAAAAACAAAAGATCTTAGTCTTTTTTCCCCATTTCATATTGTGGTTTTGATCATTGAGATATATATATATATAACAAAATTTCACAATATACACGTGAAATAACAATCAATGTTCAAACAACAATAAGAAATGGGAAAATAGTCGTGATATATGTAAATCATATGTAACGGTTCACAGGACTTTTGATCATTATAACGAAAGCAACATAAAGGTGGACGCAGACGTGACTCGCTTCTATATTTCGACAATTGTCGTCTTCAATTTCGAAGTGTCCCGCAGGGAAACAGGGCAGTGACTAGAGTCCACTGCGATACACGTTGATTGATTGGTTAATTTATTGAATACCATATTTTTTTTTTTAGAGTTCGCCAATGCAGAGTCACTGGGCCCCAGTAGCATATGATTCTCAGAGCACTGATAGTTCTGGTGGTGGTGATACGACACCCACATTATTTCATAAAGTTTTTACTGATGAACCTATGGTAAATATTTCAATATGTAATGACAATATTTTATTACATATCATATCTATGTGTTTCTTATTATCAGGTTGCAACACTTTTCCTATAAGGCATCTTTACAGTACTACTTCTGTGATATTCAGCTTGCATTATTTCAAAGTTTAAAATATTTCCTTTAAACATAAACAGTATAATTGGTACGAAGTTTACTAGTATAGTTTAAAGAACAGTGCATATATTTAAACATTAAATGATAATATAATTTGTAAATGAAGAATAATAATAAGAAATTAGTTTCTTAGAAATAAGGAAGTAGTCTACATCAGAGAGCATTGCAGTATATTAGCGGCAATACTACTTAATCCTATAAGTATATTATAGGTATATACCAGAGTAGGA
Organism: Hermatobates lingyangjiaoensis; assembly: GCA_026182355.1. Lineage (NCBI taxonomy): Eukaryota > Metazoa > Arthropoda > Insecta > Hemiptera > Hermatobatidae > Hermatobates > Hermatobates lingyangjiaoensis. The sequence goes on from JAPFBL010001923.1 coordinate 528,792, forward strand.
GCCAGGGTAGCCCAGTGGCTTACGTGCTCCCCTCTGAATTGGTAAATCCGATAGCCACTCTGGACCTCGATATATTCACGCTGAAGGTGAACAAAGTTGAGCATATTGTAGTTCGCAGACGACGTCTAACCAGTCGGTACGAGCTCATAGCATGTCAGGTACTCTTTAAAAGTCCTTATTATACATACACTTGAGTTAGGCAAAATTTAAGACTCCCAATGTCTAATGTACATTGATGGTGGATACATTTATGAAATTTTATACGTAAAAAACTATATTTGACCACTATATATATAAAAACTATGTGGTGGAGACCCCACCAGTCTCCAATCGTCGCTTCGCAAGTGCGTAAGAAATCAGAAAAAAAGACTATGTTATTTCAACTGTAACAATTAGTCTTCACAAGTTGAGTTTTGACTCTGTCGAAGACCGCTTGTTACGGTTGAAAGATCTTAGTTGTTTTAGCATATATATATATATATATATATATATATATATAAAGATTTCATATAAACACGTGAAACAACAATCAATGATCAAACCACAATAAGAAAATGGGAAAACAAGACTAAGATCTTTCAACCGTAACAAGCGGTCTTCGTCAGAGTCAAAAACCCAACTGAACACTAGATGCAGAAAACATCTGGTGAGGAGTTGAGAAGAGTGGGAGGTAAGAGTGGTATTTTAACTGTGCTTTCACCCTTTTAAAATACCACTCTTGCCTCCCACTCTTCTCAACTCCTCACCAGATGTTTTCTGCATCTAGTGTTCAGTTGGGTTTTTGACTCTGACGAAGACCGCTTGTTACGATTGAAAGATCTTAGTCTTGTTTTCCCATTTTCTTATTGTGGTTTGATCATATATATATATAAGTAATCCTATAAGTATATATATATATATATATATTAGTAAAGAAGGGAAGCAGACCTTCTTTTATAAACATTTTATTAAAAACAATTTATCCATGAACTCAACTTCGAAGAAAGAAAATTAGCTAGGAGATTTGAAAAACTCAATAAGAAAAAGGTACTTGCAATAAAGTCAATTGATTTTAATACATATATATATATATATATATATAATACATTTTTTTATCAGGACTCGGTCAGTTCTTCAAGCTCAAATTAAACTCTCATTGCCAACGTTTCGGTTTTTATTTAAAATTTATATGTATATTTAGTGCTAAAACAACGTGGGTAGATGGTTAAAATTCAAAAAATAGTTAAAATATTGGTGGAGATCCTGCGCATCACGAATGTAATAAATTTAAAGAAATTTTGTTATAACTAATTAGATCGTATATTTTTTAATTAAAAAAGAGAAAATAATCATATCATACTTCGCTTCAGAAATTCTTCAAAAACAGTTTTTAGAAAATAAGATCTATTCTTTATACATACCTCAGTACCTATATGTTTTCAATGTTTCTTCACAGGAAAAATGATGCTCTTGACCAGGTTGGTAAATTGATAGGCAATGAATTTTAGTTTTTTTTTTTACTCTTTTTACCTATTCTTGTTTGCTTACTCAGATTTTTGTGCGAGCAGTATACTCCTATTATACATGTAACATGCATTAAGTTTTTATTGTAAATATGGATGTTTATCAAAGGCATTAAGTGACAGAATTTATGTATTGTAAATGTGTAGTTTAGAAATGGTTGTGTTATTTTAGGTCGAAGTACCTAACTCATCTTTCCCTGTTGAAGCTTCTACATTAAATTCTGTTGATGAGTCCCTTACAAATTTGAAGTTGCAAACTAACAAGCTGGATTCCGATGACATTTCTACTCTCCAGGTACTTATCACAATATTTTTTTTTTTTTTGTTTTTTGATTAAAACCAATATGTGCTGTTTTGATAGACGAAAATTATATCATATCTAATATAATGTATGTGTTCTGTTCAAAATAATTTTGTTTAGTGATTACAAAACGTGTACATCTCATTGGTTTTATTGAATATAAAGGATAGTTTATTTGTAAAATGTGAAGGTACGATTAATGTTATGACCATGCAGAGTATACATTCGAAGAGTTAACATGCTAACTAATTTTCGGAAATGATGTGGGACAATTATCAAAGGGTCCAAAAACTACACATTACAAAACTCATCCAATATGTGGTTAACACCCCCCCCCCCTCCCCATAGTGGTTAAGGCCACCATTATTCTTGGGGCCTGGACGTATGGAGGAGTCATAAATCCAGGTGAATCAGCATTCAACAGCTTAGTCTGCTGGCATCATCGAAGTGCTTAACATAATTAACTACTACTTGATAGAAACCTTGCCAAATATAGAGGTGGTTCAAGCTATCTCGACTCCCAAATGGCCTACCTGGGGGTCATCATGTCAGTCCGTCAATATGGACAGCTACCTTCCGTGGGGAGCACCAACATAGTTAACTGACTAAGGGAGTGTCTCCAATAATAAAGAGCCTCCCGGCGAAACTATCACTCAGGATGGCCCTAGGCATTCTGTCTGACCCTATCGAGTTTCCAATTATGCCACTCATCCCCTGGTGGTGGTGGATTTTGGCACTGGTGTCAGGTATACGGGACAGCGCATCTGCCACTACATTCATTTCCCCATTACCATAGGTGACGATAAAATTAAACGAATGAAGGTGCTCAGCCTATCTATTAGATTTTTAAAAGTTAAGAAGCCGCTTTATGTTATCATGATCCTTGACCATAGTAAACTCATACCGCTCTAATAATACAAGTTCCTTTCAATGCCGAAGAGAGCTGCGAGTCACTCGCGCTCCGTAACTGTTTAATTTCTCTCGACTGGGTTAAGCGAGTGGGAATTGTATGAGGTGACTCTCATTGAGGACTGTCCCAGTCCCAACCGGTCAAAACCGGAGTGGTGGTTAGCAATACCCCGAACTGTCTCCAGCTGGGGCTCCTACCAGTGCTAAGATAGCCCTTTATCTAAGGAATTGAATAAGAGGAGCAATTACGAAGCAAAGTCCTCTATAAACCTCGGTACCAGCCTGCCATTCCCAGAAAACGCCTTAACTCATCCCAATCCCTAGGGACAGGAAAGCCCAAAAGCGAACTTAGCTTCTCCGGGTCAACTCCAACACTCTGTGAGTTCACCCGGCAGTCCAAATTAGAGATCTCCTGACACTCAAATTCACACTTATTTTTGGATTAATTCTTAGTAACGATTTCTTTGGATGTCGAAACACCTCCCGCAGTGCGAGGAAATTCGAGTTAAATGTGCGTGAACAGGTAAGAATGTCTTCCAAAACCACAACGACCTCAAAAAACATTCCCGGACTAAAAACATCATCTGCAAACCTCTAAAAGGTATCAGAGATTTGCAGATGATGTTTTTATGGGATAAACCGAAAAATAACCTTATACCTATATTGACCCAACCAGGGACAACAAACAAAGTTTATAATTGTACTATTATTGTTTCGATATTGTGCGGGAACGGTACGATAATTATATGCGAGACTGTAAGGTAATGGTAACATAATTACTAGAAGATGGTAAGATAACGGCAAGAGAATTATTACTATGAGTCGTGATGACACCCGGTACATTCCCGAGAAACGGGTAGTACACGGGTACAGAGATGTCGCTGGAGTTTCACAATGAAAGCAAAACCTTTTTGGGGGCTTCTTACAGCTCTTATGTTAGACTCGTGACCCTCCACAATGCCATCATTACCTCATTGGAGAGAAAGACTAACGAGAACGCATTCCTGGACCACTCGAAGCGTGATCCTACAGACTGCTGAAATCCTAGGCAGGCCTCTCGCAGTTCCATCTGGTGTCGGATAGTTGTCAAAAAATCACGTCGTTCTCTAACAGGAGTCAACCTGGCATACAAAATTGTCAGTTACTCGTTAAAGATTCCTACTCTAAATACACTTGAGAAAGGCAAAATTTAGGACTCCCAATGCAGAATCAATGGGAGATGCAATATTTCCTCGAGGATTCAGCATCGGTGGTTTAACTCTGTCAGTCCCTCAGTCCTCTATTAAAAAAGAAAAAAAATTAAATGGGCAAGGTTGGACCATTTAACCAATAACAACCACAATTATATATATTATCATCAAGTTATTAAAGATACCACTAATTACGAAATAAAAAATCACAAGCAAATAAAAACCAGTTATTCAATAAATTATTAAAAGTTATTTTAATAAACTATGATAATTCTAATGAATTGTTACAAACTGTTAAAAAAAATTATTCATTAAATTATTGAAAGGCATTTTAAGGGTTTTATAAAAAATAACTTTGTCAAATGAAGTAACAGAAATTCTTTTAATGCGAAATGCCAGATTATGATATCAGTCACAGGAGTCCTCCGAAGAAACGGTGATATTTGAAGTTCATATGTGAAAAGCGGCAGACCTTAGTACCACAGTTTAAATGACCTTTTTGCCTCATTTATTGATACCTTTATTGGTTCCTATTCACTAAACCTGATAAACAAACTTACTAAGCAAATTGAAAGAAAATTAAATATACCCTAAATTTCATGGAACCATAATCAAACTGACATACCAGAAATTAATACTTAATTTCTATTTTATTTTCTTTATCATTATTGCATATTAATCACACATATAATATAACTGGCAGACAATGACATTAATGATTTTACATATGTACATTTTTTTTTATGTACTCCAAAATTTCTTTTAACACAATAACAATTTTGTTTCGCACCACTTGGCTTTTGCTTTCCTCTTATGGCTATGCAATAATTAACAAAATATGTTTAAAGGTATGACAATATTTGTTTCATAATTTAAAATTTAAACATACGACCCAATAAATAAACTATCTATTAAAAAAATATCATTTCCACCATCTAGAAAACGTCAATTTTTATAACTGGTGGAAAATTATGCCTGCACAAAAAAAATGCTTTTAAGAGTATATTTAATTGAGCGCTCAATTTTCAACTAAACGAATTAGAATAAAGGAAATGACTTTTTAGTGTCATATTTAGGTATTTAAATGTGCTTTAATGAGCTGAACATAGCTGTAGGAAGTTGATATTCCAATTCCTGGTGATATTTTTTTTTATGTTTAGTACTCACATATGTTTGTAAAGTAGATTATAAGTAAATTACATGATAATAAGTTCGTTTGAAGTATATTATATTTTTCATCATACCAACTTGGGGGTTTTGGAGTCAGTGGCAAAACTTGACTTCAACAACAAGATGTTTTTGAAAGTTCAGGTCGAGTTCTAATTCTAGGATATGTAAAGTTACTGTTGGGTAAAACAGTAATAATAAGTTTAAATGGATTGAAATTAAGTGCTGAAAACAGTTCATTATCAAAAAAATGCAAAATAAAGGGACGGATTGTTTAGCCGTGGTTACATTAATAAGTACTTTAGTCTTAGTAAAAATGAATTAAAGTTCAATCTAATTTGAAGTGTTATTAATATTAATAGATTCTGAGAGAGTAATTCCCGGATAATGTCTCATTGAGCATTTTTTCACTTTCTTTTATGTAAAATTCATTCTTAGTGTAAGAAACTTATGTTTTGATACTACGTAAACTACTGATTAAACCGGTTTTTTTTTAAAAAAAAATGTTTCACTTACCCAAGCAAGAACTGGAGTGTTATAATCAGAAATGAATTTCGCACTTAGTTATGTTCTTATCAGTCTCATTTGCATAGGCCTTGTATGCATGACAACATTATCTAATTCCTGTTTAAATACCTTGATTTCTTCATGTATATTTATCTTGATGTAAATATTTAACGAGAAATTATAACGTGATTTATCAAATCTCGGATGCCAGTAAAAAGTATAGTCTTTGGCATTGTTTAAATAAAAACTAAAAATCTTTATAAGTGAATGAGTTAGCTGAGTATAAATTGTGTGGAAAATGTAAATGTAAAAAAGAATGTTTTTATGGAATTTCATTGATTAACAATAATTTGTGTATTGTTATTTTCAAAAAGGGGAGTTATGAATAAAGATCTTGTTAATTTACTTTAAATGCTATCAATTATTTTATAGTGGATCTCAATAATATAAGTGTTGTTTGTTTCGAAATGGAGTGTAGAATATAGTAAAAAACCGATACCCTCGACGGTTAAAACATCAGCCCTTACGGTCTTTTTGTTTGAGCGGACGTTTGGGTACAATCACTCAGATCAATGTGAAGAACTGTTGCCCGAGTTCCGTCGTTCCCTTCACCAATTTATTAAGGTATGCAGCGGGGTCAACTGTTTGGGTTCGGGATTTACTGCTTACAGCTTTCTAGCGCAGTGCAGTCTCTAACAATGTGGATCGCAGTTCCTTCTACCTCCCCACATACTCTACATTCTGTTGATCCTCTTACAAGACCGACTTTTTTTAAGTGACTTCTCACTGGAGTCTATCTCAGTAATAAAAAAAAAATTCGATATGAGAAAACGGCTATATTTTTCATGATTGAAGTATTTTATTGACTAAATTGAATTAGATGTATAGGTACTTTATTTTTTAATAAATATTTTTTTATTAATTACGAAAATGAATATGATCTGAAGCGTAAATAAGGTATATAGATATGCATTACCTTTACTTTAGGCAGAAGTAAAGTGGCCACTGATGAATTTTTTAAATTCAAATAAATATAACATTTGTTTATAATAAAGTGTTTATTATAAATTTTGTGAAATAGCTTAACATAGTTTCTTATTAATGGTTTGGTAGAAACATTATTTTAAGTATTTTAAAGGCTGGAACTAGCAGAAGAACAATTATATGATTCCCTACTGAAATTTTTATTTCAAAATATAATAAAAGTTAACAAATTTTTATGTTACTTGTACTAATTGACATAATAAATTGATAATTTTCTACAGCAATTTAAAAGTTGTTATAATGGATAAGGATTCGAAACTATAATTAACGCTTGACTCAATCAAGATATTATACAAAATTTTAAATTGATGAGTTTATATATCCAATATCGGAGAATTAAATTACAAACTAATTGATTCTTATTTGACCCTAGTTGTTGTACCCGGTTTTATAACTAGTATAGGTAAGTTTTATAACTTGCATAGGCTATATGCTATGGTATAGTATAGGTAAGTTTTATAACTTGCATAGGTTAGGTTGCAGTGGCAGTCCCCCACAAGGGAACACACATGGGTCGAACATTGGACATTTGTTATATCACACCCAGAAGACTGATTCTACATTGGACGTCCTACATTTTGCCTAACTCAAGTGTATTTAGAGTAGGGTTCTGTAACGAGTGCCTGACCTAGTACAGGCTCCGGACAGATGGCTTAACGTCCTGTCCGAGGGACGACGTGCTCATATTTGTTCACCTCCAACTTGACTACGCCAGAGAGGGTATTGAACCCCGGACCTACCAGTTCATAGGCGAGAACATTGCCACTAAGCTAACCTGCCCCCCATAACTTGCATAAATTACGTAAGTTATTTATAAGAAATCAGTCACTCATTTCACACTGAATGTTTGGTTGATGTGTTAAGTAAAATGCTGGGCGTTTTATACTGAAGGTTTGGATGCGCTCCGATACTTCTTAGATCGGAGAACTCCACCTCTCACTCCTTCCACCAATTTTATTGTTCAGTTAGCTGATTTTGCCCTTAGGCATAACGCCTTCTGTTTTGATAGTAACTATTACCTTCAAATTAGGGGCACTGCTATGGGCACGATCATGGCTCCATCCTTTGCAAACCTTTTCATGGCGAAGTTGGAACAAGATTTCCTTACCATTCGCAATCTCCTTCCCATCCTTTACTTACGCTATATAGATGGCATTTTTTCATGTGGCCCCATGGTGGACATGAGTTAGACCTCTTCGTCACATCATTTCAAACTTTCTCTTCATCCATTTCCTTTACTCACCAGGTGTCCAATGCCCGTGGATCCAATTTTAATTTTCCTTTCAATTTCAATTTTCCAAGTCCAATTTCCTTTTTGGATGTCAGTATCACCTACAAGGATGGTCATCTTTCTACTTCTGTACATATCAAGCCAACTAATGCCCAGTAATACCTTCACTTTAATAGTTGTCATTCCTCCCACGTAAAAAGGGCCATCCCCAGTTCTTTTTTCATACGTTTTGACAAAATTTGCAGCAGTTTAAATGACCGTTCTTTCCAAATCGACTTATTAAAAAAGAAATTTTCTGACCGAGGTTATCCTCCTAAGTTCATTAATAACCGTGTAGTCCCTCCTGATGTACATCATAATTCTGGTCCTAGGAGGGATCGCAGTGACTCTACTTTCTTCATCACCACTTATTTTCCTGGTGTTCATGGGCTGGGTGCAGTCATCAAGGTGTTCGTGTTCTTCCCTATACTTTCTTCTTCCACCTGTACTTCTTCTGTCTTCAGAGAGGCACCTTCTATTTCCTTCTGCAAACATGCTAATCTTAGATCTATCTTTCCTCATATCTCTTCTCCCAAGCCTCCCAATACTGCTGGTGGTATGGTTCAGTGTGGACGTCGTGGGTGTCTTACGTGTTCTATCATGAATCCGTTCCTTCCTTTACTTCCTTCCTTAGCTTCCACCAAGCTAAGCCAGCGTATGAATAATCACAGGTCGTCCGTTCGTAAACGCAGTGACCTTCCCGTTGCTACCCATGCCAGTTCTCACTTACTCAGTTTTAATGACTGTTTCCGTGTACAGGTCCTGAGACAGAAAACTGATAACAATTCAAAAGTCACTCTGAGAGCTTCAGAAGAAGCTTTTAATTGTCTTTTGGGGGGTAGGTCTGCTCCTGGGCTTAACATCAATCGTTGATTATTCCTTTCATTTATTTTAATTTATCTTTTGTTTACTTACTTATTTTTATTTTTGTTTGGGTTTTTTACTTTTCCTAATAGTTTTTTTGTTTTTATTTGTTATAATTTATTTTGCTTTTATTTCTTTATCTATCCTTGCCTCCCATCCCTCCGTAAGTTTGCTTCACTGTTTGAGTGTTCTTCAAAATCACCGACCAGTCGTGGTCTGCCTGCGGAGCGACTCGTTTCTAACCTCCGTCATCGAAATATAGTAGTGAGTTTCTGTTTCATATCTGTGTGTTCTTTATGTAAATGTAGTTTATATATAAATGAAAATACTAAACAGTCCAAACCGGACAGATACATAACTGGAAAAAAAACACATAAAGAACGAGAACACTTACTGGATCAATATTTCGAACCGAAATTCGTCATGAGGAAGAATGGGTAGAACGGTAGAAGAAGAGGTACGTGCGTTCAAGATTCTGGGTGGAAGGCGAATGAGAGTTCCAGGCAATAGCAACCATTTTTGCCGCTCGGCATGGTCGTAAGATTTGCCCCCTCTCCCTCGCGCCGGTGATAATACGTTAACCTTCAAAATTCCAGAAGGTCGTCAAAATATATATTTTCATGGAATTACAATCAATAATCTAATTTTAGACTCTTCTTATTAGTCCTAGACTTTCATCTTATTACAGTACTGGCATACTCGTACATTCACAGTCATCATCAAAGGAAACCAAAGTTTTTTCAAAACAAAAACGTATAATTCAAATCATAAAAAAAATTGTTAAATTATATTAACTGGTTTCGTGAACAAATATAATAAACTGTCAACCACTTAAAAAACCTAGTGTTGAAAAATTTAAAATAATTTATTTTTGATTTTCAAGTATTGCAGTTGAAAAATTTGTTTAAAAACAATATTACGCACATAAAACATAAAAACAATTATGATCTTAAAAACTCATTTTGGCATAAAATTTCAATCTTTTTTGTTACCTTTTTATTTTTTTTTCTATTTTTGCACCTTCAGAATGCCGCCCGGGGCAGACCCCCCCCCCCCCCTTTTTACATCACTATATATTGAACAAATAATATATTGACCCGACAGTCCCTTCATAAACAGATTGCTAAATATGGCTTATGGAATGGTTTAATTATCATTATACTTAAAGTGGAAGAGTTAAAAAGTGTTTCACTTGTACCTCATCAACGAACTTACGACGTTAGACTGGTGGTTTGAATAAGTTAACATCATTCTAATAGGATGAAGCAATGTCTTTGGATCATCGTACATGGATTAAATCATGCCATTAGTCATATGATTAGTCAGATATTAGAAGGGCTAATGAAAAGGACATAGCAAGAATGCTTCGTTTTAAATATTGTGCTAAAACAACCGAACTTAAAGAATTTCCCTCCGTCTAGGGAATTTGGCTGACTTTAAGTCCTTCACAGATATGAATCTGTCCTTCTGAACCATTTAATTTCATATGACAGTAGTATTTTCTATTTGTTAATACGTTGAATTATTATCATTCAATGCTGTTGCACTTTCCTTTACCTTGATTTCTTAAGTTTGCTCCAGTATCAGACTCGCTTACATTCTTTGTTCCAGAAAACATTCGGTACTGTTTTATCCTTTCTTTTAGAAATAGTATTAAACATATTTTAAAGAATTGTTATGTATTTGAGAATATTTCTCCAATAAAATTTGACATTTTTGTATTTGAATATAATTCTATTTGTAAATTTAAAATTTTTACTATTAAATTACTTTTTGACTTTAATCTAATCCAAGTTATGAAACAATTTTCAAATTTTAATGAAAAAATCGAAAAAATATTGGTATGGTTTCATTGGTCTTTTTTAATCGTCGGAATTATCTTCTTTATTTTGAATACTTACTCAGTTACTATACTTTGATAACTTTATGTTCCAGAAAGCTGCGACCAATATGTCGACGAAGTTTATTAATGTCGCACCTTCTTTCACTTTAACAGCTCCAACAGTGGAGCAAAGTGACGATGAAAGTACACCATTGGTTAGTAACAGCCAGTCTCCTGATTCCCCTCAACCTAGTCCTGAAGATGTAGCTCACATTCCTCCTTCTTCTATTGAATCTCTTCATTTGGACTCACCTGCAGGTTCTGTTACCTCCAGTCCCCGCGTGCAAAGGCAGTATTCATTATCATGGGATGATCCAGAAACAGCTGTGTGACCAAACAAAATTGTCTATAAAACTTAACAGTGTTCCTTATTATTGTTATTACGATATTTTGTTGATATATATATATATATATATATATATATATATATATATAGTTATACATATTTTGTTCCTATATTACATTCCTTACAAGTTTAAAATCAAATATTTTACTGATTCATTATAACTGAATATTATTTGTAATCTTAAATTAACCGTTTCATCAGTTCAATATTATTTCTGAAACGATGTTCTTGATTCAAAAATTTTTGTGATCATATTTGCAAAGCGTATTAAGTCAGGTTTATACGTAGTTTTTTTTTGTTTCAACAAGTCAAAATAACGTAGACTTTAAAGCGGTAACCGAAATGTTTTAGTTTTTTCATAAATTACAATACAATACATTAGTTCTACATAGAGTTCCACCTATGTGATGCAGTCTTCGTTGTTATGTTTCATGGAATTGATTGGTATTTTTATATAAGGCTTTAAACTGAATAAGTATTGATTATGCTACTTATTGCATTTACATCATTTTGTTTGTTTTATTTTTGATAAAATGAACTGCGTTTCAGTACAATGAATGATGTCATGTTTTTGTTTTATCGAAAAGTACTGATGTTTAATGTATTAGTATTTATATTAGCAATCCGTGTAATATATATTGTATTTATTGAGGTTATTTGTGAAATATAGTTATTGTAATTTATATTTTGTTTATGCTTTTACATTTTAACAATTTATTTGGTGGATAAATAATTTGAAATTCTGAAATCCATGTTTAGACTAGTTGTGATTTTATTTCTAAAAGCTTTGTGTACCATAGTCCTTTATAATTACACTCTAATAAGTTCTGTACGCTAAGTATTTTAAGATTCTTGCTTAATATCGGTGAAATCCTGTGATCATTACTGCAATATCTGAATATTCGAAATATCCTCAGAATGTATGTAAGAAAGAACGGGACTGAAGGAAAACAATAGAGTTTATCTAGAAAGAATCATGGATGATATAGTTGATATTACATTAAAAACATTTTCCTTTCAACTTTTTGTTTTTTTAAATCCGTACAAGTCGTGAAGATGATCAAATCTGAATCATTAATTGAGAACGATTCTGCTAAACATGACAGTTTATAATTTTAATACTAACGTAGTGAAAAATAGTTGCCAAAGCGTCATACATTCATTGTTTCATTTGATTGAAGCATAATGTTATAATGGGGAAGATTGAAGGATACATATATAATATCCTTGGCAGATCGTCTTGAAGGCAATGAAGCTTCCCCAGAAAGGGGTAACATTACAAATTTTGGACTATTCTGTGTATATAGTATATTGATAATAATATTATCAATATGTAGAACAAAAAATATTTTTAACTAATAAATAATTCCTCATTAATAAAATACGCCTTTTCTATATTTCATTAATAAAAATAATTGATTATTGTGTTTACATAAATATTTTCCATTGATTCCGATTATTTGATCAACATTTTAGAATTGTTCAGTTTGTGTTGTCGTAGTGCAGTGTTTCTCAAACTTATTTACTTTTAGGCGTACCTATGAAGTAACCAGAGCTTTGGGGTGCATCACTGATTTTAATATAGAAAATTAAGTCCTGAAATTTGAAAATAGGAAGATGATAGGAAATTAAAAGCAGAAAGAGAGAGAGAGAGCAGTAACAAATTATTTAAATCCGCAAATTCAAAACCTTCCAGTTCAAAATACCAAGTGGCAGAGACTTTACTCATACTTGAAAACCTTTGGTGTTTCTAAAATAAATGAAAACCATGCAATTTTAACTTTACTGTAAGTAAAAGTATAGTGATCATGAAAAAATTCGATTTCGAAATTTTGACGGCATTACATTTGTTGAGGTCCCAGAAGTCGTTTTATGACGTTTTTTCGATGATGTCTTGTGTGTGTGGATGGTTGGGTGCGTGGGTGATCATGTATCCAAAGTTTGTTACCATGATACTGTCCAGAATCTTTGATGGATCAAGTTGATATTTTACAGAAAAATGGGCCCCAGAGTGTAGATGATCCTTATTGTTTGGGAGGAATTATGCATGATGGGGAAGGTTTGCCAAAAACCTGTTTTTAGATTACATTGTTTTTCTCCTAAACTACTAGCTCTAGAAATTTGAAATTTTGGCATTATCTTTGAGATTACAAATGCAATAAACGAAAAATATATTCAGATTTTTAAAACAACGGGACATTTTTTTTTTTAATAAAATGTAAGAATTTTGACCTATAATTTAATCTGAAAGCTTTTGAGAGCGATACAACCCACACAGTTTGACGGATCTAAATAAGTAGATCACTCACTATCTGTACTACCTCCTCGAATGAAAGACTAATAAACATCTCCCATTTAGACATTTATATTATACCTAATTTGAACATTATTTACTATATGCCCAAGAAATATGATATTATGTTTACTTATAGTAAAGTTGAGTGTGGGCCACTCCATATTTTTTAAAATATAAATCAGTTATATAAATTTAATCTTCCTTTAACCTGGCTACCTTCCAGGGTGCACCGTTTGAGAAACACTGCCCTGGTGGTTAGCAGGGATAGTTATGTAACCTCTCCAATGCAGAAAAGGACCATTCATATGACCAGTTAATGTAAGGAAACTAAAGCAAATTCTTAATACAATATATAATACATTGGAGGATGTAGACTCAATATTTCAATTGATAATTACTTTCAAACTCCATTTTGTATTAGATTTGTGCTATCAGATAGGACGTTTACATGTTTAAATTGCAAATATTCTTCAATATAATTAAATTTCATCCGTAAGTTCTATCCGATATTTTTATTACCCTACAAAATATCAATTTTTCCCTTGTATTCGCAACTAAGATTTTTTAAATGAGATATGCCGTCAAATACTAAACAAATATTACCATGGAAACATTTTCTTGTTCTAATTTCTGTCAGGATCTTATTGTTAATCATTTAGCCGAAATTGTTAATAGTTTGCAAATTTTTGTTTTTGTCATAACTTGTATCTGATATTGTACTTTTATCAAACTGCTTTCCCATGTTAATATCTCTTCTTAATTTGTAATTATCTACCAAAATAATTCAACTCCAGTTGAAGTATTAGTTTTATTCAATGTGTTCAATATATCATTCCAAAATACGATCATAAAAGCTATCTCCAATGAATGGTTCTTCGAAGTTCTTTGCTTCCAGTTTAGCAGGTTGTTTTTGTTTAATGTTATCAGATATGTCTTTCAGAGATTTCTTAAAATATTTATAACCTGTTAAAAATTGAACTATCAGTGTAGCGACCCGCTGGTGAACTTGTGTTATTCAAGATTTCATATAAAAGTTAATGTATGTATGTACGCACTGGTGATAAGAGTAATATCATAATTTTTTATTTACATAGTCTAATGAGAAGTACCTTGGAATAATTGGTACTTTACTTGTATTATATCGTGTTCATGTGTATATACTGAAATAATATAATTTCATAATACAAACTCTGTTTGGGTTACTAACTTATTATGTAATTTTAAGAATGTGCCAGTAGAAATTATTGTTTCTTAATTTACTTATTTTCGCCAGTACAGAAGAATTTTTGAAATACATAAGCTTATGTATATACAAATGGAGATACATCCATTTAACAAAATTATATTAGAAAATATCACAACAAAGGAAATTAAATTAAATAAGATCACTGAGTTTTCCTTAGAGTTACTTATTAGCAAAATGTAACTTAATTCATTGTGTCAGTTCTGTTTCATTTCCCTTGTAGTATTATTCTGAGTAAATATATTGTAAAAATATTGTTGATACTAATATATTTATATTTTCTTAAATGTTGATTTAAAAGAAGTTTTTTATAAGAAAGATTATGTATATATACAACGCTACCTAATACAAATAAAATCATATTTGTTACCTTTGTTTGTTGTATAAGACTGTAATGATTTTTCTTCTTTAGTTACTGTTTTGTTCAGTGAAAATTCTATGCATTTTAGAATGGTGCTGAGAAAGAAAATAAATCTAAATTTGTGCTACATTTTATGTAAAGGTGTTACTTGTCCACGTTTCCATGGTCCGAATAGTTATCAATATTTCCCTTATTTTTACATTTAATTTTGATTAGGTCTACAAAAGGTCTACGGTCCATACGATAAGACCTTACAGATTAAATTATTCTACCCTAGGTTCATCTATACAACATTTTGAGACATAATGTGAGTTATTTAATTTGTAAGAAAAAGTTTCGTAAATTGATGCTCAGTTTTTCCGGCTTTACATTTTCAGACGTAGTTGTTTTCGGTAGTTGTGTTCTTCATATAATACCATATTGATTTGAACACATTTTTTGCATTGTTGATGTAACAAGCTCTACTCTACTGATTTTGATTACTATAGAGCTTTAAGTTGATCATCATCAGTATGAGTTCCATTAATTATGAGTCGTTTAGTATTATCAAAATAACCATTTGTAAATTTCATTTTATTAATATTTTAGAGAACAGGTATCTGAATTATTTTTGTAAATAAGAAATATTTTAAAGATGAATATTGATTATTATTTTCACTTTAAAATATTAGCTATATGTATCGATAACTGCCAAGAACTTTTATGAATTATATCAATAACTATTAGAAGAAGAACAATAAATCACTTAAGCCGTAAAGTTAAACCAATTCTCTCCTTACGGTAGTTGTGTTAATAAGTTTCCAATAATATGATCGGTTATTATTTCTATAGGAAATTCTCACTGTTGGTTAAAAGAATGGTGCAATGAAAGAAAAAAGTTGTGTTGATATCAATGGTGATGACTGAATATCAATCATTTGTATTATCATATTCATTGTTTAATTACAGTACACTTATTTCCTTTGTGTAATGATCCGATAGTTTTACTTCATTTGATCCAATTTCATTTTCTTTACTCAGAAAATATAAGGTTAAATATTAAGGGAAAAACTAATATAAGTTTATTTAGTTAATTAGAATATATAAAGTACTGAACAATTACTAGTTAACATTGTGTAAATAAATAATATTTTGATTAATTGAAACAAGTACATTCGTTCGTCCTCAGTAGGAGAAACACCATTATTTGAAATTAATTCCACTAATTCATCGCTATTTATTTTACAAGAATTCTTATAAAAAATACAGTGTTTTTAATTTGAATTTTAAAGTAAAAGCACAAATATTAGAGAGATTGTAACAAATCCATTTCTCTTGTTCAAACTAAACAATAGAACACAAAAATTATATATTTAAATTATATATTTAACAACAAAACCATTATTTTAGGCAAACTGATCTTTATTTATAAATAACGAACATTAATGAATTTCTGAAGTCGTGTAGTTAATTTCCTAAATCTTCGTCCTTATCAATAATTTTTTTAAAAGAGAATGGTTGAAAAGCGTAACCAGTTCCAACATAGAATTTACTCATGAACTCCACCCTGAAAATAAAAATATTGCCATTATTGTTAGTTGTGAGCAACTTAAACATAATATTAGAAACGCTGACTGTCTAAGTTTTGCTTCAAGAAATACCTTATGTATAGAGAATGATGCCCCAATGCAAACAGTAAATCTGATTCTTCTTAGGCGGGAATTTGATCGATATAACGCTTATGTTTTAGATTTTTTTCACAATTAGTTTTTTTTTTTGTTTAAACCAATCACCTAGCGGGTGATAACGTCACCGTTTGATCGGTGATTCTACATTGGGAGTCCTAAATTTTGCCTAGCTCAAGTGTATTTCTAGTAAGGATCTTTAATGAGTACTTGACATCATAGAGGCTCGGGTCCGACGGCTTAACGTCCTCTCCGAGGGACGACGTACCTCCCACGCGAATCAATCGAGGGCCAGGTGGGGATCGAACCCCGAACTACCAGCCTAGAGGCGAGTACGTTAACCACTGAGCTAACCTAGCCCCCCCCCCCTCTTTATTATTTTTGAAGTACGTACTTTTCCATTTCCCTAATAAAAATTCTTGTACTTCTCTGTCCAACTTCACTAATTTTTGAACCATCAATGAAGCATATCAATTCATCAGTTGGGAAGGTGTCCTTCCACTGCTGGTTGTATGCGATTTTTAAAAAAAATATACAAAAAATAAGATATTAAGAAAGAATTAAACAAGTGTTATAAAAACGAAATAATTAAAAAGGGTATTACAACACCTGGAAAATTTGGTGAGTGGACTGGTATACACACACTTAGTCATCTTTACCGAATCCCTGAGTACTACCTTACGCACCAAACCCCAGTTAACAACCACTCAAGTAAGTGATAATTTTTCACTTCATTTTTCAACATGGAAGCGCTTTAATTACCAGTGTAGACGAAGTGTGTGTAGGAAAGCCGACAACCCTTCCATCATAACAAGGATAGAAACTGTCAGGACAGCCCAAGCCGAAAAGATGACGAAAAGAAAAACTGATCCAACGTAGCCATGTATAATGAGTCCTTTGTTCATAACCATTTTCCACAGTACATCGGATAACTCTAAAAAAAAGAATGTAATTATAAATAATATAATATTAGTAAGTAATTATACATTCACCCATTACAAATACACCTTGAATTTGCTAAAAGAATGTAATGAACTGTTCTTAACTACATAGTAAATTGTGATACTATAATCACTAAAAATCTGGATTAAATCTTCTTTACCTGAATGAGTATTACTAACTCATTTAAAAGCAATTTAATCAAATGATTTATTGTAAAGGGAGTATTCTGTAGATGTATTATCAAACTGGGATAAAGTATTAATAATTTTATGAATAATCAATGAAATAACTTAATTGATTTTAATGTGTCTAGAACCTCTTGTCAATAATGACAAGGTTAATTATTAGTATCAATTATTCATTATTATAGGACAATCTAACAAGTTTCTGTAGATAGAACGTAATAATAAATGGTCCTTCTTAGTGTATATTTCCTCTTTCAAATCACCAGAAGCATGGGTTCAAACAGTACCCCTTTTGATATAAAGTGAATGATAATTTACCTGTCCTTGGCTTCAATATTACCCGGAAATAACAAAGTTTTTTCCCTATATAAAGAACTATAATACGTGAAATATTAATAGTGTATCAAACGAAGAGACTTGTGGAGTTTTTTTTATATATTTTTCAAAGAATCCACCCAGCCACACGTATGCAGATATCATAAAAAGACCTCATATTGTAAAATCCGTCAAAATCACAATATATGTTTTTACATTGTCACAATGCTTTATAGAAACCAATTAAAAAAATAAGCTCATATATATGAAAAGGCAAATATCGCCTTTTACATTTATTGGTCAAAAAAGAACAATACAAAAATATAAATACAATACTACATGTGTATATATATACAATACAATAATATATATGTGATTTTATATTACATATATCATGCATATTTATAATTATTCTACAATTATTTAGCCTAATATTTAAAATAAAGACTGAAGGATGTAATTGTATCCCTCCCCAAAAAACAAATTCAGACAAGAGTAATAAGCTGAAATTTATATGTGCACATTGTATTCACTCTAATAGTTTCGAATATTTACAACTTTTTACATATCTGAAGTCTTTTTTTTTTAATTTCAATGCAAAGTTTCTCATTCCTAGTAGAACAAATTCTCAAAATTTTGTCAGTTAATATTATGATTAATTTTATTAATTGCATAATTTCTACGCTCTTCCTTCAGTTGTTTAAGACAAAAAAATGTATAAAAAAATTATATAATAGTCAATGAAGTGGGTCTCCCGTAATGAAATATCACAAACAAAAAAAACAGCTCATCTACATTAGAAGAGTTAATTTTATGCGTAATATAAATTTTATCCATCAAACGGTGTGGCCAGTACCCTGTTCGTACATCTTTGTATACACACACACAGTCTTGTGCGGTTGTGATTGAGTAAAGATCTCTACCTTAGTGCTTCTCTTCGGTATCCTATTTCTTTGGGGGTTACTTATTGTGTTGTAGGTGGACCTTGTACGTTTTAATAGGCACCACACTCAAGTAAAAGTTCACATTTTATTGAAAAAAATATTTCCAGTTGTTTTTATAATCAGGATTTTTTCTGTTATTGCTTTTGTAGCTTCCAAGATAATACCAAAATCTGAAGACTCTAGAATTAGTAGTTTAGAAGAAAAAATTTTCTAAAAACATATTTTAGCAAAAAAAGTAACTCACATCATTCGTAATTGCTCCCAAACAATAGGGAACATCTGCAGTATGAGTCCATTTTTGTGTAAAATATTAACTTGATCCATCAAAGATTATGGACTGTAGTGTCCCCACAATCTTTTCGATTTACAACAACCCCACCATCCATACACACACACACTACATCATGGGAAAAAACGCCATAAAACGACTTTAGGGACCTCAAAACATGTAAATCCGTCAAAATATCAATATTAAATTTGTTCACGATAGTAAATTTTAATTTACTGAAAACATATACAAATTAGTGTTAATCAAAGACTGAATAAGTGACAAATATGTATACACAGAATGACAGATAAGGTATGTAGTACTAACATGGAAGATGCTGAAAAACTATGTAAATTTTAAAATAATAAGAACACAACACGCTCATTTACACCATCGAAAATCTTTAGTAATAAACTCAGTGGACCTCAAAAAGAGATATTTACATTTACTTATACTCTCAAATGAGATTTTTTTCATGATTACTATTCTGAACTGTTAGTAATGCTTACTAATTAGTAAAATGTTATAACTAAAAATATAATAAAAGTATTTGTTGTTTTTGAATGGAATTTATAAATTATATTATTAGTAAAAAAAGATACGGCGTTAAAATAATGGATTACTTAAGACGTATTAAGAAAATTGCATAAGAGAATTTAAAAAAATAATTATTGGAAGACATTAATAAAAGCTAATTTTTTTTATTTAACTGTAAAACTGTTGATTACTGAATATTGCTAAGAGGAAGAGATGGAAATCTGTTACAAAACACTAAGGAACATTATTTGAATAAACGGCTTAAAAAGACTTACGCCCATGTGCAAGTGAGAGAGCCCACAGACGAAGGTATGAGGCGGTGTGCGAAATAGTGCTGAGAATATACTCTATGGTATGAATCATTTGGTGAATGATTATTTCTGATGCTGGTTCATCTTCCTCTTCATGTGTTATCTTTTCTTCTGATGTGCTTGGTATACCATTGACATGCATTTCTATCGTTTCAATCTTGAGCTGTAAGTTGTTTATAAAGAGATAATAATAAAAAGACAATAAGACAGTTAATTGAGATTTAGTGATGAACAATAAGACAAGTAAGAATGAAGAAAAAAAAATCATACTAAATATAGTCAGTCTAACATGAATGTGCAAGACGAGGTTGAAATTGTTATTAGCGTTTCAATAACTCACACTTTATAATAGACCCATAGCGTGTCAATGTTGATGAAGGTTGGACGTGAGAGATTGTTCTGTGAATATTTGCATATGATGTGGGTTCACACAAAACCGATTAAATACAAAACTTATTTTCTTGATGCTCCTCAACACCAGGCCTCGCAACCTTCTCCTGTTCATATTGAAAGAGTGCTCCTTCATTGTTAAGTTCCTAGTTCGTTTGTCAGTCGGGATAAAACATGAAGCTGCGAAAGTTATTTGCAAACTGTTCCCCAATAGTATCTGCTACAAATTTCAAATGTGGAATACAAAAATGGATTCAAAAACTTGTTTAGTTTATTTTATTTGTAACTAAATTATAGAAATCAGTTTTAGATTTTGCTAAATGAAACGTGTTGTTGACTTGTATATTTTGCACCATCTCTTGATTTTTGTTTGAAAATTCATTTTTTTGAGAAACATTTTTTTCCCCCATTAGAACTGAACCAAATCAGCTGCCTGAACCTGAGCACTGCTCATGTCACCTGTATATTTTCCCTTCTTTAGCAAGAATGCAACTGAACCACTCGTGCTCACTGAACAGATTGGTCTCAGTACCTGACTTTTCACCGTCTCAGTCAGTCTGACTTCGATTATGTGAATCCTTAAGGATATTTGTGTTTTATATGGTGAGATGTGGTGGGGTTGCTTGGATGGTTGCATTTTAACGTGTTATTAAGTGTAATTGGAATGAGCATGGGGTTGTATGCAAGAATTTGCATCTACATTATTATTTGTTATTGTAGAGCTTTAAATATTCTGCAAAAACTAAAAAATAAGTGACTTGAACATAAAAAGCCTGTACATCTAATTTGTTAATATATATATTGTTAATAAATACTAAACTATAAATTACATAGTGTAAAGTACAATTTTTCTCAGTAGTAATTAGTTCTACAATTTCAAAAAAAATATTTATTTACAAAAAATTTCATGTGAAAATTTGCTGACAGTAGATTACATTTATAAATTATATTAAATTGTCATTTCTCTATTCATTCTGAATTTTATTACTTTTTACAGAACTAATTTAAAAACACTGCTATCGAAAGAACAATGAGGAATTTATTACGCTCACCTGTTTTTGTTTCTTCTTTTTGAATGCTATAAGATATATAGGTTTAGCCATCAGCAAAAATGGAATACAGAGAAGTGCAATGACCATTAATATTTTCTGTACTGTACCCTTTAAAAAATACAATTAACAAGTTAAAAAAGAGCAAACATATAATTAATAAAACAGAATATTATTATCATTCATTTTACAATGGTAGCATATATTTATGCTATTAGTAACCAAATTATACAACCTGTAGTCATATACATTGTGTCATATATTCATTAATAAATATATCTTGAATAAAAGAAAAATTGATTCAAAATGGGTAACAAATATTCTCAAAAGTAAACTAAATAAGCACAGATAATGGGATTACATACTTGCAGTTTCAATTTTATGGTTTTTACTAGTATTAGGAAGAAAAGAAGAGAGAAGATTCAACTACAAAATGACGGTACAGCTGCAAATGCATCTGATCAGATGGAAGGTAGATAATGTAAAAGGTAAGTGAAATTAATTTTTATTATTTATTTTATACGTAACTTAAAAGTACGTATTACTAAAAATAGTCAATTGACTAAAAATAGTCAAGAGACTATTCACTTTTATCTCTTCCCTTCTTATCTCTCTTCTTAACTATACTTTTTTTTATCTGTCTTCTTTCTGATCGAACACACTGTTCTGTCGTTGTCCACCGTCATTTTGCCGGCGGCCCTGTATCTTTTCTCTGTATCTTTTTGTTACAAAAGTAAAAGAGGATCTTAAACAGAAAATTTAAGATCTTTAGTGTGTAATTCTCTTGGGTAAGCTTATTTAGTTTACTTTTTCGAACATGCATATATATATATATATATATATATATATATATATATATATCAATGATTAAACCACAATAAGAAATGGGAAAACAAGACTAAGATCTTTCAACCGTAACAAGCGGTCTTCGTCACAGTCAAAAACCCAACTGATTTTTGACTCTGGTTTTTAACTCTGACGAAGACCGCTTGTTACAGTTGAAAGATCTTAGTCTTGTTTTCCCATTTCTTATTTTGGTTTGATCATTGATTGTTATTTCACGTGTTTATGTGAAATCTTTATATATATATATATATATATATATATATATATATATACACTTTTTCGATGAAAATACGATCCGAAATGGACAAATACAGTTCAATGTACATAAAGAAACATAGAGAAATTAAAAACACACACTTACAGTCACCAATTTTTGGTTGAACCGTCTTCAGGAGACGGTTCAACCGAAAATTAGTGACTGTAAGTGTGTGTTTTTAATTTCTTTATGTTTCTTTATGTACATTGAACCATATATATATATATATATATATATATATATAGCAGATTCAATAATATATCGACCGTTTGATAGAATTAGTGTGTTCTCTAATCGGGATTCAGTCAATTTTCTAGGATAAAAAATCAAACTCTCGTTGCCAACGTTTCGGTTTTATTTAAAACCTATTTCATAGGCTGAAGTAAGAATTCTTTAACTAAGAAATGAAATTTACATTATTTAAAGGAACAACAATGTAAATTTCATTTTCTTAGTTAAAAAATTCTTACTTCTGTCTATGAAAAAGGTTTTAAATAAAACCGAAACGTTAGCAACGAGAGTTTGATCTTTTATCCTAGAAAATTGACTGAATCCCGATTAGAGAACACACACACACATACACACACACACACACACACACACATATATATATATATATATATAGATATATATATATTGGTAGTTAGATGGTATTATACTCCAGCATAATCTATTGAGTTGGATGAGGTCGGAGGGATTAAATCTTTTAAACCAAACTTCTGCTCCATTTTTAATCATTAGTTTGACAATGACTTTGTGAGCTCCTATTAGTTGAATATGGCTAATGTTCATTCAGTAATCTGGAACTGAGCTAAAACTGTTGAATTTCTAGAAGACGCTCTAGTGTAAGTCCTGAAAATGGCCTTTGAAATCAAGTTATTTGTTAGAAATTCCTCCTAATATTTTTAAATTTTAGCTAGCTGTCAACACTTTGTAACAACAATTAAATGAATCAAGAAGTTCTGGTGCATAAAACTGTTCCAACCTGATTGTCATATATGTAGTTGGTTTCACAATTTGGATCAGACAGTTTATCAGCAGGCCTAAACAGCATCATCTGAATGAATAAAATCAAGATTTGTGGAGCGCACCCAGGTTGATGAGGGATGTCTGAAAATAAAAAAATAATTATTATTTCTTTTCTTGTTTATATAAAATAGAATCGCTTATATAAAAACGCTTTATTAATGAATCATGCAACGCCCCTCGTGGGGCCATGCAGCTCTACGACAAGCTGTATTGGCTTATCCACAGGTTCTTTGAACCAGGGGCAAAAAAGGCCACTGACCTTAGCTGTAGCTGAAAAGGTTCAGTAGGACCTTTGGTCCGGAGTTTGAACCGAAACTCTTAAAATAAGTCGGTATTACGGGCGGTGGGGGCCCATGGAGACTCAGTAAACAAGAACAAAGTGTTTCTATTTGAAATAGTATCAAATGTTCATTCATTTCAAAAAAACAGTATATAAATACTGAGAAAATCAAGTGTTTAGTTAATTATTGTTTGATATTGTTTGGATCAAAACCAGCCATTGAACGTATTTATTTCGTAACTTTGAGGTTATGGACATGCAAAAGAATTTACTCAAAATTGTTACAGTGGAATCTTCAGTGATTTTAAAAACCCAATTTGTATAATCCCATATCAAAAGAAAAACCACCTTTTGAACAGACTCAGAAATCTGATAAACCTAATTATAATTATGTATCGATATTAATATGTAGTTATCATATATAGGCAACTGTGGCATACCAATGGTAGGCTAATATTAGTTAGTAAATTGAGAGGTATGTTTTGATTTCAATTAATATTTAATAATATACTTGGTAATGATTTACTAATATAGATTGTGTACATTTTTGTTTGTTTATTTGTTTTAAGTATGAGGAATTTTTTTTTTAATTTATTAGGTAGAACATACCTGGAGCTGCTGCTGAATAAATAGCCCACTTCAAAAACATCATCAGAACTAAATAAAAGAAGATTAATATCAGGAACAAAATTTGTGGTACAAATTCCAATAATATCATGATTCCATTTTTAAAGTGCCTAAAAATTAATTACACTATTAGATGTCACTGTAAAATTAGTTTACTAAAAAGGACAATATTTGCTTACAAGTGGTTGAAGATACTCAAACAGACTCCAAAAATCATGTGGATGACACCAAAAATAATGGACAGCTTCATTTTCAAGTTATTTTGAAAAGTGATCTTGTTATCTGCCGACTAGAATAAAACATGTTTTGAATTCAGTATTGATGAGCATTACTGTTAAAATATTGGCAGTACTAAAAGATGGTAGTGCAAAGCAATTACCCACTTTTTCGACAAGTCAGAACAAGTAATTTCTGACATTAGCTCTATAAGAAAAAAAAAAAAAAAAAAAAAAAAAAAAGGAAACCTTTGTGGGCTATGTGCAACTTTACTATAAGCAATCATGATAACAAACTCATGGACAACAAATTGGTTTTTGTTTTATGTTAATGTAGCAATACATACGTATTAATCAATTACGTATCATTTATTTACATCTCGATTTAATCATTTATCAATTAAAGAAACTTAAAATCATTGATCAATCTGATATGCTATTAAAATTACTAAACTGAGGACCTGAATCTCATCAAACTCGTATACTACGCGTCTATACCAGTTTCATAATGTTCACCCCATAGTTGTCAGAAAATTTAATTCTTTAATGACCTTCATAAATGTTCATAGAGAAGTATCCCACAATTCTATAGTTTCAGGGATGATTTTACAAAAATGATTATCCTTTCTAATCCGATTGTCTCACATTCAGATATAATGTGTTCAAAGATTTCTATATCTTCTAGGCAGGTAGTCTGCATTCTTCCTATTTAAGTAGACAAATTTTTAAGAGATGTTCTACACATATTTTTAAATTCTCTCTTTGAAGATATAGTATTCTTTATAAATGTAAGTTCCGTTGGAATGAATAAATTTTTGACTTTTTATTCAATTTAGTCAGTTTTTAGAATAAATTGGACATGGTTATTCACGCCACCATTGAACTGTTTTCTTCTTGGCTTATTTGTTACTTCCACTCCCACTGAATGCGAGGTGTGTAGTACAAAAATGCTCGAGACTATGAGATGTTTATATGTTTCCAAACATTTACAAATTGGCTACTAACTTATTCCTAGATACTCGCATTTGATTTTTAGCAAAAATGTGAATCACATTTTCACATCTGGATCTGTCATTGATTTTATTTACATTTATTTTTTTTTTGTTATTATTCATTTTTTATCCTTGTCTCCCTTCCCTTCGTAACTTAGTTACACTAATTGAGTGTCTCTTGAATGTTATGATTTCGGTCCTCGTCTGTCTTTGGAGAGACTCACTTCTTTATCTCTCTACCTTACGATAACGCAGTCGAAATATAGTAATAGTTTCTGTGATCTCGTTTATGTGTGTTCTTTTTGTGAATCAAGTATAAATATATATTTATAAATGATGCTGAAACTGTTATTCATCTGTAGTTCATGTTAAAACAGTCAGGCTGCAGTTGTATGTATGCAAAAAAATCTTCGTGTTCTTTTGATATCAAAACAACACTTACTTAAAAAAAAACTCCCCTCGTACTGCAAACGATTTTTGCTGAAGCATAATTTGAAGTTATGAATTATTTAAATTAATTCCAAAATATATTTTTAATAGATAAAAATTACCTGCCAAATGGGGTCCATACCGAACGGGTAAGGCTCTTGAACATAATCTGTTTTTGGGTCGAGAGTATAATAAGTTAAATTTGTATTATCAACAAAGCTTTTCCTTACTCTCCAAGCTGAGCCAAAAATGTTCAAAGATTTTGAAAATAAATCATTGTAAACGATTCCAGTATAGATAGAAAACAGTCCCATGAGTAAGACGATGTACCTCCCAGCAAAAAAGAGATTAAATATCTGCAAAATTCAATAGCATATATATATATGACTGAAGTCTTCAGTAAAAAGAAGACCACTATTCAATCTTTAGTTAAATGTAGATTTTATAGTTCAATTTAAGCCTGTTTCATTCTATGTGGCCGCTGTTATAGAACAAACAATTTTCAAAGATATATAATTATTATTATTATTATAGATATATAAAGGAGAATTACATTATATCTAAAAACTTAAGTAGGAGAAAAAATTTTAAGAGTGCAAGTGTCCATAAAACAAAGGGATTTTATTCTTTTTTAGAAAGCAATGGGTGTCAATGGCAGCCCAGATGGTATTGGAGACGTTTCTGGTTAAAAGGATATTCCAATATTGCGGCATATTTGGAATTGGTTTATTTAAAACCCTAGGTTCTATCTTTTTCCCAGTCGTGAATACTAAGAACTCAATTTTAATCATATCGTATAAAACTGCATCTATGAAAGCAGTTGACAGAAAATGAAAATTGACACTGTTTGAGAGTCAATGAGAAATACTTTCAACGATATATACGCTAGTTTTATTATAAGTCGTAAATAAAAATCTCTCTTTTTTGAGACCTTTTTATTTATTATAGATGTGCCTCGTATCTTTAATAGGTTCATTTAAGAATCTCAGAGAGGAATAGTTGGTATTGATTGAATTTTGTGTTTGAATCTATGAAAAATAAAAATTAACAGTTTTGTTTCCCTCACAATTAGGAATATATTATTCCATCATGAGAGATGATTTTTTACAATTTTGTTGATTCCATGAACTTTTTCGGTAAACATGATATAACATGGAATATATCTTATAAAATGACTGAGTAGTGAAAACTGGACAAAGGTACAAAAAAAGTTATTATTTTTCCAACATGAGCGAGAAACTAGTAAGTATTCATGATTAAAATATTTTAAAGCAGTCAAAAGTATATCCTTAAGAGGATATACTAAAAGTAAGTAAAGCCATAATTGAGGAAAAATACATACAATGGAAGATGTACAATTTTTTAGTTCAAAGAAAATACGAAAATAAAATTAATCACCACACCATTGAAATATAATTCCCTTCATAAATTATAAGGTGATTTCTTTAATAAATCCCTTAAAATAGGCAGTTAAAATGCATAAATAGTGAAAAGTGGTAGAGTCATATTAAAAACATACTGCTACCAAAATAAAATAACTATTAAGAGTACCTCATTTTTGCTTTTTTTTGCTTTGATACTTGTCTCAAATATGCATAAATAGGCTGCAAATAATGTCAGTATCAATCCGTGTCCCATATCACCAAACATAACAGCAAATAAAAACGGGAACGTTATAATAGTGAATAGTGCTGGAAAAATAGATACAGTTTGTTGAAAAATAGATAAAGTCATTGTAAAAAAATTAAACTAATTACTGATTAAGACATATATATTTTATAATTTATTTTAAATATCTTTTTTAAATACTGTAAAAGTAGTAAATAAAAAATATAATAATTTTTAAAAGTTAATTTTCCAGTACTTACATCTAGATATCAATTTATATTAAGATGGAATCGGTACAACTGTATTACACTCTGGGTTATAATTTGTTCGTTTGTATAAGTTTTGTGTCAGAAAATTGCCACATTAGGGGTGAATGCCAAATTACTTATGTTACTTAAAAACTAAAGCTCTTTATAATAAATCTGGAAAGTCTACATACAGGTTTACTTTAAGGAAATATATTATCAAACTAACTGGTAATAATTTAATTTATTGATTCCTTTTCTTGTGTCAATCACTATTTTGTCAGTTTTGACGAAAATTTATCATTGTTATAGCACAAACTGGCAAACGACGACGGCGAGAAGTTAATAATTGTCTTTTTTTTTTGTAATATCTCTCTTCCAATATTCAAAATAGATAAGATTTTTATCGTTCCAATATTCATGCTCAGACAATATATAATATGAAATTTAAGTTTTCTATTTGTCAAAACAATATGACATAACTTCTTATGTTACCAACTTGTATCTATATACCGCACATATAATTATTCTACATTGATTTAAAATTGTTACAATACACTGCATGACTACGTAATGTCTCTGTTCAAAGAACACATGCAATCCAGGTGTGATACACTTCATGATTTTTTTTTAAATACTTCTTAAGTTTAACATATACGTCAGACTTGGTTCTGATAAAAAACTTGGTAGGCTGAGCTCACGTTTTAAGGTAATAATACCTTTTGCAGGCAACAACAATTTTAAAATTCTATCACAATATACTAATTCTAAGTGTATGCCTTAAGCATAATTATCATATTCCACATTCAATAGTTTTGGGAGAAAAATAAGTTTAAAATAACGTAATGTGCTATAATGTACATTTTCTGTTAAGTAATTTTATGGACCAATTATACAGGTAATTCTACTATAAAAAACTATTTTTATGTTCAATCCGTAATGATCTGTTAAACTGTATACCCAATATCATATTCACTATAATCAGATACAATTTAAGTTTAAATTTTTTTGCAATAGTGACATTTTTTGTTATTGTAAAATGTTATTATTTTACCATGAGATATTTGATGTGAATATCAGTTTTAATCTAATTAAAAAATTTCAGTTTTCTACAGTTAGGAGTTCAGGAGAAAAAAAGAAATTTATAATAATAATTAATAAAGTGGCTTTCCCATGATGCAATTTGTATCGCATTTGCCCATTCACAAACAGACATCATAAATATAATTTCCAAAATTCACGCAGAAGAATTCAAAATGAGTAAATACGGTAAAATTTTGAAGTTTAATTTTTTATTGATTGATTTCATTGATTTAACTTATAGTAAAGCCAACTTATGTGGTTCTGTATGGAGCGGAAACTTGGACCCTCACCAAGAGCGAAGAAAATATGCTGTGCCGGTGGGAGAGAAAAATCCTGAGGAAAATTTTTGGAGCAGTCCGGATAAATGGAGAATGGAGGATCCGCCCCAACAGAGAAGTGATGGAGCTATATGGACACCCCGATGTAGTTGCTGAAGCAAGGAAAGCAAGGCTTAGGTGGGCGGGTCATATGGAGAGAATGCCTGAAGACAGAGCAGCGAAAAAGCTATATCGAGGAAACCCTGGTGGGAGACGACTAAGAGGGAGACCGAGGCTTCGCTGGATCGATGGTGTGGAAGAGGACCTGAGGAAGCTAGGTGTACGTCGGTGGCGCACCGTCGCCACAGACCGGGCAGCCTGGAGGGCAATAATTGGTCAGGCCCAGTCCCTCCATGGGACGTAGAGCCAACGAGTAGTAGTAGTAGTAGTAAAGCCAACTTATAATTGTTACTTATACTAGCTGATCCACTCGGCGTGTTGGTTATGGGTGGCAGATCCCAAAAATGGGTAGTAGTTAGTTCCTCCGAAAAAAGTTATATAAGATCTATCTGTTTCTTTGTATCTAAACGTCTCCAGTTTTATGTTTATAGCACACAGACAGACAAACTTTGCATTTTATATATACAGATTAAACAAATAAATTATGCTCAGGAGACAATGTGTAGTTTAAAACAAATAAGTTACGGTGCAAATCTATGCTTCCTTTATACTCGTATTTCACTATATTTCTTCTGACACCGATACAACAGTGTCAATGAAAAAGAAAAAAAAAACATTTAGTAATATGTAATTTACACAAATTCAAGTAAATAATTAGAAAATATTTAGTAACATAAATTCAATTTGGTATGATTATTATACTTTAGTTTGTAATAAAGTCGAGGTAATATATAGTTTGTATATTTAAAGTAGTATGGTAAATAAAATTAATAATCGTAATAGTAATAATAATAATAATAATAACTGTTTGTCAGAAATAAACATACTTCAAATACTCTTACAACGAAAGCAGTTAAAACTGTTTACCTGGGTTTACTTCCTCGTAGGATGCAACGCCGTATGCATTAATAAGATTCTGAAATCCTTTTGTAAATTTGTTACATCTATTAAACGTCGGATAAGGTTCATTAGTTTTTATCGGATGGGTAATTGAAGGGCTTGAACTACCAACATCTTTCTAAAAACCACAGAAAAATGTTTGTAAAACTAAGATTTTATATAAATAGCTATATGAAATAGAACATATTACATTAATAAATAAATTAAGACACGCTTCTTAATAGCATCGGTCGTCTATAAAGCAATTGCTTAGTTTTTTATTTTAGGTTTATAACTTACACTAATTATGCTTTATATTGATCAGGAAAGTATAGGACTGACCTCCATTTGAAATTATGTATTGAAGTTTTGTAAGTAATCATTAATGCGTTCTGATCAACTTCTCACCAAATCTCAAAATTGACAGCTTTGTTGGATCTGTCCAAAATGCCTTTTTCATGGCATTTCCATTTGAAAGAAATTTGTTCCTTTATGAAACTTTGTTTAATTCGGGATGAACCAGAGTTAGCGTGCTTGCAAAATTTGAGACTCTGGATCTCAAACTGACCGGGAAAAGTGCGCTGTCATTAACAAAAAAAAAAAAAAAAAAAAAAAAAGGATTAACAAATAAGACACCCTTACTGCCCCTAGAATATCAATGAAGGCAAAGGTCTGTAAGTATGGAAATTAGAAAGAAAACAAATTTTTGGTTAAATGAGCAACACTTTTGCATTTTTGTTAACTTCTTATTTACGTAAATATTGATGAATCAAACATATAAAAAAAAATCTAGAACGGCCTCGTGTTTAAATGTGGTTATCGTGTAGACGTAATATCAAACTCATAGATTATCAATAATGATTAATTTGTTTTATGTGGCTATATCCATTTTATCAGCTTGAAAAACTGGAATCATTCGTCTAAAATAGTCTGGTATGTTATTATTATTATTACACTGAGGGCCTGAATCTTATTGGACTCGTATATCCGTCGTTATATGTATCCCTTTTTCATTTCTAAATTCAACTTCAGATTTTAAGTTCTTCAATGAACTTCATAATTTTTTCTTATGAGTAAAATATCTCTCATTTCTATTGGTTTTAAGTATAATAACCAAAAAGCAATAACCTCTTGAACCTGATTCAAATTCAAACATATAAGTGATTCGTAGGTTTCCGCCTTTTTCAGATAGATCCTGTATTCACATAGATGTTATTTACATCTTCCATGAGTGTTATTTAAGAGGATAATGTCTGATTAGGTATTCTACAAATGTTTTTAAATCCTTTATTTGAAGATTTATTGTTTTCTATACAAATTTAAGTTCACTTCAAATAAACTTTTAGACAAAATTAGACCCAGTTTTTCTAGACACTTTGGATCTGCTTCCTTCTTTATCCATTCTCAATAGCATCGATGAGAAAACTGGGGTGATGAACAGAAGTGGTTCATGCCAAAGAAAGTTTGTTTGGATCCAAACTTTTCCAACCTGTGCACTGCCTTATTTCTTTATATACTCTTGTGTGATGTACTCGTAGGTAGGTACCCATATGAGAGTTACGTTCTATAAAATTATTTTATATTTTATCTCCAATAGAGGCATTTCCATTTGAAACCTGTCTCAATAGACTACAAATTGATCTTCTTTTATAGAAATATCTAAGTAAAGTACGATTAATAATTTTTTAATGCTAGAGGTTATCTGGCTCTTGTTATTCGTAGATGCGCTTGTTATTCTAGTTTATTAAAGTCAATTTGGCTACCTTTTTCATTAACCTTTTCACACAACCAGTGTATATGATACCATTAGTTCCATCACAGTAGTAATCGTAATTCTGTGAACCCGAAGTGAAATTGAGGGGGAGGGGTAGATAATTCCGTGTCTTTAATTACCTCCATGTAGATAAATTACCTCTTACAGCTGAATATTGCTTTTGATCTTCTTAGATTTAGTCTTAGTTATTGTATACATTATCTTAAATATGTAAATAACTATCGAGAAGATAGGTATAACAATCTTTTTGACTAATCATGAAGCGTATTTTGGCATTTTGTTAAAAACTGGATATATTGGATGTGTAGGTTTGATACTGGTTTCCAGTAATGCTATCAACAAGCAATGGAGAGATTTAAATTCAACATGTTTTATATTATTTATGTAACGTATCGCAATTTTTTTAGAATTGCTCTACTTTTTAATGCTAGCTTTTGTAAAGAATACAGAAATGAACTGTATTTTGTTTTTGAATATTTATACTCTTGAAAACCTCTAACTAGACCCATTCCTCTTCCAATGTAAAGCATCACTTATAGTTCCTCCTAGCAGATCTTTTGGCACACTACCATCATCAACTACATAATGATAAACTGTAAATGACCAACACAAGTCAGGAATAATGTGAGAACAAATTAAATTAGTTTTTTTAATGTGAACATTAATATCATTATATTAATAAAATTTAAGGATATTTCAGAATGATTCATTTTATGGAAATATACCGCAAAGGTAAAACCTTAAACAATATATCAAACTTTTTAGAGCAATTTCAATTCTTCTTATAGTATATATATCATTTTTCCGTTGTATGAGATTTTTTGTGTTATTATATATCGCAAGTCTATCAAATATATAATGTTCAAAATATAATTGTTATAAACAAGTATATTAAATAATTTAAATAGCATACATTTGCATTGATTAAGGCTTCATCAAGCAGGTATTTATCAAACTGAGGCACCCAGCATTCTGCAATAAAACATTTTTGGGATACGTCCAAATTAAAACAATTCATTATGTGGTAGATAGCTTTCATTTTTTTTATGAGCACGGTCCAGTTATGCAGCTCGTTCGCAACTGTGCAGAGCACCTTATGGCGGTGGTCGTAGGTTTGATTTAACACCTGAAATAATGTTCAATAAAATTAGCATTTAAAACTACAAATCTTTAATCTTTATTTATTGAATGCAACATTATAGAATTTACCATAGTAAGATCTTGAAGTCTAATATCTATACTTTCAACCATTTCTTTTCTGTCGCTGTATGATGTAGGGCAATCATACATGGTTGCATGGAAACCATTGCAGACCTTTTGTACCCTTGTTTTCAACTGTTCTCCTTGGAAGAATGCAACAAAAACAGTTTTGAAGACAGGATTGCCCTATGACCAATCATAAAACTTTCAATCCAATAACAAATCATACATATAATAAACTATAAAACAATTAATTCAGTTTTTTAATAACACTTTTAGTCAATGCATAAAGCTGGATACCCTTTTAAATGTTATAATAAAGTTTAAAAATTGTTACTGTAAAAATTACGATTCATATGAGTTACTAGAATCCTTTAATTGTAAATTATGGTGTAAAAATATATTAATTAAAAAAATTTACACCAAATGATTTGTCAAATTAGAATACACTTGAATTGAAGGACCATTATTTGATTTTTTTTTCATTCATTCTTGATGCATGGTATCGCTAACTTTTATTTGGGACACATTTTCATGCATGAAGGCTCTGCAGAACGAAGCTTTGAGTGTGAAAACTTATTAAATAAGGATAATAAGTTTTTGAATTTTTATATGATTTCTTATAACTAACAAACGTAACCTCTAGATGAGTTGAACTTGAAGACAGGACCATAAAACATTTTCTTACCAGTTCTGGTTTTTTTCGCATGGAAACTCTGGTTTAATTGGGTTACACAGATGTATTCGTCGTTTTTAAAATATGCTATTATATTTTATCTAATAAATACACAATTACGTGAAAATAAATGTAGAAAAAAAAGTCTTACAGATACTGGATCTTCAAATGCTTGATAAAGCTCTGCTCTTCTAAGGAAGACATTTCCTCTTGATATCCTCCACAGCATTCGCTCAAAGGACGGTACTCTCTCTCTGTTAACCACACCTGCCACGAAGCTGTATATCGTCAAATGTATGAAATAAAATCAATATTAAAAACTTATTACATTTACAATCTATCACTTGAAAACAGGTGCACAACTCGATCCATGTGGCACCCTGAGAGTAGACACGTTTTGATAAACTAATGAAAGTTGAGTAATCTGTTAGAATGAGTTAATTCATCACTTCTTACTTTCAAAACATTACTGACAAATTTTTTTTTGTTCATTTATAATTTTGTTCAGAGTTTCTCATTATTTTTATAAAAGTTTGGTTTAACTTTATGACGACTTCGGGAATTCTAGTCAGCTTAGTGGGACTCTAGGTTATAGAGCATATGAAAGTATTATCTTATTCACTATGAAACCAGAAACAATTAAGACAAGCATTTTAATAACGAAAAAGAAAAATCAAAACTAGGTTATTATATTTTTGTAATACTGAAATGAAGAGGACAATATCAAATGAAAAAAATAAGTGATCTAGCTGAAAAAGTAGATCTACTCGTATATATGTATCCCTTTGCGGTTGTCTTTTTTTATGAAAGACTGGTTATTGTGACACCTATTCTAAACTAGTTTAGTGTTAAATTAAAAACTCACATTTACATTACAAACTCACACTTAAAAATGAGATGTTATTAATTTTTTTTTATAAGACAAAATAATATTACCCTAATTTTTCTCTTGAAACCTGGGTTCCTTCTTCAATCACGAGTGTCTTACCCATCGTATCATTTTCCTGTTAGAAAAATTATAATGTACAGATGTTTTCATATTTATTCAGTACTTTCATTTCATTGCAATAATACATAGTTACATCAACAAAATATAATTTAAATAAATTTTAGAATCCCAAATTTTTTATTTCAGCCTTGCAGCAGCTATATTCTCACCATTGTTTGACAGGTTGTTATTAAATTGAAATAGTAACTACTCCTTGCCTACAAATGAGTCAATCATTTGTACAATATTCGCTTGTACGCATGGTAGACTGGTCAAATATGACAGAGGAATTTTAGCTTAAAGCTGAGAATTGGATCAACCATTCCTTCCAATGGAAAACTCATTGCATGAACCGTAACGTGTTTCCCAACATTGAAGCCACGATATCCAGGATGAAGTGAAGGGGCACGGATATGCAATTCAAATAATGCAGGCTTGAAGGAGGAGCTGCGGCCTTCCTGTGTGCAGACCTCGAGAGCAGCCAATGGACTAGGATAGACTATCGGGGAAAGAGAAACACTCTCCTGGTGGAAGAGGCGAGGAAAATCCTCGAATCGTCCAAAATTGTAGTAAAGGTGTCACCATTATTGGCCAAGATCTCCCTAATGAAATCTTAGATAAAATCGAGGCTCAAAACGGAGGACTCCTGACTAAGGAATGGACTATCCTCAAGAAGAGAAAGGGGGATTTGGATAGAATTGATGCTTAAAAAATTGGTGGAATTCCACTACCAGCAAACAAAATTAAAGGATAATGATAAAAGAACCTTCCATGAAAACGTCAAATGACCTATTAAGGCTAAATAAAATCCAAATCAAAGTAATGGTAAGTTTTCTAACAGGACACCAATATTTTAAAAAAAAAAACATCTACATAGATTGAACCACTCTGTAAAAAATGCAGCATGATGGAGGAAAGAGCACATAATTTGTTATTTGAAAGTGAAGCCTTAACTCCTAAAAT
Organism: Hermatobates lingyangjiaoensis; assembly: GCA_026182355.1. Classification (NCBI taxonomy): domain Eukaryota; kingdom Metazoa; phylum Arthropoda; class Insecta; order Hemiptera; family Hermatobatidae; genus Hermatobates; species Hermatobates lingyangjiaoensis. Next base: position 564,806 of record JAPFBL010001923.1, read on the forward strand.
GATTTCAATTTTAGGATTAAGACCTGAAATTGACAAAATACGCGAAGAACCTATCGGACTAATCTTGAGTTTCTTAAGAGACTCGGATTCATCTGACAGGGATTGGTCGAAAAAAGAAATGAGTGATGCAATATTCCTTCAAGACATCAGTATTGTACTGCTGACTTTGTAAGGTTCTCAACCCTTAACAAAAAAAAAAAAAAAAAAAAAAAAAACCGGGTGCCATTAACTTGAAATAACATCCTCGTCTCAGAAATCCTTGGTTATTATTCAGCCAGATGTCATTAATTTACCATCTCATATTTTCATATTGTCTTACTTAATAGTCAAATAAATGCTTTTAATTTTTTAAAAATACCATCACCGTTTCTCCACTATATACACGAATCTAATTATATTCAAGGAGACTAAATTTTTATCTTGAAATATATCCTTTCCTGGCCTTCTTGCTCAATCGATTTAAACAATATGAGCCACTGTGGATCATCGAGTGATGTCCGTGTCATATTACTATCAATACTGTGTTAGTTCATACTCTTGTCACTAGAGCATTGATGGTGGTGACTTATTAACCACTGTGGTAGACAGTTTAAACATGCATTGTGAATATAGGATATTCATTTTAATTCCTTTGGTGATCGTTATCTTTGATCGGTTTAATATCAATAATTAAAAATTGTATATACTTAATTAATATTCGACGATTATTATTATCATTTTTAATTAAATAAGGCTCAAGTTGTATTTGATTATGTATGAATAGATCATATCGCTAAAAGTCAAATCAGGCTTTTATCTAAGGGTTGTTGTATTAGTTTAAGTAAAATTACACCATTATCTGCTTATTTTTGTATTACTTTTTTTATATAAATATTAATTAACCGATGATGATTTTGATGAGAGTTGTCTTAAAGTATATCAAATTTGTGAATATAAATTACTTATGCTATGACGAACGATTTCAACGAGGCTTATCCAAACAGAATAAGTAGCAATATGATTAATTGATCAGTTTTTGTAGCGAATGGTGCAGTCTGAATTGAACAGATTTTTAATATTAGAAGTCGAAAACGTACTGGAGCAGTTAGGGCAGAACTATCTAGAACGTTAATTTGTATCTTTGTGTCGGTGTGTCTGTGTCTGTAAGTCTTTGTGTGTGTGTGACTGAGTATTTATGTGTCTATGTGTGTCTGTGTGTATACTTGCCTATAATATATGTATGTCTATGTGATGATGTGTCTGTTAATAACAACCTGTTAAGCAATGATAAACATATAGCAGGTAGATTGAACTTGTTATTAGAAGAGTATTATTATATAACTGTTATACATAATAATTGTTATATAACCATTGTTATGATAATGCTATGATATGAATTATAATTTTATACAAAATCACAAAAAATTCATACCAAACATAATAATTTAACTAAATGAACATAGCAATAAAATATATTAAATTACTAGACTACCCGTGACCCTTAGTGTCTCTCAGAAATTATAACAATAAGCATTGAAATTAATTCGCTGAACATAATTGACAGGAATAATTTTAATTGTTGTTTCTTGTTATTAAGACACGGAAATAGATTCTTATATGACCTCAGCTTTTGATATAGTATTCTTAACATAATTCAAGATATATACACAGTAAGTATATTTAGCAAAATAAGAATCGTTTAAAAGTAAAAAAAAATCATTTATTTTATATATAAATAAATAAAACATCAATTCAAGTTATATACCTACACAATGACATATATTTAAAAGAAATAAAACTGGGAAATTGACATATTAAATTTATTTACCTAACATAAATTAACATTAATGAAAGGAATGTGTCTTTATAACATTACCTTAGAACAATTGTATTTTATCTGACGGTTGTGTTCAAGTTTCTTTCTAAAATTATTCATTTTTAACCTCTAATTTAGTAGTTAATTATATATTTGTTACATTTATTTATAATAAATTTGCACTACTGTTATCAGTGAGCTCGCAATCGTTTGGGATACTCTGGTTCCATGCTTTTATTTTATTACCATTGTTTATATTTCGCAAATATAAAATTAAAAAAAAATTGTTTGTTACATTTATATATAATACACTTTGACTAACATCATCGGTGAGCACGCAAGCGACTGGCTACTCTGGTTTCATGCCTTTTCTTTATCACCATTCTTTATATTATTCAAATTTTAAATTCAAAAATTTTTTTGTTACATTTATTTTTAATATATTTGTGCTACTGTCATCGGTGAGCACGCAAGCCAGTGGGCTTCTCTGGCTACATGCCTTTAGTTTATTACCAGTGTTTATATTACGCAAATATTAAATTAAAAAAAAATTTGGTTATATTTATATATAAAACATTTGCACTGCTGTCATCGGTGAGCACGCAAGACACTTGCTACCCTGGCTCCAATTTTAGGAATATAGTGATAACTTTCTTTTATTTAACATTATTTAGGTAATAAATAATATAAATTTAATTTCAGGTCTCTATCTCCACGGAAAATGAGTGAACAAACAAACACACTCGAACTTTATATATAGAGATTAGGAAGATCTTTATATCTAGGAAGAAAAAATTATTACTTTTATTTATAAATGTAAATTAAATTTCGAAATAATTATTATAAGTTTAGTTGATTCTGAATATCAATAGAACCAAATCAAGGAGAAGAACAATCGGATAACTTTACCTCATAAAATAGTGACTGCGTATTTTCTAACACAAGTTTAAATTCTAGTAGGTCCATGTAATTTGACTTCAGGTTTCTTGCATTTACACTTAATTCAGTTATTTCTTGTTCTGTTCTTTCCAATTGAGACTAAAAAAGACAAAAATAATGACATATGAGCACAAAATGAAACTAGATATATATTTCATTGTTTAATGTAATAAAATGATTGAACGCTAAATCTTACCAAAACAGTCATGCACATGTGTGTCTGTCTGTGTGAGAACTGATTTTTGTACGCCCTGTGTATACTTGCTCTTGTGTGTGTAAGTAAGTAAGTAAGTGTTTTTTTCTCTATGACAGTGCCCTTTCCATGCGGGAGTTTATTTACCCTGCATGCACTGTATTAATGCATTACATAATTAATACTTACAAGTTAACAATATTTTCAATCATATTCTATTTGTAAAATAAATACAATATTTTTGTTGAAAGAGTACATACACTATTTTGTAATACTTTGATATATCTACAGTTTTAATGTGATATTTATGTTATTATACATTCACATGGTCTTGCGTCTAGTTAGATGCTAATTTTGTGTTAAAGGTATCATTGATAGCATATTTACGAATTTTTGAAACATTTTAATATTATCTTGGCTTAGTAAGCCTACCTTCAGTGGTGGCTATTGTTTCCCTCTAGGAATGTAATCTCTGTACAGTCACTCCTTTCGTTTTCTAGTAAGCTCCATTAGAATATTAAGTGGTTTACATTTTGCTGTGACAGTTTCCCGAGCAGTCACAATTACTGGCGTTTGCTAAACCAAATAGGTTCAGAACTACTAAAACTTACCATGTTCAGTTAAAAACTGCGTTATCTGCCATATTATTGGTAGCTTTCTCAGTTCCATGCGATTTTTTATAGTTAGAAATCATTATTTGGATATTTGTTCTTTCTTGGTGTTTTGTAACTATATTTCCACGTTCAATAGCTTCTTTTTTGTGCCCACTAGAATGAATTTGTACCTCTTAGGTATGAATAAGAGTACAAAGTATATTCTATTGAGCTCATATTGTCCCTTGTTGCTTCTTTTGCTAGCTGGTCTACCCTGTCGTTTCCTCGAGTGTCCTTGTGAGATTTCACCGTTGCAGAAATAATATTAACTCTGATGGGTAAGCATTCTAATAAACATTCTATTTTTATTTTTATTGGTTTCTACTATCATTATTGGATATTATCATTATTGTTACTAAATCAGCTATAGTTGCAAATGCCTGTAAGGTTTCAAATATTGTACAAGAGGTAAAGAGCCTACTGGAGCAGATCTAGTCTCGACTGTATGTCTACTTCCGTATTGGAACTTATAGGCAAAAGCCCTCAGTAAAAGAGTATTTCATTTAATTCATTTCATTTTGCTGTCTTTTAAAAGGTATAAGGTGATTTTGCTCTCTGTGATAATTTTTATTGTAACATTAATTGTTTGTTCTCTTACCTATTACCTATCTGATAGCTTTTAGGATTGCTAAAAATTCTGCTGAAGTGTTTAAACATTTTATAGCAAGTAGAAATTTGTTTTAAGAAAATAATTTATTATTTTAATAGACAACAAAGGGACATCCGACGTTATGTTAACCTTTACTGCCATCTGTGTAGATTTCTCGATAATTTCTCTCGTTAGTTGCTGTGGGTGGAGGCTGTGTTTGGGTTACAATCGCATCCAGTATTGGGTTCTTTAACTATGATGTGATGTAAGGTCTAGATCAGGCCTTTTTGCACTATGGGTCGAGTCGCAAATTCTGGGGTCGCAAGAGATTTTTTAATGTCAAATATTTAAATACACGATGTTATAACATCTGGATATGTATTTGTGCAGTCACACCACGGGAGTAATACTTCATATAAAAAAAATTGAACAAGATGGCTGACAAAAAAATATTTGAATTTGCATTGGAACCCATGATTTCGATGGCAACTATGTTAATCTTCAAGAGAAATGTGCTTTTTTTTCGCATTCAGTTCAGTATGAAGACGAACATAGTAACCATTGAAATCAACTGTTTCAATGCAAAAAATATTTTTTTTTTCAGCGATATTGGACCATTTATGTGTTACATTTAGAACTGATTTTTCTAAAATCGCTGATATGGCGTTAAATGTTCTTCTGCTATTCAACACCACATATTTATGTGAAGTTACTTCTCAGCTTTAACACATATTAAATCCCAATATCGCTCATCGCTAAAAAATGTAGAAGAGGTCTTAGGTCCAGCAGTATCAAACATTCAACCAAGATTTAATTTGTTAAGAAATAAAAAACAGGCACATACATCTCATTAAATTTTTCCCTTTAATTTTAATTTAATACTTACCACTCAACGACTGCGTGCGAATATATATTTTCATATGTATATGAATATTGTTACCTAATAAATAAATCATGAAAAAATATTTATTTATCTTTCTTTTATATTTATATGGGGTCGCCAGGAAACTCACAATCATAAATGGAGTCGTGAATGAAAAAAGTTGAAGAAGCCCTGGTCTAGATGACTCTTGAAGGACAAAAGAAAAGCGAATCATTTAAAATCTTAAACCTGGGCAGATATGATTTATATCTACTATATCCTTTCAATAATTGGGTCCAATTGTATGTTTCTTTCAAGACTTTATGATTTTGATGGGACCGACCCCACTTATGGAAAAAACAGCTTGGTGGTCTCATCATTGCTGTTGACAGCCAACTTTCTTTCAAGAAATACTTGAATTGAATAATTGAATTTTAACTGCAGATACTGGAGGATGGTCATAACTAGTCGTTAGTTTGGTGCACCTAGAAGATTCTTTGGCTAACGCGTCAGCTTTCATAGCTTAGTATGCCACAATAAGCTTTATTCCAGCCGAAGTGGATGCCCAAACTTGATGTTATAGCTTGTATAACCATCTTCTTGTTTGTTCTACCAGAAGTAGATGATTGTCAACATTCTTTGACAGTTCAGAGAAATCTGACTGTCCATAAGGATACAAGCTTTGTTGCTTCCAAACAATTGTTAAAACTTCAATACTTCCAGAACCAATTGGCACTGGTTAATACTTATTTGTGTGTATATGCAAGAATGTGTGTTTATGTCTGAATGTACTTGATTTGAAGTCGTATTGGTAGTTAATACTATTATTAATACTTCTCAACACTGGCATTTCTGCCTGATCGTTGGAGGAGTTAGAGACAGTTTGTGCAGCTTAGTAATTATCTCATTATTATGCTTGCAAAATCACCACTGTATACCCACATTGCAGTTTTCCTTTGATCCATCAGTAAATATTGTGAAATCATAATCAGTATTTCCTTCATGCTTGGCTATTCTTGGCATTTTGTAGAAACCAATTTTTAGATGAAAGAGGTACGTAAATCTAACTTTCTATATCTTGCAACAGAATCAACATCCAGACGGTAAAATTTACTTTGTGCAAATAATAAAGTAGAGACCTGTTTATTTTCAGATTAATTGGTAGATGCAGACACTATCATGAGAGGCACTATGAAAACTACCATACGTACCACTCTTAAAACTTTCAATCTATGCACATGTACAATTTTCCTTTTTTGACTAATATTTTTGAGAACACTTCCCCTAATAGGGAAAGCGTAGGTCAACTCTGATAGAATTTCATCATCCTATATCAGATTTAGATCTTCTATATCAAAACCCCAATGCACTTTAGCAAGCCTTGATAACATATTGGTTATCATCATCGATCTGGGCATAGTGTATGGTACTTTATGTATATGCTGTGAGTCTGTATGCACTTGTCTTGTGTTTGCACGTGTCTATGTGTGCTTGTCTTTGCGTTCTTGTATTAATGTGTGTACTCATACTAGTTCATGGTATGTACTAGTATATATAGTTTGTATGTTTGCTTTTGTGTTTGAGTATTCCTTATACAAATCTACTTTATATTCTATAACAAGATTTCACATAAACACGTGAAATAACCATCAATGATCAAACAACAATATGAAATGGGGAAAAGACTAAGATCTTTCAACTGTAATAAGCGGTTTTCGTCAGAGTCAAAAACCCAACTAGGTTTTTCGTTAGGCTTTTTTCCCATTTCATATTGTGCTTTGATCATTTATATTCTATATTGAGCTGATTTAAACAAAAAAAATGAAATTAATGGAGATCTTGCTTTAAAAATTACAGAGAAATCGGATAAGTGTGTTTAAGTTATATAAGGAAATCATTTCAAAAGAACAGAAATAATACTGTTTATAAAAATAAACCCTGCCAACCTGGTCCTTTCGAGGAACCAGGCTCTGCCTGTCACAAGCCAGGAACAAGGGGAGTGATGGAGGAGTAACACCTCTTTAAAAAACCTTGGTTCAGCTGGCCCGGCTGATAGTACCATGTAAGGACCCCATGTGCAGGGTCACGCATGAAGGCTGTCTTTGGATTTTCTTTCTGGATCAACGGAATGACTTTGGTTTATACGAGCTAGCCCCTGTGGGTGTGGGCACAGTACCCGGCCGGGCCATTTGAAATTGATTCATCTAAGGGCCGGCCGAGCTGGCGACCGTCTGCCCACAGAGGTCTGTGAAACCGGAATCTGCGCCATCTACGGCTAAAAAGCGCGTGTCGGCCGACAAGAGCTTGGTCGCGGGAAGCATGGCTTCCACGAGTGAGATTCGCAGACGGACAACGTCCATGGTTGACGTCGATCTTGAGTCCTGTAGCCCGGAGCGACCTAATGAGCCGGCCATACCAACTGCGATGGAGACCTTCCTCGATGACCTCATGAGGACTCCAGAATGTAAGAAGCGCGGCCGCGAGAGTTTAACTTCTATGGACGGCTAGAAAAGGGGCAAACTCCAACTCTCCCCCCAAGGTTCTAACGACGACGACAACGACTGTTGCCGTCGTATCTTGGAATTTGATATTAACATTGGGAGAATGTATAGTAGATTGGATAAAGCTTTCGCTGTAATCGGCAAGTTAAATAAGGGAATCGAGTCACTTACTCCCGGGGAAACAGCCCAGGCTGACGTAATAGGTGATTTAAAGAGGGCACACAGGGACGTGGCAAAGGTGGCAGATGAGCTGAGGGCCCTCACTGGGTCTGTCAAGTCTAATTTCGAATCCTTCCGTGGAGGTCCACCTCTCATGGATTATGAGCACCGAACTATTGCTAAAGTAAGGGAGGAAATGGGCTTTGCCCTCTCTGAGTATAAGAGTGAGATCCTGGTTGCAGTGAAAGCGGAAGTTGCAGCTATTAGAGGTCGACCAGCGGAGAGTGACAGTCCCATGGGACCTGGGGGGCGACCGGCTGAAGAATTGAAGTCCTTTCTTAGGGACTTCAAATATGACGTCCTCCGTTCGGTTAGGGCAGAAATTAATAAATTGTACACATGTTCCGATAGTAATAAAGGACGCAGCCAAGCAAGTCTTAATAAGGACCTTAATAGTAAAACTGTGTGTCAAGCCCCTTCGTCAGCCCAGGGATTAGGGGAAACATATGCAAATAAGGTTAAAGTCATTCCTTACTCAGGCCACTCTGTTCCGGCGGGGGAGGAGCCTGATGAGTGGCATGAGATGACCTCTAGGAAAAAGAAACGTATGATTAGAAAGAAGCAGGCCACCTCTGGCACCGCCTCTCAACCAGATCTAGACAATCTCGCCGCGTCTAAGCCCAAATCCCTAAGAGATATTTATTTAGCCCCCAGAGAGAACGTGGTGATTGCCTCCTTTAAGGATGGTGTGGAAAGCGGCACTGGCCTGAAGGAAGTAATCACCAAAGGTATTAAGCCGGTTGATCTTGGGGCAAGGATCAACACCGTGAGACAGCTGAAAGGTGGAGCTGTTGTGCTTGTGGCACAATCCTCCAAAGAAGCTGAGATCCTGAAACAGGGGATAGAACGACTTGACTGTTGTATTGAGACTAGGGGAGTCTCTTCTAAGGTACCTAGACTCCAGATTAGAGGGGTACCAAATGACCTTACCTTGGACGAAGTTGAGGAACAACTCCTTCGTAATAATAGCGATTTAACCCTTCTCAAGGGAGATCTTAAACCCCTGTTTAAGATCCCAAATATGGCTATTCCGAACATGTCTGTAGTGTGTGCCATCAATAAGGATAAATATAAGGACATCCTAAAAGCGGCTAAGGTACGCATTGATTGGAAAGCTTGCCCCGTGTCTAGGTTTAGTGATGTTAGCCAGTGCTTTAAATGCCTCGGCTTTGGGCACGTGGCATCGAGATGTAGGTCCGATGCGCCCGTCTGTGCATATTGCGCGGGAGTGCATGGGTCAAGATCTTGCCCTGACCCCAGCAAAATCATTTGCCATAATTGTAAAACTAGAGGTCTTCCTCACAATAAACATAATGCTTACTCTAAAGATTGTCCCTATAGGAAAAGAGAAAGAAAGATTAATGAACAGAAAACCGAATATGAATAGTAGTATTACCATAGTTCAGAATAATGTCTCCAAGTCTAGATTTGTGTCCGACTAGCTTCTCACCTTTTGTAATAAAATAGGTGCCTCTATTGTTGCTCTTCAAGAGCCCTGGTTTGCTGGGGGAAATATTGGTCTTGGCTCTGCAGGTAAGCATATGGTAGGCTCCCCTGACCGTCCTATGTCCGCTATTAAGATTCTGGACAACAGTATTGATGTATGCTTTGTGGAGGCCCTATCGGATAGGTACATCACGGTCTGTTCATGTACCTTGCCCGGCCTGTCGTTTATCTTAATTTCCTATTACAAGCAATATGCCCTAGATATGGACGATGCCCTCCTTCCTCTTGATAACACTCTTACCAAGTTGAGAGGCCAGGGCATTATTTTGGTTGGTGATTTTAACGCACACCATTCGGCCTGGGGGTCCAGCAGGTCTACTGCGAACGGGTTTATGGTTTTTGACCTATTGTACAAGCACGGTCTGTTAGTCCTTAATGACCCTGGCTCCGGTCCTACATTTGATGGTCCCAACGGGTCTTCATGGATCGATATCACGACAGCCACCAGAGGGATTTATGATCGCATTGAGCACTGGTCCGTGTCCTCCGGAGTCCCCTCCGGAGACCATAACCCTATTGTCTTTATGATTTCCGGAGCCAGTGGTCCTACCCGTTCCCAGAGATTGAGAACTCGGATTGCAGACTGGTCCCATTTTACTAGTGCCTTGTCTTTCGAGCTGTCCCCCCTCATCGACTATCTAAGCATTGATGCGGATTGTGTTGAGGACATTGATGCGAAGATCGAGATAATTACAGAGACGATTTATAATACTGCAACATACGTTAATGGCTTCTGTGGGCTTCGTGCCCACAAGGTTCCCTGGTGGAACACAGGTCTCTCTGCGCTGAAAAAGCAGTTGTCTTCCCTGCGCAGGAGGTTCCAACGCTCTCGAAATATTAGTATTAGAAGAGAAAGATATTCCGCCTATGCGGCTGCAAGGAAGCATTTTCACAGCCAATGTAGAACCGCTAAACGTAGTTCCTGGAGGGCCTTCGTGGACTCCTGTGAGGGAAATGTCTGGAGCCTTCCCTTCAAGATATCTGCCAATAAGGTCCCTATCCAACGTGCTGCAAGTAGTCTCCGACTGGGTAACCTCGATATCCTTAGTCCCACTCATAGACTAAATTACCTCCTGGACCACTTGTTCCCGACTGATAATGCCCCCGATGTGGAACCTTCCCATGTGGCCACTAGGAGCTTTCGTCCGTCCCCGTCCGTGTGCACGTGCCCCTTCTGGGACTTGAATGATGTCAAGATGGCGCTCGAAAGACAAGGCAATCATAAGACGCCGGGCCCGGATGGCCTCGCCCCTTTATACATAAAGAAATCTCTCCCCTTCATTGGCCCATCCCTCCTCCAAATTTACATGGAATGCCATAGGTTTGGGTACTTCCCTTTGGCTTGGAGGAGAGCGGATGTTGTATTGGTATCCAAAGGTGAGAATAAGAACCCGTCTCTGGCGTCCTCATATCGCCCCATCTGACTGCTGGATTCCATGGGTAAATGTCTGGAGGTCCTTTTATTGAGCTACTTGACTATTAGATATGGATCAATCTGCACGGGCTACTAGTTTGGTTCTAGGAGGCGTATGTCAGTTGATGACGCTCTTTGGAGATTGCGGGACTATACCCTAAACACCCGGGGCAAGTACATTGTGGGGTTGTTCCTGGATGTCAGGGGGGCATTTGATCATGCTTGGCGCCCTGCCATCATCCAGGAGCTATGGGAGGCGGGCCCCTGCCCCAATATGGCTCGTATGGTTGGGAGTTACTTCTCCAAAAGATTCGTTACTGCGCGGACTCTCTCAGGCGCCGTGATCCGCCTCACTGAGAGAGGCTGTCCCCAACGCTTGGTACTCGGTCCCATGTTGTGGGCCTTTCTTATGGAGCCCCTCTTGATGCAACTTGCCATGTCTGGTCTCCAACCGCTGGCATACGTGGATGACCTAGCCGTTCTTCTCAGTGCGCAATCGAGACAAATGATTGAAGACAAAGCTAATGAGGCATTGGCAATTATCGATAACTGGTGCCGATACTCTAAGCTCGATCTCTCGGTTGATAAGTGTTCGGCCCTTATGCTTAGGGGTAGGTTCACTAGACATAATGCCCCCCGCGTTTTCTACAGAGGTAACCGACTTAGGTTCGTTGAAGTTGTCAAGTACCTGGGGGTTTTGATTGGCGAGGGTTTTCGTTTTAGAGATCATGTTAGGGAATCCGCAGCGAGGGCCTACGCCAAGTTCTCAGTCATAAACAGGATCTCCAAACCCACCTGGGGAGTGAAGTTTAAGAACTGTAATATTATTTATATGGCCATCTTCAATGCCATTATGTCTCACGGAGCACCCATCTGGGGTCCTAGTCTTAATAAGGACCTTACTAGAGTGCTCTTGACGTATCAGCGTAGAGCCCTCCTGCTCGTGGTCAAGGGATATAGAACAGTTTCTGCTTTGGCCCTACAGGTACTATCAGGGCAAATTCCTGTTGACATCCTCATTAAGTGGCGCGTGGAGAACTTCCTGTGTAAGAGGGGCCTATCCCCAATCTGGATTCCGCCTGGCCGCAGCGAGATACCGCCTACTCTGGACTGTATTAAGAGCTGGGCCTTGACAGAGTGGCAGCGTAGGTGGGACCTTGGAACTACTGGTCGCTGGACCTACCGGTTCATTCCCTCTGTTACTGTCAGGCTTCAGTGGAAGCACATTCGGCCCTCTTTCTGGTTATCCCAGGTCTTGACGGGCCACGGTGACTTTGGGGGAATATCTCACGCGTTTTCGTCTTCGTGAGAACCCCATATGCCTTTGTGGAGAACCTTATGAGACGGTTGCTCATATTCTCGAGTCCTGTGACCGATTCTCCCGCCAGAGATTTGATTATCAGATGGCCCTGGGGACGTTTATTACTAATAGGTATGGAGTAGTTCTTAGTCCAACGTACTACTCTTCCTTCGTTGCGTTAGTCCACGAAATAGGTAAGGTCAAAAGGACTCTAACGCTCTAACTTAGATGGCAACCCGCCTCCCATTCTCCTCGAAAAGATCTCCTTTTCGATTTTGGTCATCCTCTGCTTTTTTTCGTGGCCCTTAGTTGTAAGTTTTCTTGTTTCTCTAGGGGGAATTCCTTGTATCCTTGTATCCTAGGAATTTTAGCCTAGGATATTATTTATTTATTTGTTAAATTAGTTTTAAGCCTGCCCTAGGGGGAATATCCCTGTACCCCTAGGTATTGTAGTCCAAGTTATTATTTATTTATTATTTATTTATTTATTAACTAGCTTTAAGCCTGTCCTAGTGGGAACCCACTACACCTAGAAATTTTAGCCTAAGTTTTTATTTATATATTTATTAAATCTGTTTTAAACCTGCCCTAGGGGGAATGCCCAATTACCCCTAGGGATTTTAGCTTAAGTCACTGTTACCTATTTCCTAAGTTAGCCTTAAGTCTGTCCTGGGGGGAATATCCATGTAACCCCAGGAATTTTAGTCTGTAGTCATTGTTATCTATTTATATATTTATTGTTATTTATTTATTTATTTAGTCATAAGTTTTTGTCTTAGGGGGAATATTCAAGTACCCCTAGGATCTCTAGTTTTAAGTTCATGTTCTAGTCTTATTTGACTTTTATTAGTCTTTTGTGTGATGTCGGTCGTGGTAGCCCGCCTCCGCGAGGTCCACCTTGGGCGCGCTGGGATGAGCCTTCTGTTCCCTGGAACAGTTATCTCTGCTCAGCGTGGCTAAAGGGCTCCACGTAAAAAACATCGGCCTGGTCTGCTTTATTGCGTGGTGTGGTCGAAAGACCGAGGTACATGCCAATAAATCAAACAAGGTTTGTTTATAAAAATAATAGTCTTTAATAGAGTAAGTGAAATACTAAAACAACGGTGTAATATGGTTGCTTCGCATATAAAATACATGAATACAGGTGCATCGAGGATTAGATATCACCTTAACACTGGAAGTTTCTGTTGAACAAATGCAGTACGGCTGTATTTCAGGCTGGTAGCAGTAGTTGGTCATTGACAAGGCAAACTGTCAAATGTTTATGGTTCCGACCTTAAATTTTAAGGAAAAATTTAAAGTTCCGTCTTAATTTAAACTCCAAACCTTCGGTACAAGTGACATTCAATAAAACAACTAGACACACCTAAAAATTATTGGGACATCTGGATGAAGTTAGATATGTTCAAATTTTTAACTTTTTGCTAATAATGAATGAGAACTGATCAAATAGGCAACCGTCCAACAGAATTACCTGAAACTGGGAGCATCCAAGTATATATTTGTTTGTGACCGATTTCTATGGGCTAATTTTAAAGGAAATCAATTGTTTTGCCAAGGCTTTCTGTATTCTAGATTAAACATTCGGAAATCAATGTTCATACTGGACAACTAACAGTACTAATACAACAGACGGTTTAATTATAAATGACAAACTTATTGATCATGTTATAATGAATACTTCTATATGACTATTTAACTGATAAAAATAATTTAAAACGATCGATCAATTTAAAACTATTTTTTTGCTTTTCATGCCGAAATTCATGTTGTTTGTTTAAATAAAATCAAAAATAATATAAATAAACAAATATGCGTATTCTTAGACATAGCATAACAAGAATTAAAGAATACCTCCAGTTCAGTTACTTCACGGGGTTTGGGAGCAGGTGGATCTACTGTTGATGGAAGGATGTTGACTTCTGCCTTTTTCAGTTCTGATTCTATGTGTCTAAGTTTTCTCTCCATATCTTCACATCTTCTTACTTCGCTCACAAACTTTCTTTGAAAGTAGTTTATGTTTTCATTCAGCTAAAACAATAGGTATAGCAAATAAAATTAATGAAATGTTATGTTTGTCAGAACGATACAACCAAAAATAGCAAACCTTTGATGAAGGATGGTAAGCCCTAGCCTTAGTCCGACTCAACCCGAACTGAAATTCATGCTGGGTTGAGCCCGGGCTTTTCTCTCGCTTTTTTTTAATAAATATATATTTATATATTGTGTACACTAAAACGATCTATAGGTAATAAATTATGGAATATTTGTTTTAAAATAAATAATTTAGATAAAACGGATTTGCTTGGTTGATGGAAAATGAACTCCAATATATACCTGACCCAGGTATACGACTCGTATATTGGGTCGGGCCGGAACGGACTTAAATACCCGCGGGTCTGGGTCCGATCCGGCTGGATATCTCAGGCCGGATCTTACCTCTGCTTTCAATTCCACAGTTTATTATCGTTATAACTAGATCAATGTGTTAGTACTTCATGTGCATTACTTGTATTTATTTCAAAATCTATCTCATTTTCATTTAAATGCTATAACCAATTACAACGTATACATCCAATGGAACTGGATGTTCATTTTGAAGACTAACATAAACTGAGTTTTAAAGTGTTTCAAACACTTAAACTGTCAGTTAAAAAAGTTTTTATAGGAACTATTCAGCATCTGTAACTAAAGGATTTTCATCTTTGTATTTCACTAACCATTAATCAAGCATGCACGATTGACATAAGTAGTATTTATATAGGAAGAAAAACTTGTCTTTGGAGTTTGATTGTTTCAATATAAGTATTAAAGCTTCATAGCTTGACAAGAATACTTGAATTATACATCTCTTGTGTTCAATACTAAAAGAGATGTTTATTTGAGAGTATTTTCGTGGCTTTTCGTAGTTTTAGACGCAAGGCCTTTTTTTCCAGTTACAAATAATCACATTTGTATTATTTTCAAATTGTACAAATGTTAAACGTAAAAGGGTCCAAAATTACTTTAGGAAGAAGTTAGAATCTTCAAAGGGACACGGAATCTTTAGAAGGTTCATTCAGATAATCCCTTTAGATCAGCTGTTCTCTAACAATACATCAGTCAAGAAACATTACTCACATATATTCTAAAATTATTGTTGTATTGAAAAGTGCTAACTCATGTCATGAATTAAAATTAGGACCCATTTAAATTTTAGTAATATTTTTAGTAAACAGCTTGATAAAAAATTTATTACTCGAAGAGCATAAAAATTTAAATGAAAAATATTTTTGATATAAATGAAACAAATATTCAAGAAAAACTGTTTCATTAAAAAAAAAACACTAAATATTTTAATGGTTTGAAATATTTTTGAGCATAAACATATATATATATATATATATATATATATATATACATTTTCTTCCTTTTTTTGCTCTGATGAGATAAAATGAAAGCCTTAGAGCATTTATTTCTTTTGTTTTTCTTTTTCCTTGTGGTTTTCGACTTCATTGACTGAATTACGTTTTTAATTGTGATTTTTCTGCATATACATAAACATTGCAAAAATAAGATCATATTTGGCTGAAACTTGCTTCTTTATAAGTTTCTCAACTTTTCTAAATAACGTTCTTGTTACTACACAGTAACACTGTATATCCACTGTATATAATACTTTGTATATTACCAATCGTTAATGTGTTAAATGAGGCTAAGTTTCTGCTGTTCTCGGCCATTATGAAAATTTAAATATATATATATATATATATTTATGATCAAACAAAAATATGAAATGGGGAAAAAAACTAAGATCTTTCAACTGTAACAAGCTGTCTTCGTCAGGGTCAAAAATCCAACTGATCCAGTCTTTTTTTTTATCTTAATCTTTTTTTACCATTTCATATTGTGGTTGGATCATTGATTGTTATTTCACGTGTTTATGTGAAATTATATATATATATATATATATATATATATATATATATATATATATTCATATATTTGGGGAGCAGGCCTTCATTGATACATGTTCTATTAAAACCTATGCCTATCTAAGTCTTTTTTTCTGATTACTTAGTTTTAGACGTTGATTTTTATTTTACGTGTTTATGCCTCTTTCTGAAGAGAAAATAGTATTTTGATATGTTCAAAAGTTTCAAGCCATCGAATTATTTAGTGCGGCTTTCTGAATGAAACACAACACTTTGTTATGTATAAAGTATAAGAATGCCAAAGAAAGAAATAAAATTAAATTACTGAAACTGAATGTATAACAAAGAAAATTCATTGTTATATCATAACAATGAAGAAGTTATATCATAGATAATGTTGTGATATATAAAAAAAAAGATAATTACTGCCTTATAACAAAATCGAACAAGTCAGAATACAACCCGAAAAATGCAAAATAATCATGTTTAGTTAACATCATATAGACTTCGTATACAATTGACTTTGATGTTGAGAGTGATGCTACATGTTATCATTTCTTCAAAATCATCTCGGAAACAGTTTTTTTAGAAAAAACTTTCTGCAAAGATGGGAAATATAATGTTATCATACCTTCTTAAATGGCTTATAAGAAAATTTTACTTTGTTATAATAAAAGTGATATGGTTTGTATGCCTCTTTTAGACGATATGTGACATTAGACATTTCTTTCCTCCTAAACTGTTAATTCATACTATTGAAATTTGAGCAATGTATGAACCTGGGAAGAAAATAATTTAAAGAAAGTCTTAGCTTTTGAAAACAACTGGAATTGTGTTTGCAATAAAATGCAAGAAATTTGACTTATCATTGATTCTAAAAGCTGTTTGACCCAATATAGTCGCACCGTTTGACGTATAATGAAATTATTCCAAAAACTAGCAGCCTTGAAAGGCAGAGATCAATACTTGTGTTGTTCAAATTACATAGACTCAAAGGTGCGTTATGGTATATTTTATTATT
The DNA here is from genome assembly GCA_026182355.1 of Hermatobates lingyangjiaoensis. NCBI lineage: Eukaryota > Metazoa > Arthropoda > Insecta > Hemiptera > Hermatobatidae > Hermatobates > Hermatobates lingyangjiaoensis. The sequence goes on from JAPFBL010001923.1 coordinate 581,712, forward strand.
TCAAAATGCTTCTTTTTTTATGCTAAATGGCTAACTATATAAAAATGGAATTATTTAAAAAATATTAACTTAAAATATTAGTATTCTATAATAGAAAATTTCAAAGAATTATGATTACCGCTTGGAATAATAACAAGTACACTTGGAATAATCGTGTACTGGTAACAAGTACTTGCAGTATTTGTGGATTTTGTTGACACTGACGTAGAGATTTATCCTTGGAATCGAGTCAAACCTTATTGTCCGTTTAAGATTTAATATAAGAAAATTGGAGAAGAGAAGTGTTATTGATTTGCTATGATATGTAAAAACAATAAAATGCTTAAAACTATTTAAGCATAGGCCAAACAACCATATATTTTATGAAGTTTTCCAGATTCAATGTTGTTGTCTAACGAATGATTCTAATCAATCTGCACTTTGCTCTCTTTCACAAAAAATAAATTAAGCAAACCATGTAACAGATACATTTTCTAAGACTACAAAAGCAAATTTGCTGTAAGAGATTTCTTGGTAGGACATATCTCTACAAAATAATAATAACAATAGTATTATTAATAATAATAATTTAATATCAGATAGTTCTAGATCAATAATTTCAAGTTAGTAATAGCTGATAAAACCAATATAACCACATTACAACAAATGAAATTATTATTGATTATCAGTGAGTTTGAAATTACATTTATTAAATATATCAAACGATTTAAGGAAAAGAACACGTAGAAACAATACTCAACTCACTTCAATATTTCGACCTCGTCTTCATCAAAAGAAGGAGAAGAAGAT